>BCLK01000276.1:0-43235 GCA_001748405.1 Paraphoma sp. B47-9
AACTAGCGTAAAGCAGACACGCGTAACCATGTTAAGCAGGCGGACAGAAGACTTCTGGTTGCTTGGAATTGTATGATCACCCTTATTCGGCCCATCGGAACCACGCAAGAACGCAGATGCGTCTTGATATCTTTTATACAGCAGCCTTTCAAAGATACTACATTACGAGAGCGGTTTTCGGACCGGGGCTTTCCAACGATACTTAGAAAGTTCTCTGCTTCTCTACGCCGATGCTAATACTAGAGGATGGTTTGGAACTTCCCTTACACAACCAGTTTATCTGGCTATCGCCTGTTTATGCGATACTGCAACTTTGAAAGGACGGACGAAAGTGTAGACTTGTTTCACTTAGCCCGACGAGCTTCCGGCTCATGGCAGATACAGATTCTCGAACACTGTCCGAAATCTACCTATCAGCAGCTGTAATTCTTTTCGGGCCTATACTCGGACTTACAGTCGGGCCATCCAACCTACGCTATAGGTAGTTGTATGGTGGCCATGAGACTACGGCCATGGCAGTTTCATTGTGGGCTAACTGTGCAGTGATCGAGTGGGCGAGACAGTTTGGCTTAGATAAATTCCGCCTAAATGACTGAGCTTTCACAATGCCTAGAAGAAGAATTCACTCCAATTCCATATCTAATGTGCCATCGCCTTCCCACGGCCCCCGATATGATCTTTCACAGCAACTCTACGTCATCTCTGGCATCATAGCGAGAGACCATCTTCTACTTCACACCATTCAACCCTTTCCCTCGTAGACATTGCGCTGCATAGCACGTTGTTCTACCACTCTCGGTCCAAGATCTCCATGGTACCAATCAATGTCCCGAAGGTTTCCGCCGTCTTCAACGAAGCGCTCGACATGCCCGTGTTCAGCTCCGCTGACTCGAGCCTCCCTGAAGACCACTCGCCCACCAACCATGAACTTAAGCGTACGGAGCCGAGACACCGTGCAGACTCCCACCAGGCCGAATCAAACTTTGTACCGGGCAATTCAACCCATACTGGATTCACAAGGAAGATGGAGGGCTCCGAACTATCGCCAATTAAAGGTTTTCATGTGGAAGCAATGGCACCAACCCTTTCGAAGAAAAGCGAGATCGAGTTGCGAGAAGATATCACCAAGGACGTCACGCCATCTAGACACAACTCTGAACGTCTGAGGCCAAAGTCGAGCTGGCTACGCCGGTTTTGTCTACATTGGCTGACCGCATATCGCATCTTGATTGCATTGGCCGTACTCTTCAACTTCGCCATACTGGTAGCCTTGATCCCTCTCAGACTACCCCTGGAGAACGTACTAGTAGCCACCGCTGCCAATCTGCTTGCATCAATCTTGACTCGGCAAGAAGATCTGATCAACTTGAGTTTTGGCCTTGTGTCGAGACTACCGACAGGTTTACCCCTTGGTTTCAGAACCATCATTGCGGATTTTCATCACTATGGTGGAGTACATATAGGCACTGCTATATCTTCGTTGATGTGGTACGTCCTCTTTGTTGGCCTCAACACAGCAACATGTGTTACACGTGCGAAAAATGGCACGATGACAAGATGGCACTGGGTCGACATAGTCACCTGCTACGTCTTCCTAACCTTCATCCTGCTCATCTGCCTATCATCCATCCCTCGCTTCCGCGAGAAGTTTCACAACCACTTCGAACGCATCCACCGCTTCGCCGGCTGGGCCTCAATCATCGTTCTCTGGATCAACTCCGGAATCAGTACCATTGTCGACCCAACGCACACACCTCTTTACAGGAGCCGCTCAATCTGGCTCCTTGCCCTAACCACATTCTTCATCATCTTACCGTGGCTGCGCATCCGCCGAGTATCCATCTTCGCGGAACCCATCTCGGCTCGAGAAATCAAGCTCACGTTCCCGTACGCAAACATGCCGTACACGTCCACCTGCCGCTTCAGCCTCAGCCCTCTCTTCGAATGGCACGCCTTCGCCACCATCCCTTCTCCCGACGCCCTAAGCGCATCAATCGTCATCTCCGCTGCAGGCGACTGGACCAAGAACATCGTCGCCCATCCACCCCAACGCATCTGGATCCGCGCGCCCCCAACAGCAAATTTCCTATCCTTCGCATCCGTCTTCAATTCCGTCCTCCTCGTCGCAACCGGCGCGGGAATCGCGCCCATGCTGTCCCTCCTCGCGTCCCCGGCCGTCAAGCGCATGCTCGCCGCGCGCAAGAAAGTGCGCTTCATGTGGTGCGTGTATGATTCCGGCGCAGCGCATTGGGCTTTTGCTCAGGAAGCGATAAGGAAAGTTGATTCGATGCCTAAGATTCTCGATTCGAAAGCTGGACGCCCGGATGTGGCGTTTGAATCGCGGTACTTGGCGCAGATGGAGGGATTGGAGGCGGTTATGGTGGTGAGTAATAAGAAGGTCACGAATGACGTTGTGCGCGAAGTGAAGCGGTGCGGGGGCGCGGCGTATGGGGCGGTGTTTGATTCGTGACGTGAATTTGGACTTTTTGGAGAAGAGTACTTTCCCTTGGATAAGGGCGACTGGGCGTCGGTGCTTTGAAGCTTCTTTCTCGGATTAGAATTGGAGTTTCAAGTTATTGTATTTGTTGCATTGTAGTCAATACACAGACTAGAACTAGATGGTCACATACATTGACTGTGTCGCAGGCGAGCATAGCATAGAACTAGCATATAGCTTTTAGTGTTCGAGTATGAACAGCACATAAGGGAGGATGAATATTCTGCTACAACAACTTCTGTGCGCATCGTCTTTTCGCTCCCTTATCACCTACTTCGAACCTGGCCACTATCGCTCCATTCTCCATCACGCGGAGTTTTGCGACACTTCGCCTAGCCAAAATATCATATCGAATCTGAAACGGCAAAAGATTGGACGACAAGAGGATTGAACTCTTGGCCTCCCGCAAACCATTCCACCATGCGAAGCGGGCGCTCTACCACTGAGCTAGACGCCCGAGAACCTGATGGTAACTTCCATATCTATCTAAGATATGTTGTGACGTTGTTGAGATGCGGAGAGTATTGGCTTATTTGGCCGTGGGGTGGGTGTGCGCTGCTCATTTTGCGCATTCGCTTCATTCGATATTAATACTCAACGTA
Organism: Paraphoma sp. B47-9; assembly: GCA_001748405.1. Classification (NCBI taxonomy): domain Eukaryota; kingdom Fungi; phylum Ascomycota; class Dothideomycetes; order Pleosporales; family Phaeosphaeriaceae; genus Paraphoma; species Paraphoma sp. B47-9. The sequence continues at coordinate 3,100 of BCLK01000276.1, forward strand.
TTCCAACACATACTTATTCAGTCGACCCAATTTCTCACCCCAGAATACCATTAAAGCCTCCTCTGCTTGGCTACAGTGAAGTACCAAAAGTCCCGCAGTGGTCCGATACAGGTACCTCACCCACTCCACGGCTTCCCATGCTGGCTAGACCTTAGATGTGTAATTTACGTCCTCCACCTCTTCCGAATCCAACTCTTTCGCTTTAATAGCTGCTTTACCGATATCCTCAACGTTGGACATGTCACCGGATCCGAAGAGCTCGTCCATTCGCTCCAAAGAGACCTTGGAAAGGTTCGGTCAGTTGAGAAACAAGTTCGGGTTGATGGAAACTTACACCCTTGGTTTCTGGAAGCCAGAATGCGCAAATTGCCATGATAATGTTGAGCGTCCCAAAGATGAAATAAGCGCCGTATGGCGTGGCATTGAGAATGACTGGCGTTGCCTTGGACACTGCTAAATTATGAACCCAATGCGTAAGCGATCCCAGAGCAACGTTGTAGGATCTCAATCGGTTTGTTGGAATCTCGGAGCAGTAGATCCAAGCTAAAGTCCATCAATATTAGGACGTTAATTTTATGATTGTACACTTACAAACTGGTCCCCAACCCATGTTGAACGCAGCCGCAAAAATGTAAATCATGGCGAGAGCAGCGATGCCTGCTGGAGGTGGGCTGCCGACGCTTTGTTGCCCGGCTCCAAGGTTGTGTCCGAAACGAAGATACTACAGAAATTGATCAGAGTGTACTTCTGGACTTGCGAGCAATGGTACTTACGAAGCCGACGAAGAACATGGCAAATCCTTGGACGGCACCGCTCCACATCAAAGAGAGACGACGACCAAGCGAGTCGGCAAGGAAGAAGACAAAGATCAAGCAGGTAACGACCTTGACAACGCCGTAGATGCCTTGAGCAAAGAGTCCGGTGGTTGTGCTCGAGAGACCGAGGCCTTTGAAGATGGTTGGGGCGTAGTAATTAATAGCGCCAGTCTGCGCATCAATTAGCACGAGGTAAGATTCAAGGACAAGATAAAAACTTACTCCAGTCCACTGCTGAAACGTCACCATACCAATGGTTAACAAGGCTCGCTTCCTGTTGGCAGGGATGGTCCAGCACTCCTTTTGCAGTTCCCAAAATCCAGCTCCTTGCATGATTTCCTTCTCGTGGTCAAGCTGAGTCCGCAACTCGAGCAATTCTTGTTGAATATATGCGTGATCAACGGGCAAATTTCTGACGTCTGCGAGAACATTTCCTGCTCTGTCCCAATGATCTTGAGATGCTAGCCATCGAGGCGATTCGGGACAGAACAACATGCTGACGAAGAGAAGAGCGGGACAGATGCATTGACATGCCAAAGGAACCATCCAAGTAGCCATGGCCTATATAGGAAAGATTTGTAAGCTACTGTTCAAAAAGATTTGGTTTCTAATGTCGGCCTGCGGACTTACCGAGAGGTGTTTCAAAGCGCCGTAGTTGATGAAGTACGCCATCATACTACCTGCCACCAAAAATAGCTGGAAGAAACCCACCAAGAATCCACGAATAGCTCGAGGTGAATTTTCGGATACATAAGTAGGTGCAAGCATAGTTCCGGCACCAAGACCAAGGCCCTCGATGAATCTGATTCCAAAGTTAGCCCAAGAAGAAAATATAACTCGCACTAAGTAAGCTTACCTCCCAATGTAGAACACTGCGAAGTGCCCATAGGATACTGTTTGCATGAGTCCGCCGATGAAGCCAGTTATGGCTACGATGAGAAGCGAGGGCTTTCGCCCATATCGGTCGGCGAAGGGACTGCATACGAGAGCTCCGGCTACAGCACCGGCTTGCATCGTAGTGACCAAATTACCGGTAATGTCTGCTACGGCACTTGCTGATTTCGAATTCAGGCGAAATTCTCTTTAACGAACTAGTCAGTCTTCCTGCCGTGGTGGAATGCTAATGTGAAAGAAGAAAGTGGTTCTTACCGTTTGAAGTCAGGCATGACGAGCACACCACCAATGATCCCTGCGTCTACTCCGAAGAGTGCACCGGCAAAACATGCCTACCAGATGTGGATTGAGCGCTGTGTCTTGAAACTTTTCACGATTCTGCACTTACTGCACTTGCTAGAGCAACAATTCTCCAGTTGTATATCTCGGGAGGGTCGATTCGAATCGCTTCGTTGCGAACGACGCGCCGAAGGATTGAGGCGAGGCCCATGACTGCAAGCTCTTGTAAATCGCTGTTTTAATCGGATATAATGGCAAAAGAACTCGTAGCCCGAGATGGATCTAACCAACACTGATGATGCTGCAAAATGCAGGAAATCGCGGTCGTATAAGTAGGAAAGCATTCAGGCGTGGCCTGAGGACGAATGTCGAGTTCCATCTGGAGTCTGAAGGCGCTGGTGGCGGACGTGGAGAATCCGGGGAAACTTGTTGCAACGGGGACGATCGGGAGCATCCCGATGCGGTGCTGTTTCCATTCAGGGGTGTGGCTTCGTTTCGGCGCCGAACAGAAAGCCACCCGGGGATTGTCGCTTGCTACCCGGGCTCGCCAACATGCGTGTCGAGCAGCCGAAAAGAGCCTACGCGGAACGCAGTAGTCTTGTTTCTAACGAAAGTCATCGGCTACATCTTGATCACCAGGTCAGCACAATTTGCTTGTCAATTCTGTCTTGGTTGTTTCGCTTGACTTTAATAGGGACGAAGACTTGACATAGCAACCCAACTAAATGTACCGACAACCAGATGATTCTTCACATGGTCGTGAGGCCTTACTTCATTACAACGAGAATATGGCATTCTAAGAATACAACGTCTCAGCTCTCCCAAATGCTGTCAGGTCTTGCCCAAATCTGCTCCAACTCGGAGCTAAGCGAGGGCGTCAGACATCCACACTTGATCCTATATTCTTCAAGCATTTCCAGGACACGATTCCTCTGACGAATATTGTGCAAGAACATTCCGGCTACATAAGAACATCAGTGTCGGTTCTTATCGTAAGCCGTATGGTGACCTACCCATGAAAAGGCACTGCGAAGACAGCATACACGACGCTTCCTCTGTGATGGTAGCACCAATGCCGCAGACGACTTCCACACTCTCATTTATGGTCTTTTGACGAGCCATAAAGTTTTCCATACTGCCATGACTAGGTTCGTGCGCGCAAATGAGGATTTTCGAGACGTGGTGAATTTGCATTGCCAAACCTACGGGCACGGTTTAGCTTCCTGCCGAAATGTCGAAACAAAGGAATCACTTACCGAAGCACTGGGGATGTATAAATCGAGGTCTAAACACCTCGTTATCCTGATGCCCGATGGTGTGTAGCTCCTCAAACTCAATCGTCAGGTTCGCTTCCCAATCCTGAAGTAACCGTCGCAGTGCCTTTGCCCAGCCAAGTCTTCCTGTAAATGTGCTCTCCGTCTCTTCGGTGCTTGAATCAACAGCGCAGAAATTCATAACCTGAGCGAGAATCCACACTGCTCTTGAGGCAATCTCATGACTGGTAAGCTCAGAGTACGCTTTCTTGGGGACCCAGGTGCTGTATGTCCGTCGCTTCTCCCGGAATGCAACCCATATATCTTGACGTAGCCAAGCCCACCAGGTCGTACTCTCGAGACTCGATATTTCCACCTCGATCTGTCGTGAGCGAAGAATCCAGAATACGCCCTGGAGATGTTGCTGCCAGTCTTTGCGAGAACCACGCAGCATCTCGTAAGTTGAGATAATTATGGTTGTAGCCATGAGTTCAAGGCTGTGCTGGTATGTCGAATAGCGCATGGCTTTTTGGACGTAATGGAGAGTCTGATAGTAATACTGTAGTGCGCTGTTTTGATCCGCACGCTTCTCTGGCGGGATGTTTTCGTCCAAAGACTGGTGGTAGCCCGAAAGAGCCAATATCGCATTGAGAAGACCAGCATTCCGCGTAGCAAGGCGTGGCACTATCGTCGAGAACTTCCGTGCGGTGTCGAAAAGGTCGATCTATTCTCAGTCATCTTGCGGCCACGTTTCCAAGAAACGACGATGAGCATACCCATGAACAGATTCGATGCAAAAAGTTGGCGAACAGGATTTGTTCATGCTCAAGTAGTACAATACTTCGAGATGCTTGCCACATAACCTCCTCGCCACTGCCCTTGCCAGTCGCTGCACTGTCTTGTGGCTGGTCATCGATAATCTTAGTTGCGTGTTGTAGTGGACTGGTAGCACTTCCATCGTGGCTTATGAAGGCATCTAGGAATCCTCCTTCGTGTGCTGACGGGGCGTCATCTTGAAATTCGCGGGAGACATCTCGGGTCAGTAGTCCAAACCATTGTACTGCAGCTACTCCAGTTGATGCCGCAGGAGATGTTGCTGTTGATTCAGAATGTGGTGCGAACCATTCGTAATCCGAAAAGTGATTGTGTTGTTGGACACTGCCTTGGCCGTTCCAGGCGTGAGAGTCCTCAACTGCACGTATCGGAACGTAATCCCCAGAAGTCGACGGGAGATCTAAGACGGATGAGTTTGTTTGTGCAATAGATATAGTCCGAACCGTGTGCAGTAAGTCATCCTGCGAACTGATAATCTGATTTAACTGTCGGAGAATTTCTAGACTGGCAGGGTCGAATCTAGCGACCTGGCTTCAGCGAAAGCAGCAAGCAGCCAGTGTAAAAGTGAGACTCACGAGGAGTGGTCTTTTTCGACGTCATCGAAAGAGCACTTAATGTTCACCGAGACGCAAAAGCCGCATGATGGCCGTACATTGTCACATTTCGTCTTCCTAGCTCGACACACGTGGCAAGCTTTGGAACTCCTCTTTCGTGGGTAACGACTATCAGAGGTGTTATTTCTCGGCCGTTTCCTGGATGCTGGTTCCTCGTGCGCTGAGTCTTCGGGTTGTATCGAATCCATTGGGATCTGGCTGATCACATGCAGCTTGGCAGACCGAGAAATATCGTGTTTTGATCGTCGGGGAGAACGAACTCATTCCGAATGGTGTCCACTTCAGACTATGCAAATAGGACTTTTTCCTGTTTAACAACGGACAGAAGAGGGCCCGAACTCGATTGTACCCCGCAGTCAGTGTGGTTGCCAAGAGTTCAGAGGCGTTCCTAACGGCCATGAATTGCCATTTGCAGCAAGCGGCGGTCTGCTCGACGATGCGGGTCGGGGAGGAATAGCCGAGAGCCGATACAACACAACCTCGAACGCTAGGCCTGATATGAGTTTCCCTCTACCGCCTGACTTTGAATGAATGGAAGTCATTTCGAACATGTCAACGATTAGGATAGGAAGGTGGTCGGGGATTGTCGGTAAGAGGCATAAACACTTGGTACGCGACTCTCCAGCGCCACACCGACGTGTTAAAAGCATAGTCATTCCATGTTATTCAGTCATGATCAATTGCTAGTTTTTACATTGCCGGCTTCCTTCATTTTGAATTCCCGCATAGACTCAACTTGTCGTTATTGTCTCTCTCTATCATCATGGGAGAATTCATACCATCTCCTGAGCCTCAAGTCTTCATGCAAGACGTCCATGTCAACGGCGTCGATCCATTCGTCAGCACCTGGAAAGATGTCAAATTGGAGTCTGGGCCCCTACTCTTCTCAACTGACGTTCTTGTGGTTGGAGGTGGACTGGGAGGCGTAGCTGCAGCACTCGGTGCTCTCCGCAGAGGTCGTCGTGTTTTCATGACTGAGGAGTACCAATGGCTCGGAGGTCAGCTCACTAGTCAAGCCGTGCCTCCTGATGAGCATTGTTGGGTTGAACAATTCGGTGTAACTCGCTCGTACCGAGCACTTCGCGACGGAATCCGCAATTATTATCGAGACAACTACCCTCTGACGGAAGAGGCAAAAAGAAGACCACAACTCAACCCAGGGGCAGGACATGTCAGCAAACTATGCCACGAACCTCGCGTTGCTGTTGCCATCATTGACAGCATGCTCATGCCTTACATCGGCAACGGTAAACTTGTCATCAAGAAACGCACGAAGCCGGTCTCCTGCCAAATGAACGCGGACGGAGCTATCAGCAGTGTTCGATTTCAGAATCTCGACGATCAAAGCCATTTTACAGCCCAAGCTACTTATGTGATCGACGCCACTGAGCTGGGAGACCTCCTCCCCATGAGCAAGACTCCCTACGTGACGGGCTTCGAGTCTCGTAAAGACACTGGGGAACCTAGCGCACCAGAAGAGGCCCAGCCTCTCAATTCCCAAGCCGTCTCCATCTGCTTCGCCGTTGATCACATCGAGGGTGCCGACCATACGATTCGGGAGCCTCCAAATTACGAGTTCTGGAGAAAACGACATCCCACCTTTTGGGGCGCGCCGCTTCTGAGTCTCAAAGCACCGCATCCACGGACCCTCGAAATTGTCGAACGGGAATTCACGCCCAATCCTAACGACGACCCGAAACTCGTCTGCGCCGACCAGCGAAAATCCGGTGGTGACATGAACCTCTGGACCTTCCGCCGCATTGCCGCCAAAGATAATTTCACACCAGGCGCATACGAATCCGACATTTGTCTCGTCAACTGGCCAATGATTGACTACTTTGAGCAGCCGATCATCGATGTCGACGAACGAGATCTCGACTCGCGTCTTGGCGAAGCTGCATCGCTATCCTACAGCATGCTGTACTACCTGCAGACTGAGTGTCCGCGGGCTGATGGCAATGGTAAAGGATACCCTGGTCTGCGACTTCGAGGCGACATTACTGGCACAGAACATGGGCTGGCGATGGCGCCTTATATCCGTGAATCCCGCCGCATCAGAGCTGTCACTACCATCGTCGAGCAAGATCTCTCTCTTGATATCCGTGGCAACAAGGGAGCTAAGCAGTACCCGGATAGTGTGGGTATTGGCATGTACCGCATTGATCTGCATCCGTCGACCGGCGGGGACAATTACATCGACATCGCGTGCTGCCCATTCCAGATACCGCTCGGTGCGTTGATTTCGGAAAACACAAACAGGCCCAATCTGCTGGCTGGATGTAAAAATATTGGGACGACGCATATCACCAATGGTTGCTATAGGCTACATCCTGTGGAATGGAACATTGGTGAGGCGGCAGGGCTACTGGCGGCACATTGCTTAGATACCGGGCTATCACCTCATGAGGTACAAGGTAAGGCAAATTTGTTCGCGGATTTCAATAAGGTGCTTTGCCAAGAAGGTGTTGAGACGGAGTGGCCGGACGTTTCGGGATACTAGCTTGCGATCTGGAAATCTCAGGGAGAGGTGCCGATATTTAGTTTGATGAATTAGATACTTGATGCAATGAAAACTTTTAGTGCCATGGGGTTTTGCAACAAGAGGTTCAAGAAGGCCAAAATATCATGTTTAACCGTTATGCGGCCAGCACTTTTTACCTCGGTCGCTGATATCGGACACCATGAAGCTTAAGAAACTCATTCAACCGCCTTCAAGTAATCGATTCGTCCTCTTGAGTATAAACAGCAGTGTACGCTGGTGAAAGTACTCATTGATAGCTGATGTGCAGGATTGACGATGTGCATTGCAGTAATCGCGCAGCTCTCACAAACTGAACTTGGTAGACGTCCTCGAAGATATCAATCGTAATCTCCATTGCCATATCTGCCATCCTAACTAAATACAAATCCACTGCTAGCTCGATCGCAATCATGCGAAATCACTCCTTCCACCTTTCGGTTCAGCAGCGCCTTGCTTACCACTCCCTGCTTCGCTATGCCGCCTTAGCCCATGCAATCGCTGCGTTCAGTCTCGCCCCCGACTCATAAAACAAATACGTCTCTCCATCCTTCGTCACGATCTCCGGGCTTGCCACTCTGCCCACGTCGTCTCCCACCCCGCTCGCCTTATGCAACAAGATCGGCGTAGTGCCCACATTCCTCAGCGTACTATCAATCGTCCGCGCATAACTCTTCCCACTACTTGCATGATAAACCACATACAGTTGCCCGTTCCATTCCCACAAATTTGCGCCGGAGACGTTGCCTTGCTCCTCAGCACCAGGCGAGACGACGTACGCTGGGTCCACGGTCCAGGTTTTGCCGTCAACAGACTCAGCGAGTCGGATCCGGCGCTTGTTGTCTTGATAGTTGGCCATGTAGAACATGCCGTAATTATACCCCGAGGAGGGGTTACGATGTGTAAAGACGCGCGCGTAGCTCGTTTCCGTTACGTTAGAACCGCCCATAGCATTCGTCACTGCGATTCCACCGTATGTAAAAGTCACGCCGTCGCTTGTTTCAGCCCAGCGAGTTTCAGAATTTGTGCCATGGAAGTAGACGAAGAGTTTCTTGGCTTGTGTGTTCCATTTTGAGTCGGGAGAGGAGACGTGTGGGACACTATATTTGCCAGGCCAGACGTTGGAGATTACGGGGTTGGAGGCATACTCTGTCCAGGGACCTTCAATGTTGTTGGCGTAGAGGAGGGAGATGCCACCTGGGTTCTCATGAGGCGCATAGTAAAGGTACCAATTTGCGAGAGGATTCTTAAGATAGAGACCAGCTTGGAAGACGGTGGGGAAGATGTACCTATGGGAATATCAGGATCAGGGCTGTCAGAATTCGACGACTGTGCAAGGATAAAGCTCTGAATGGTGAATGAAGAGAATTCACTGACTCGCCAGTCGGATTATAAGTAAGGTTGTCCGTCAAAACTCCTTGGTAAGTGAAGACGGGCCAGCCAGGAGGTGGAGGAAGAACGGCAGCACTTGTAGAAATCGACAAGATTCCGCTGATCAGCAGGAGAGCGTTGCGAATAAACATCATGTTGTCGGAGGCGGACTGGCTCGACAATTGAGGACTGTAGCTTGGGAGATACAGGATACCTCAGGGTACAGTGTCAATTTTATAGCATTCACTCAGTCGTACCCCAGATTCTGACTTTCGACTCGTGTCTGATCTTTCCAAACCTGATGCTTGGTGGTTCGAAGCGAGATTCGGACAGTAACCGACATTCCCCGAACCCAGCACCATCATCTGACCTCTCCAAATCGCGTTCGAAGCCCCGAATACCGATGCTCTCCACCGGCTAATATCACGCCAGAGTGACCAGGAGTTGCGCCGTTGCCCAAAATATGCGCTCTTCCCCGGATTTTCCGGTCCCCTGACTTTGGTGGGGAATATGCCGCCCCGAGAAATCGTATGGGAGCTACGAACTCGTTTGCTCGAGCATAGGTATATGATTGGTGACAATGTTTGAGATTTCCTAACACCTTCCGACCAGGCGAATCCGGCTAGGAATAAGCAGCTCCTCCCAATTTATCAGCCCTTGCCGTGACACTTCGAGACCCTAGCCAACTGAGAATTAGCGACACCTACCCCAAATACGAGGCGGAACTCGAGTGACTTTACTACCACCTGCAATTCTACAACCGCCAAGCTTGTCCTCTAGACTGCTTCTCACAATGAAGGATACCGCCAAATCCAGTATTGATGAGGAAACTTCATCTTGGAATGCAGAACGTACTTCTGACTTCCATAGCTTCTTTGAAAATTGGTTTGGGGGATGAATTCAAACTACTGTGTCTCTTTTCCAAAATCAATGACGCGATGAACACTTAGTGGTGAAACAGAAGTGTCACAATGCGCCAACTGGTTTGTCAGGTGGACTCACGCATTAAGTCTTGCTCCCTACTCCGAAAGAGCTTAGCATGCTAAAAACTTGTGAGTTCGGATCACAGCTGAGTGCATAACAGCATGATGAGAAAAGCAATTGAGATATGGGAATCTTCTTGATCTAACGTGGCTGTGGGCATGGAAAATCTACTCTGCGGGAACCACTTCACAATCATCATTCACACAGAATCAGATAATTAGGCAGTAAGATATGGCATTGATCATGTTCTATCCTTACAGCTCTATTCCGAATTTTACAACCGCCACCGTGCATCTTCCATCCTCCCACTCACATCCTGACACTAAAAAATACATCGCTCACTATTTACAAAGACGACCTTGCGCTCCGTCTAAGCAGCATAGGCCTTGCGGCGCTCCATCATGCCGCTGCGCTTGCCGTAGCCGGTGTTGGAGTATCCGGCGTTGGAGCCGTATCCACCAGCAGGGGTATCGGCAGGGTAAGCTGGCTTGACGGGAGTTGGGCTGGGGTAGCTGTTGCCGTTGTCATAGACTGGCTTAGCTGGTGTGGGAGTTGGCTTGTAGCTGTCGTCGTAGACTGGCTTAGCCGGGGTAGGAGATGGCTTGTAGTCAGCACCATAACCGTTGTTGTTGTCATAGACGGGCTTGGCTGGGGTAGGAGTGGGCTTCTTGTTGTCGTCATCGCACGGGGTGGAGGATGGCTTGGAGGGAGTAGACGAAGAAGGCTTGTAGTCACCACCATAGCCGTTGTTGTTGTCGTAGACTGGCTTGGAGATGTATGGGGTGGGGGTGGGCTTGTAGTCACCGCCATAGCCGTTGTCGTAAACTGGCTTGGTCACGTACGGGGTAGCGCTGGACTTCTTGTCATCATCGCAAGGGGTGGAGCTTGGCTTGGATGGGATGGTGCTGTTGCCTTTGTTGGGGTAGACGGGGTAACCAGGGTAGCCGGTGTCGGGCTTCTTGGGGGTTGGGGTCGGGGATGCCTTGTAGCCATAGTCGTTGTAGGTCGGGGTCTTGGTCACGGTGACGGGGTAGTCCTGGCCCTTGGAGGGGGTCTTCTTGGGAGCCTCATACGTGCAGGTGTAGGTCTGACCCGGCTTGGTGATGGTAATGGTCTTAGCATCGTAAGTGTAGACGTTCTTCTGGGGGTAACCAGTGGGCTTTGACTCGTAGATGGTCACAACCTTGGCCGGGACGGTGTAGACACCGGGCTTCTCGTAGACCTTGACCTCATCCTTGGGCTTGCCGTAGTTGAGGTTCTTCTTCTCCTCAACCCACTTGCCGCCCTTGTACTCCTTCTGAACGATGGGTTGATCATCATCGCACTTCTGGCAGAGACCAGAGCCGGTGTAACCGACAAGAACGTTCTTGCCAATGTTCTGGTACTCGCAGACGTAGACCTTCTCGTAGAGCTCATACCAAACACCAGTGTTGTTCTTGGATGCGGGTGTGGAGACAGCGCCGTATCCGCCAACAGTGGGGGTAGCGTAGTGGGTGATGGTCTTCTTCTCGTGGTACACGGTGACGTAGTCCTGGACCTTGGTGATGGTGACGGTCTTCTTGTTGTAGTCAACGACGGTGGTCGAGACGTACTTGTCGTCACCCCACTTGTCGCAGCTCTTGCCATCGTAGCCCTTGGCGAGGCAGGTCGGGTAAGCCTGGTGCTGGCTGGTGACGGTCACCGGCTCCTTGCCGTAGCCGGGAACGACGGTGGTGTAGCCCTGCTTGCCAGCGGATGTGGTGCAAGGAGTGGACTTGGCGGCGGGGACAGAGGTCTTCACGGACGAAACGGGGTAGTCACCGTATCCTCCCTTGACGGGGGTGGAAGAGACCTTGGCCGGAACGGAGCTGGACTGACCAGCACCGTATCCGCCATAAGCATCGTAAGCCGCAACGGTGGCGGCGAAGAAGATGGAGTACTTCATGGTGAATTAGGAATTATTAATAAGTCGTTGATAACGATTGACTGGGGTGAGATTAACTGAAAGGACAAAAGAGTGTGGTCGTCACTGCGAGAGTGCGAAAAGCTGTTGTTCCGGTCGAGGATGACTGTGGATGGGGTTTAAAAGTCAGACCTGAGACCTCATATATGCTCACTCGGAGATGAGCCGCTATGCCCCTGAGTACGGAGTATCTACCGTTCGCTTGCTTGCATGGCATCTTGGAGGATGTGAACCTTGAACGGCACGTACCTTGCAGCGTAGTAGCGTATCCTTCGGCGGAGATTTTGCTAAGACTCCTAGTGGTTAAGGCTGATATTGTTTTACGAGGCGCTCTGATGAGCCGTGCGCTGCCCTTCCACAGATACGAGATTTCGGCGCGATTGCTTCAAGAATGTCTCTCCTGGTGGCGTAGTGGTTAAGCTAAGGGCCGAGTAGCATGTACTGGCGTCTCCCAGGCATGAGCTCACAGTCATGTCATCTTTGTCCTCTTCGTCCATTGCTGCACATACTGGAAGCATCAGAACTGGTCACCAAGAGAATTTTCCCCCCCTGCTCAGATCCCCATACCTTGGTAAGACCCTCGGCTCACGAATAAGCTTCCTGGCGCGCTCGGCGTGCTGGCGAGTGGGGTCGGATCTCGGATACGTGAGGTCAATAGGGAACGGTCCACGAGCTTGAACCGATTCGGTCGACAGCTTTCAGCTCTAGACCTCGAGGCGCTACAGCGGTCCGCCATCAATAGCGTCAAGCTCGAGACAATTGCTCAATTCAGTACGCGCGTTCAGCCGTGGCGTTGCATGGCCCCTTGACCATTGCATAACGATTTCCAATGACTGTCGAGCGTGGACCATAATTTGCATGACCATAATCGGTGTCCAGCTGGAGATTGGCCCCATAAGACCTTGGATTGCTCTGTGTGGACGTGCTTGATGATTGTCATCTCGCAACGGGAGATCAGCTTTGGCCAGGCTGGCCTGCAAGTGAATCAGTTGTACATGCACGTATTCGCGGGGTCGAATCTCGCTACACGAGAGGTCTCCAGAACGGGTTGTGCATTATTGCTGCATTGAACGTGTTCGCCAAAACACGGACATGGTTGGGAGCTACCCCTGCGCCAACTCCCCACATTTCGCCGTGTGGCCCGTTGGCGATGCCGCTTTTGGCAGTCCTTAGCGCACTCGCTGACCTGAAGCGGGACCCCTGCAGGCCACGATGTCTGGCGATCCCCATCGATTCGGTCTTTGTGCACTAGTTCTCACTTGAGCCAGTCCATTGTGCCGTCTTATGCCTCTTGCTCAAGCCGAAAGTTGAATCCGCAGCACGCTCAAGGAGATGCCACGCCTGCCTAGCTCATGTGGAAATGAATGGATACTGGAACACGTAGAAGCTGAGAAGGCAGGAGAGATTACGGTCAAGCGATGCAAATGGCCCAGTACATTCTCGCATTTCTAATTTTGGGTTCTAAATCGACCTCCAACGTGCTGGCTCCGGGGCGATCGGAAGTTATTCGGGCAATCTCAAGACCGAGGTGAAATTGCAGGCTGGGGTCACAACAGTTGTTTTCATCCTCGATTACTTGTCCAGCCTAGAGCCATGTCAGCTCGGCCAATATTTGCAGGTTTCGACTCGAGCGCTCACGTCATCCGGAAGGGTGAGCGGCGTTATATAGAGGAGGTCGGGACGATAGGTGAGCATGTATTTGTGATGCGTCTGTAGCTTTTCATTCGACATGATTAGTAGAGCCGGATGCATCAAATAGCAACGAGGAAGCAAGAAGAAGTAGCACAGAGGCTGTATTTGCAAACATTTTAATCTTTACTCGGCCGTGCAATGCTTTTGATCCGCCAGAAGATGTCCAAGCTATACAAATCCTCGCTTTTTGTCCAGGCCCTATGCAAGATCTCTGCGCCTCCAAAATGCCGTCCTAAGTCGACATGGCCTAGATGCTAGGTGTCGCTACCGGTACTTTGTCTAGTCGTCCTCAGTTAGATCGCCATACTCCCACTGGCCCCTCCTCTCCTCCTTTGCGACATCTTGCTTCTTTTTTAGTGCAGCCAACACGTCGCCTGCGCTACGCTCCCAAGCCTTGAGCTTCTTTGGCACCATAGCCAGACCTTCGTCAATGACATCCGCGTTGACGCTATCGGCTGCAGACTTGCTTGATTTTGGATCAAACAGAGTAACCCAAAGGGTGCCGTCCTTGTCTGCCTGATCGACATTTGCGACAAGCTGGCGGTCAGCAGTCTCTTGTGAGATGAAGTTGACAGCATCCGCGAGGTACTCGGGATTTTGGGGCAGCTGGATGAAGGACAACTGCGCCTCTTGGGCTTGAGGCTTCAACTTGGATGGTAGAAATTCGGTTTGTGAGAGTGGGCGCAGGCGTGACCATGGGATAGTTTCAGAATTGCCGTAATCAACGTACACGACTTCAGCCTTCTTCGCCTCACGATCGTTGCGTCGTATGCGCGCACGGTACCACTGGTCATCTGCGGTGAATTTGGCAGCCACAAATTCGCCAGCCTTGGGGTTCGGGACGCCTGCCGAGTTGGCTGGATTCAGATGGAATTTGCTGAAGGCGCTCATAAGGGATGTTAGTGCTGATGTTCCACTTCCGATTTCCTGGAACTTGAGCCGGCCAGTCTCCTCGACGTGCGTGACAATGACATCGCGATAGTCCTTGCGCCTGGAGGCTGTCGAGTCACCGTTGGAAGTCTCCGTGGCAGCGGCCGTGGCCTGTTCAGCCTCCTCGTCCTGCGATGGGTCATAGTCCTGCCACAGATTCTTTCGTCCGTCCTTGGCCTTCTGCTCCGCAGCGAAAAGCTCGTTTGCATTTCCTGCCTTCTCCGCCGAATAGGCATGGACACTAGCGAGACCTTCCTCGACCAGCGTCTTTGCGAAATTTTCACGGTTGATGTACAGCGTGCCGATGAAACCGCCGACTTTGTCGCAGTCTTCGACGTCAATCTCAACGTCGCGTTGCTGGCACCGCCGGTTCGCAAACTCGTGTGCCTCCTTGCCGAAAGGTTCGCCCTTGTCCTGGTCGTTGCGCGCTGACCGTGGCGCGCGGATGCCAGAGAGGACGAAGGTGAGCTTGGCGTTCTCGCGTGGAACCAGGACAGTGAAGCGCGAGCCCGATTTGACAAAGTCGACGATGGCGGGAACCCGCTTTTGCCGTGAGAGGAGAGTGAGTTGTCGCTTAGCCTTTTCGAGGGACTCTGAGTAGTCAACGAACTGCTTCGCAGCAGGTGCCTTTGGCGACCAGAGACCTTTTTGCTCTTCTTGAGCCTGCTGTTCGGCGAGGAGGAGATCGTCGTAGATGGGGCTGCGGTCAGTGTCGTCCTGGCGATGACGGATTACAGTAGCCATGCCGTTCTCGACAAGCTGGAGGCCGATGTTCTTATTCTGGAACGTGACGGTTGCCATTTCACGCTCGTCGTAGCCTTCAGTCGCGGGACGCTTGCCGTCGATGTGGAACTTGACGTGCTTGCCAATCAGCTTCTTTCGCAGGAACTCTTTGGCTTCGGGCACCCAGGGCGACTGTTTCGGGTCTGTGGGCTTGGGCTGTCTGACGCTGGACAGGTTGATGCGCCTCTCGACGCCCGCCTTATTCCGCACGAAGATGGTGTCGGCGCTCTGCACCCGGCTTACGACTGCCTCTGCGTCGCCGCCTGCGGTGGCCTTGGGAGCCACATGTCCGGCGTAGAGTCCCAAACGGCCGTCTCGAGCGGCCTTCTCTGCCTGGCGCAGGACGCCCATTTGCTGGCCGAGGAGAGTTGTATGGTGGTCGGTGCACTTGGCGAGGCCAGCCTTGAGGATGAAGGGGGCGATGCTGCCCTGCGTCGGGTGCTTGACGTCGGCCACGAGCTGGCCGTTCGGGGTCGTGCCGAGGACGTTGACAGTGGCGGAGCGCTGCAGCAGTCGTGTTTCGACGAATTGCTGGGCCTCGTCGCCGTAGGCCTCAGCGGGTTGCTCCTTGCCGTCTGACGGGTTTGTGCGCTTGGTGGCGGGGGCGCGAATGCCGGCGAGCAGCACCATGGTCTGCACATGCTCGGTCGGCGAGAGGAGGAAGCGCACAATCAGACGGTCGCCGGAGAGGACCTTCTCGACAATGGCGTCAATGTCGCTGCCCTTGTGCTCGTCGACCCACTTCTGGGCATCGCTCAGCTCAGATATCGAGTTGATGCGGCCACCGCTCTCGGCCCACAGGCCCTTGGACTCGGCCCTTGCGCGCGCCTCTACAACCTGCAGCCGCTCGAGCAGCTGTGCAGCCTCTTCCGAGTCTTCTTTGCGGCCGGCATCGTCGCGCAGCTTGAGCCAGCCCTCGGCGACGGCCGTCTCGGGCAGCAGTATGCGGTTGGGAAGGACGAGGAGGCCGTACTCGCGGTTGGCGCCCGTGGGGATCTTGTACAGCACCTGGAAGCGCACGACCTTGCCCACCAGCAGCTTGCGGAGGTAGTCGCGTGACTCGAAGGCGAAGGGCTCGTCACCCTCGCGCTTGAGTCGCGGGGCGCTGACAAAGGCCAAGCTCAGGGTGCGCTCCTGCTTTGGGTTGTTGATGTTGTGCAGAATGACGGTGTCGCCCGAAAGCACGCTCTTGACCTTCGCTTCGAACGTGGCCATGGTTGTGGGTAGAGGTGGGAGCTGTGTGGTGATGCGGTTAGCTACCGTGGCCACACGAGCTAGCTCCAGCTATGTATATATACTGATGTACTGTACTGTCGAGGCGGTGCGGGGCGGGCAATGGTGGCACGAACCTCGTCAAAATAAGGGAGGGTCCAAGGGGAAGGGAGCAATGAGGTTGCAATTGATGCTCCAGAAAGACAGCACAGGCGGGATTGGAGCTGTCAAGTGCAACGTGGAGCTCGGGGGTGGGAAATCTCGCCGCTGCCTCAAGAACTGTGGGGTTAGTGCTAGGGTAGCTAGGCGAAGCTAGACGTCACATCACGACATCACGACCTAGACACGCGCATGCCATATGAAGGATTCACATTATCGCTAGTTATACAAACGCCGTCCCTGGCTTCCTCTAGTTGGTGATGACTGGCGCTGTGCCGTCCCACGTGTCGCTCTCTGCTGCCTGCACCAGGAACCTCGCAACACTCCCACGAGAGATTGCAGCCAGCATCGGCACGCCCTTGCCATCATCTGCCCATTCTTTGATTTGCGTGGCTTCGCCTTCTTCCAGCCGCGATGGTCGAACAAAGACAAACTTTTCTCCACTGGCCTTGGTCTCTTTCGCAACAAGGTTGTGATCATCGTACTGATAGATCATGTTGCTCTGCTTCATCAAGAGCCGCATGACGCAGTGTAGGTTTCTCCACGACTCGCCCACGCCGAATGCCTGCATGATTACGATCTTCGGTGTGTTGAACTCTTTCATGACGGCAACAACATTCGCGGTTGAGTCGGCCATCAGTCGAGGGGGTGAGACGACGGCTGCGAAGGGGCTGTCGCTGGCTCGGGGTGCGCTGAGTGTGACGATGACTACTTCGGGGTGGCTCTGCTCGAAAGCGTCGCGCACATTCTGTTGCTTCAGTGGGGTCCCCGTGGTGGTCCTCAGGCCTGAGCCGACTTCGCTTGCCATGGCGTCTGGATTGCGGACGAGTGCAGTGACCTCATGCCCGCGTTGTAAGAGCTCTTTGATGACGAGCTTGCCCGTCCGTCCACTACCACCGATGACGAGGACCCGTTTGCCGGATTCCATCTTCGTTGGCGAGCGATTGTGCGAAGTTTCAGATCGTGGATGGGCTGGGAAAAACTTTTCGACGAGGATGCGGTTGTGCGTTCAAAACTTTTAGCTTGGGATTCGTTATTGTAACTGGGAGTTGGAGATGATAGCTGCAAGTATGGTTGAGATGGTTGTCTTATAGACCTACACGTCTGGTACCATTGGCAAATCTGCCATGCTGACCACGTTTCGGAGACTGCAGGAGAACAACTCGGACATCTATCTTGAGCGCCTTCGTAATCACCGGATCCGAGCTTATGAAAGCTCATAACTCCGAAATCCGGATGGAAGATCAATATGCTTGATAGACTACAAGGCACGACAAAGCACTGTTGCTGGAGTGTGTTGCTCCTGACCGGATCCGGGTCGGACCCGGCAACTTGGTCTAACCAAATGCGGGTTGGCACCTGGGTACACTGCCATGAACCACAGTCAATCTAGGCAATCAGGACACTTGTGATCGGAGAAGCATTGAGTTATCTCCAGGGACAATATACGTCAGTCGAGATAAAAGGTTAAGCCTCAGGAAATACTTAATGATGAATTCAATCTCAGTATCAGCTCTGCAGGTGGTCTTTCTCAAACACCCTGTGGTTATTTACATCGCGTCTTTCTACTGACTTACAAAACTTCTCCCTCTAAATTCTCCATCATACCAGCACGATCCAAACTTCTCTCTTGCTCTGCAAAATCCCACATTATGCTCTCCACACATCCGGATCGGGTTGCCATCATCGGGGCTGGCCTCGCAGGCTTGACTCTGGCTATTTCTCTTCATCGCCAGGGCATTTTCTGCAAGATCTACGAATTGAGGGACCCCACTGTGACAACATCGGGGGCACTGATGCTGTCTCCAAACGCCCTGCGCATCCTCGACACACTCGGCATCTACGACCGTCTCTATCCACAAGGGTACAACTTCGAAACACTCGAGTTCAAGAACTACGAACAAGTTACGACTGATAAATATTACTTGGGCAACGAGAAGCTATATGGGTACAAAGCTTTACGTATCTACCGCCAGACACTACTCACGGAGCTCCGCGCCGAAGTTCAACAGCTTCAGATCCCAGTCACATATGGTGTCAAGTTCAGTCACATTGTCTCTGAGGACGAGAATGGTGTGTCTTTCGTATTCACCGACGGGACTACAGCATCAGCCGACCTACTGGTTGGAGCTGATGGCATTCATTCGACCGTACGAAAGTATCTTGCACCTGAACTTGTCCCCAAATACTCAGGCCAGGTCGCAATTACTTGCGCGCTGCCCACAAGCAAGCTTGTCTTTCCACAGCACATTCCTGCCGGAGAATACCACATGCCTGTAGCTATCCACGCAAAGAACGGAGCCTTCGTCATGGCACCTCAGAATATTGATGGCTCAGAATTGCTGGCAGGCACGCAACGAGCGTGGCCGGAGCAGGACCGGGCTGGATGGGATGCTCTACTCGCCGACCGTGAAGGCCTGCTCGCGCTATTCAAGCAAGGCTACGAAACCTGGCCGTCTATTGTGCAATCAGCACTTGACAATGTTGATCTGCACACCTTGAGTATCTGGCCCTATTATGTCGTCCCTAAGCTCGAAAGCTGGTCATCCAACAAGAAGCGCGTCGTGATACTTGGCGACGCTGCTCACGCAATCCCACCCACAGCTGGCCAGGGCGCCTCGCAAGGCTTCGAAGACGCATTCACGCTGGCTGCACTCTTTCCTCAGATCACCGATAAGCTGCCGCTTGACAAGGCTCTTGTAGCGTGGCAAACCATGCGGCAGCAACGTGTCGACAAGGTTATCGAGCTCACAATGCAGCTCAACAATGCTCGGCTTCCACAAGCAATGCGCGAAAAGCTGGAGGCAGAGGGGACTTCAGTGTGGCAGAGCGGTGACCACGGCGAGCTTGGCTGGTTGTATAACACTGATATTGAAAAGGATCTGACGGCTAGATTGAGTACAGTGGTGAAGGAACAGGACACGTGCCCGATTTCCTGGTTGCAGTCCAAGTTTGCAGCGCACAAGGACGTCGCAAATGGCTCATCAGTCAACGTTGCTGCACCCAATCAAGTATCGATCTAGAACGCGAGACGAATGTGTTGGAACGATTGGATTGAACGATTGGATTGAACGATTGTTGTTGTTGGTGGCGGAGCAACGCGGTGCGTTGGACCGGATTTCGCGGCATGGGGTCCGGCCTCCGTGATGACCATGCTGCAGGTGCACTCATGCCGCATGGCCTCAGCTTTTTCCAGGAAAGTGGCCTTCAGTAAAGTAGCTGTAATTACGCGTCGATCACTAGCAGTAGTCAATATCTACACAGAAAATTGCGCTTCTTCAGATCCACTCTACCTATCCCAGAAGTTTCAATTCTCCCCCGGAAATCAAGCATGGCTTGGCCGCGGTTGAGGCGTCCAGCTCCAGGGAACTAACGCTACAATAGTCTGGACCCTGAGCTGCGCCGCATTCTTACACGATGCATGATCGTCGTGTCAGACATCTCCATCTGCCTCCTTCAGCTTGAACCACTTGTTGCCTTTGGGCTTTTGTCGGCGCACAGCTGCGCGAATTCCAGCAGCGACATCAGGCGCTGAAGTAGTCTGTTGATGGTCGCCCAATGTCAGAACAACGATTCCAGCAGGCGTCATATCCTCCGTACCTTTTCCAGTCCTGTATTTACGCGAACAATCCTGGAGAAAGTCAGACTGCACGTTAGGACATTTCTTCATCGTGGTCGCTACTCATAAGCGGCCTGGGTGGCGATGGATGAAAGCAATCCTCGCAAGCGACCGCGGCCGGTCGTCTCCTGCCTTAGGTGCAGGGATAAGAAATTGAAATGCGATCGAAATGCACCATGCGAGAATTGCGTCAAGGCATCGATAGCGGACGCCTGCACTTACAATCGGAATGGCATTATGAACGGCAAAGAAATCACACCAGTTCCAGTCAGCGGCACCGGCACGCTGGAAGACCTGCAAGTGCGGCTCGCCAGAGTTGAAGAGCTGCTTGGTCTCAAGTCTGAAGGGCTGCTTACGGTCGCTGAAAAGACTTTGAGAGCACCCCAACCACTCGGAACGGTGGTCGTAAAGGGCGACCGCAGTGTCTTCCATGGACAGAATGATCGAGTGACGCTACTCAACCAGGTATGTCCAACAACCCCCAATGAAACCCTGCCTTTATGTAGAGTCTCGAAGTAGACTGTAGGCAGAATAATTCCAGACCGAAAGCTGGTTGACCTTGAAAACCACTAATCTGGGACAGTTTTCAGAAGTCAAGGATATCCTCAATGGAATGTCTGCGGACGACCAAATCCAGGCTTGGGCAAAGCAGGTCAAATTCCTCCAGAACAAATCAGTCAAGATGACAGCATCGCCCGATAGTCTCGTCGAGAACGAGTTCTCTTTGGCGTTACTAAAGCTAAGGGAATTTCTACCGCCCAAACACTACTGCGACCGACTGGTCTCGATCTATGTCAACCACTTTGAGCGGACTATGCGTGTTTTACACATTCCCACTTTTATGCGTCAGTATGAGCAACTGTGGCGAGAAGAAAGCATAGAGGCCTACAATCCAGCAAGCATTCTGCCTCAGGTCACGGCAGTCATGTCCATGGCTTATCACATGGACGATGCTCGTGAGCTGGGGGAGGGACAACCCCATAGATTTTATCTAAAGGGCGCTGCTCTCGATCTCGTGCAAGCCTGGGTCGACGAGCTTACTCGCAAGCAGCGAACAGAATTGCCCACTCTGCAAGTGGAGATACTCTTACTCCTCGCCAAGAGCCTGCGCTATCTGCATCCCGAGAAGCTTTGGAGCTCGACTGGCGCGCTGGTACGTTCAGGCATGGTGATGGGACTCAACATGGATCCGTCTGCTGTGAAGGGCTTCACTCCGTACCAAATTGAAATGCGTCGTCGCATCTGGACAACTATTCTTGAAATAGATTTACAAGCTTCGGTAGCAACAGGCATGCCTACAGTACTTCCTGAGCTGGATCCGGCCTGCTTGACGCCGTCGAATCTCAACGACTCAGATTTCAATGAGAATTCAGCGAGCGTGCCAGCTTCGAAGCCATTGGATACGTACACAGACAATATCTACCAGGTCATACTCGCGTCGTCTTTGCCGGAGCGGCTCAAGGCACTATCACTCGTACAGCGCTCCGCACCAGACGTAGAAGTAGCCGTAGGCCTCGGTCGGAAAGTCGAAGAATGCATCAAACGCAAGCCCCAAATCGTCCATCTCGACAACCACAACGAAATCGGTCCCCTCGATGCCGGTTCACAACTTCACCGAGTTTTATTGGACCTGTACCTCCGTCGACCGATATTGTGTCTATACAAGCCCCTCCTCCTGCACCAAGATCGTACCAAACCTACCGATATCTATACGGAGCTAGAGCAGCATTGCCTCGAGTCCTCTGTTGTCATACTTTCGTACCAGGACCTCTATACCTTACCCGCACTGCGCACCATCACGCAAAGTCCCCTCGCGCATCAGAACTTCTTTTACCGCTGCTGCAAAATGGATGTACTCTGGGCCGCACTGAATTGCTGCCAGGCTATTCGTCGCGGCAGAGCAGATTCGAGCGCGACGTTGACGGCAAGGGTCAAGTCTACAATTGAGTGCTTGATTGATCGAATCGGGCAAAAGGGCAGCGATCTGAAAGATATTGTGTTCCTGGCACTAGCACTTGAGTCGGTGCAATTATCTGATCCTTCGCTTGGCAGGGCACAAGCGCTTCAACGTGTTGTGAAGAAAACCCTTGCGGCGTGTCGAGAGCGCTTGTTGCAGCCGATGGTTGCGCTTCAGCCTCAGTCGTCCACAATGCGAAACCAAGGGGTGGAGGTTGCGACGGTTGTAACGCCGCCGGTGTCGTATCCTGTACCTACGAATGGTTTGGGCACAAAGAGTGCGTTTTCTTCGGACTTTTCGAGGAGTAATGATAACTGGTTCGGAGAACTGCCGGACCTAGCAGCGGAGTATACGAATTTTGAAGCTGCCACATTTGGTTCTGCTGATTTGCTCGACTTTGGCAATGTCCAGGATTGGAATTGGGAGCATATGTGGCAGTAGTCACCTTGTATGCGTGAAAAGTAACGTGACTGTGTCTAGATTCTTCCCGAAGGGCATTTCAAAATCAATGATAGCTCAAATGTGACCACGAGAGTTATCTCATGTTAGTACAATACATGATTACTCTCTCTTCAGGCCAACTTTCCCAGCTTTCCTCAGGCCAAGGACAGCTATGACACCACAAACCAGCATGTACGCGAACATCAGCCAATAGCTAGCTCTATAGCCCTTCAAGAGTGCCACGGCATCTCCTCGTCCACCGTCGACCACGTTGCCAGTCTCCTTGTCTTGTATAGCTAATGCAACAACTTGACATGATCCTAGACCGATCGAGATACCAAATTGCGCCACTGTGTTGAAGACTGCTCCGGCCAATGCCTGTGTATCCTCGGGGAAAGTGTCGCTAACAACGATCAGTCCGACTGTGAATAGAACATCTCCTGAGAATGGAGCAAATAATTGGGCCCAGAAAGCTAGGTACCAATAGCTCCAGTCCGGGTTCATGACGGCCATGAATATAGGACTGAGTGCGCATATCATGGAGCTACCAGCAACTAGCCATCTTGCTGAGATTCGATGCACAAATAAGCCTACGGTGATATTAATCACCACGCCAGCGCAGAGATTGGGCAGCAAGTATAGCGAAGTTGTCAGCGCTGATGCGTGTTGCACTTCCTGGAAGTAGAGTGACGAGAACAGTTCAACAGAGTTCATGACTCCGTTGGATAATGCCACCATGATACATGTGCTCGTAAATGCCATGTTCGTCCAGAGCTTGTTGGGTACGAGAGCGGGCTTGTTAGTAAGCGTGCGGAAGCGCATCCATACGGGGAAGGCGAGCAATAGGACGATGCTGAGAGCAAGGAGAGATATGGTCTCCGCAGAGCCGATGCTGACGAGATCAGCACTGAGGATTCTAGAAGATGTCAGTGGTTTCTTGTTGGATAATGAGAGAAGATGCATACGCAAGGACATAGGCGAAGCTAGCCAGCCCTCCGCTGGAAATGATGCCACCGATCCAATCGATCTCCGTAGCGAGCCTTTTCAGCATTGATTTGGCCCCGCCCGTTCGCTCCTTCTTCAGGTTCGGCAGCGTCCACACAGCCGCAACAGCTACTGCTAGCGTAAGGGCTCCACTAAAGAAGAACCCAGATGGCCATCCTGCTCTTTCAATCATGACGCCGCTCAGCACCAGACCCACAGCAAAGCCTAAAGGCTGACTGAAGCCTAGACACGCAAATCCCACATTTCTTGCTCTGCCGGATGGTACCGCTCCTGTGATGATGGCTACAGAAGCAGGCAGATGCATAGCAAGCGCTACACCCTGGAGGGCGCGGAATGCCACCAGTTGAGCGCCCGTCTGCGAAAAGCCACATGCTAGTGAGAAGACGCCCAAAAGAAAGATGCCGAGTATTTCGACAGGCCTGGCGCCTACAATGTCTGTAATTGAGCCGGCGATCAAGAGACTTGCGCCAGAGGTCAGGCCATAGACGGAGGCTGGCCAGAGGTAAAGGGACCGCTCGAGTGAAAGCGAACGTCCGATTATGGGGAGGCCGACGGTGATGAGACCATTTGTGAATGACGCGATAAACCCCACAAACGATGGAGTGAAGATGGTGAGAAAGGTTTGAGCATTCGACACCTTGATCGCTGGGTAGGTGGTCGGAGCCTCGGCGTCTAATGAATCAAGGCTTTGGCCGGGTGACTGAAGGACATTTTGGGAATGATGAAGAGATTGGTGGCCGAGCGAAATTTTGGTTGTGGATTGAAGTTGTATGGGCTCGGTCACAACGACTGTTTCTGTTCGAGAGCCCATATCGCGACAAAGGGATCGGTACGAGTGCGAAGGTCTTAGTCAAAGACGGGAGAAAGATTGGCGACTAAATCACGTGTTGCGGCTCGAGTGAGTGTGCAATTAGGAAATCCTGCAAGTGAAGGAGCGATTAGAGGCGACGGACGTTGCAGAGGAGTACATTGAAAGCGTATGTTACGTGAGAGCAGCTATACTCAGAAAGAAGTTCTTCCTTTTGACTGTCGAAGTAAATGTCTCTCGTCTAGCCTCACGCCCTGTGGGATTGTGTCAACCACTAGCGCCACCCGCGATTGGTGCATTTCAAGCAAGAAAACTCAGCGTCTCGTAGACTCGTAGACGCGTCTTTGTCATGGGCAGTCTCGACAAGCAGGCCGGGCGCGCAATCATGGTGCATGTAGTGTTCTGATGGCACTCCGTTGAGCCGCATGGAGGATCGCGCACGACGCAACGGACCGCTGTCGAAGGTGCAGCAGCTTGCCCAAAGGAAGGGTATCTTGCTTGAATTAAGTGATTCTATTCGCGATTGCACGTCCAAACGTGATTACGCGGAAATGATCGAGTGCGAAACGAGTTGGGCATGTGCGGTGCCATGGTGATGGAGATGGCCACGGCGATGCTGGCCAGGGTGGTGGTTGCCCATAGCAGCGGTTTGTTTGGGTGACGTCGCTTCCCCAACCACCTCCTGCTAGCCTTCTCACCAGCCACCAACTCCACGACCACGACCACCAGACAAAAGTATCGGGAGCCACACTCTCCCTCTCCCCATACACACACTTCCCACTACCATTACTACGAGCACGCCCTGACTATCTCGCTAGTTGCATTCGCTGTATCCCGAGACGAGACCTTTTTCTGCTGAAGGTCGCACACGTGCATTCCGCCCGCAATGGCGCCCCATCCCGAGCTCACCGCCGAGGAGGCAGCTCTCTCGCCCATGGCCATCCGCGACCTCTCCATAGCCAAGACCATCGTCAAGCGCGCCGACGATGCCTACAAGCAGCTCGCTGCCGCCGGTGCACGGGACCCGACCAACCTCAAGGGTCCGGGCTTCCAGGTGCTCTTCGCCCTCATCGCCGTGGGCATGACCCTGATGGCCCTCTGGTTCTTCTTCTGGGCTAAGAACGGCGGCTTCAAGTGGCGCGGCAAGGAGGACTGGGAGGACTACAAGTCGACGGTGCTGCGCAGGAAGGGCCCCGACGGCAAGACACTCTCAAACGCAACCAAGAGCACACGACTTGGCGGCGGCAGCGTTGTCCATGGAGGCAGCTATGGTGCCCCTACCAGCATTGGCTACACCGACGAGACCGGCACCAGCGCAGACATCAACGAATACCGCGATGCCGAGGAGGGCAAAGGCGGCCTGCGTGGTGGGGATGGCCGCACCCGCAAAGAGAAGAAGAGCCGCCACGAGAACACCAACGACTACAATGACCCCGAACTTCGCAACTATCGCCACGAGAAGGCCGCACGTGTCGGCGGCCTCAACCGCCAGGCCGACGGCATGTACACCGACTACTCTGGATCTCAACCCTCTGAGCTCGGCTCCAATGTCTCCAGTGCACCTCTCGTCAAGAAGCCCACAACCAAAGACCCTAAGAAGGAGGCCAAGGACAAGGAACGCCGTGCTAAGGAGCGCATGAGGAAGGCCAAAGCTGCGGAGAAGGAAGCCGCCCGTGTCGCGGCCGCAGAGGCCAAGGCACGCAAGGAAGAACAAAAGGCTGCCATCAAGCGCGAGAAGGAGGCATACAAGAAGGCCAAGAAGACAAAGTCTGAAATAGCTCCCTCCGAAGCACCAGAAATGGCCGAAGTCACCCGTCCCCTCACCGAGTACACTGGCGCCTACACCGAGTACACTGCACCATCTGAAGCCGGTACCCCAGAGAAGCCCAAGCAGAAGCAAGTGGCTCGTCGTGCTCCTCCCTCTGCCGCCTACTCCTTCACCACTGGCGACGACACCAACACTGTCTACTCTGGCGCATATACCGACAACCACGACGCTCGCACAGAAGCCCGCACCGCCCCGTCTGTCGCTCAGTCCAACGACATCGAGTCTTCTTACTACTCCGACTACCGCCCCAACGCCGATCCTTCCGTCTACGCCTCCCGCGCCGCCAAACAAGACCGCGCGACTCGCTCTGCCTCGCGTCCCCGTGGCGAACGTCCTCAGGGTGAGCGTCCCCAGGGCGCCCGTTCTCGTCCTCAGTCATCTACCCGCTCAGGCTCGCAGTCACCTCAGAAGCGCAACCGTACCTCTCAATCAGCTCGTCCTAGCCGCTCGCAGTACACTGCGGCGCCGAGCGACATTTTCACTGCCACCAATGGTGATGCACATGGTCACATGAGCTACCCATGCCACATTCCTGGCTTGTCGTCAGCGGGCAGCGTGGGTGTCAGCGAAAGCGTGAGCCAGGTTGGTGCGCCATCTGCCAGGTCGAGAGGTGGACGTGATGTCATGGATGGATATCGTAGGGGTGGTGTCAGGGCCGTTGGTCGACGTGATTCATTGAGCGATAGCGACTAGATTCTGTCCGTGGAGGGTATAGCATGACTTTGTTTTGCATAGAATTGGCGTTTTTGGGACAGGTCTTATGCCTGAATTGGGAACAGCGACTGATGATTCGAGAATGTACAGTGTACAGTGAGCATGGGAAGTTTAGGGAAGCAAAGGATACCAACGACAGCATTGCATCCATGACAAGATTCATAGAAGAATTATGTAGCAACAACAATCAAACAATTAAGCCAATTAAGCACGCAATCCCTAACCTGATTTTTCCTCTAAATGCCGTAGGTGATAACCCTGGAGAGCAAAATCTTCAACCTCAATCCTGAAGTGCCTGAGTTGTAGCATTGTCTCGTGCAGGCAAACCATCACAAGCATGCGATCAAATCAAGTCATCACGTAAATTCAAGATGTTTGTGGAACAAGCTCAAAGGGGTATATTTCTCAGCCTAATCCTCATCCTAATTTCCCACCGCAAAGCTCAAATCTCAGACTATCAGAACCTGCACAACAAGAGTACAATCCCGCTAAACCGTACATGATGACCCGCAGAAAAAGAAATAGAATACGGAAAGGGAAAAACCTGAATCGTGGTTTTACATATATAGGTGTTTGTGTGTGGGGGTGCATTACGTCGTTTCGCAGCGCAGCTGCACGGATGAGTTGCCATGGTACATTAGATGGAGCGAAACATGGAAAGTGCGGCGATGGAAGGGGGTGTATGGAGGTGGGGAGTGTGGTGTGTCGGGTGTTTTGTTTTCGAGGCGCCGTGTGTAAGGCCGGAGACGTGGTGTGGTGATTGTGTGGAGAATGACTCTCCTTGCGCGTGTGCCAGCTTCTTTGTTGATCATGGTTGACGACATGACCCTAGGTGTGCGAACATCTTCGCGGGCTGCTTGAGCACAAAATCTCGAGCGCGGGCATAAATACCCTACAACTCATCGCGGACGCGCTGGGTTGCAGCACTGGCTGCGCTGCTAACGGTGCTGGCAGCGTCTTCTACGTTGAGTGAGGCTTGCGCGTAGAGCTCGCTAATGCGAGAGTTTGCGGCGTCTACCGCAAGGGCGATCCTGCTACTGGCGGACTCCAAAGCTCCTTGCTCAGGACCGTATATGACAGAGCTCGC
The DNA here is from genome assembly GCA_001748405.1 of Paraphoma sp. B47-9. Lineage (NCBI taxonomy): Eukaryota > Fungi > Ascomycota > Dothideomycetes > Pleosporales > Phaeosphaeriaceae > Paraphoma > Paraphoma sp. B47-9. The sequence goes on from BCLK01000276.1 coordinate 30,839, forward strand.
AGCGGAAGCGACCTTTGCTGCCTGTTCACTGGCCGCAGAATAGGCGTAATCCGCGTTTTCACTCGCCACTGATGAGATGGACTCATACACGTTACCAGCACCACTTGTAAGAGTGGCAACGTAGTCGGCAGCCGTTGGTGTCCCAAAGAGAGCCAAGCTAATGGCTTGCTGTGCACTGGCTGCTGCGGCCGTGAAGCTGTCCTGGACCTGCTGGGAGCCATAGATCTTCTCCCTGATTTGTGACTGCATGGATGAGTAGGCGCTAGCAATTGATTCACTAGCTTGTTCCGCCTTGCCCTTCGGTGTGCCGTACACCGCGATTGAGGCGCTTTCGACGGCAGCGTCTAGTTGTGCGCTGGCTTGGCTGAGAATCGTCTCGATAGCAGCTGGTGGAGTGAATATCGAGCTGACCACGGAGGATGCAGAGGCGTAAGCATCCGCGGCGTACGACGTTGCTGAGTCAAAAGAGTCACCGGCATACGATTGTGCGGAAGAGACCACGTCCGGTACACCTGTGTAGTAGGCGGAGCTAAGGCGAACCATGATGCTCTCGGTAAAGTCAGGCTCCTTGCCAACAACGAGCTCGGAAATCAATGCTTGCACATCTGCGTACTGCTGAGCCGCTACGGCGGTGGCTTGCGCACCGTATGCGCCAGCTTGTGAGTAGATGGATTCAGCCCAGGGAGTGGGCTTGCCTGTAGGGGAATTAGCGGACGATTCGTTGGATCTGTACCCGAAACCAATGTATGGACGATGGATTTGAAGCAGCTTCAAGATGCCTTGAAAATTGGAAATGAGATCTTGACTTACCATACACTTGCTCACTAGCTTTCGCGATGACAGCATCCCAATTGGCGCTAGCTTGAGAGGCAACAGACTCAGACCACGGCGTCTCGGTGCCGATCACGCTTGAGCTGACCTGGGAAGCTACAGAACCAGCGACTGACTGCACGTTTGATGCTGCAGATTGTGCGCCCTCTGAAACACCAGAAGCGAGGGAAGCGGCGGATGCTGAGGCTACTGAAACCAACGACTCGATAGTGCCCTGCTGAGGACCATACGCAGCGCTTGAGGCAGCCGCAACGAATTCTGAATAGCGAGCGTGGGCCAGTCCGATCGCGGCGTAATATTGACCAGAGACACCAGTTGGCTGGACATACTGCGCAGAAGCCTGGCTAAGTCCTGCTGATAGGCGGGAAGAGGCAATTGACGAAACTGACTCGAAGTAGCCTTGAGTGGGTCCAGCTGCGTAGCTTTTGACCGAATCCGTGTACTGAAGAGCAGCTTGGAGTCGGTCGTTGGCAGCTTCCACTGAGTCGGAATACGCCTTTTCGAAATAGGACAAGATCGACTCGTGCGCAGGCTTGGGGGTACCCGAAGCCAGGATGGAAACCTGTGACTTGGCGTTGTCCATCTGTTCGCTGGCCAAACGAAGCGCTTCACTGTAGCGAGAGCTTGCCTGCACCTGGAAAGTCTTGATGATTGCGGTTGGTGTTGGCGTCCCATAGATGGCATACGACGCTGCGGTTACTGCTTGAGCAAACCGCTCCGATGCAACACTGGTGGCACTCTCCACGACAGCCTGCTCGGTTCCATATAGCGCACTTGAAGCGGCCGCCAAGGCCCGCTGGTATTGCTCAGCAGCCAGCGAGTTAGCAGACTCAACCGTGCCTACAGTTTTGGAGGGGCCGAGAAGTGCTTCGCTAACGGCGCGACTGAGGTATCCAGCACGATCTCCAGCGTCTGCCACGACGTCTTGAAGCTTACCGGCGATGGTTTCATCTTCCTCGTCGTCGTCTAATGGTTCGTCAAAAATGATTTGCTTTGCCTCTGCAAGTATCTGCGCATTGGCTCCACCAAAGACCTTCTTGGGTGACTCGTAGGCTGCGGATGCAATGGAAGAGCCCTGCGATGCAGCATCTGAGGCTTTGGCTCTTGCGTGCGACAGCTGAGAGGCAACGGATGATGCAACACTCTCGCTCAATGGTGTTGATGAGCCATGAAGAGCATCGGACACTCGAGACGAGACGCTGTCAATTGCCTCAGATGCATGGCTTGGAGCAGCTTCGACAGCCTCGGATGCTTGAGACGAGGCTGATTCGATGGACGACTCAACGCTCTCACTGAGAGGGGTGGAGGAGCCCTGAATGGCCTCTGAGACTTGAGACGACGCCTCGTGGGCAGCCTTGAAAACACGGGCGGGCACAGCCTTGTTGGAGAAGTCGTCAGAGGAATCAGCTGCCCATAACTTCCACTTCGCTACGTCTTTCAAGCGGATCAGCTCACTGACCATCTTTGCGGAGGTGTCCATGGCCTGATCCTCGAGCTTCTTGGCCTCCTCGTGGGCAGTGCGCAGGCCTTCGTGGCGGGAGCCAACAGCTTCAACTTCGGCTTGCCACTCAGTGAGCGTATTTCGAAGCTTGTGATAGTTTTGCCAGTCCTTGTACGTAACACCGTCAAGCCAAGCCCAGCGCATGCCAACCTCCTGTAGTCCAAGTCCGTGAATCTTTTCGAGCACTTCCACAGTGCTCCTGACAGCTGCTTGTACCAGCGAATCAGTCTCTTGGTCGTATGAAGACTTCCATACCCGGATGTCTTGCGCCTTGTCCTTAACACTCAGTCCAAGCTCGCGGGTCTTGACGCTGCATTTCTCGTAAGCAGCCTCCAGATCTTGCTCGGTGGCATCCTCCGAAACAGAGTCAACTGTGCTCTTGATGAAACTTTTCAGCTTGGCAATTGTCGAATCAGCAGTCTCTTCCAGCTTCACAACAAGAGCTTGGCCGTGGCCTTTGACCCCATTTTCAATCTGTCGCTTTGTGATGTCGGAAACGCGCTGCTCCAAATCTTCAGCGCCTTTGTCGGCAGCTGTGGCAAACTTGGACTGCCATTTCCGCAGATCCTCGGTGAGTTGTGCCTTGAGTTCTTCGCCAGTCGGCTGTGGCGGCTTTGAGTTGGTGGCAACCGATGCAGACTGAAGCTCAGTGGCCGTGGTGCTGGACGAGTCGCCTCCAAAGAAGTCATCGAACACACCCCAGCCGGCCTTGGTTGTGGCGCTGGGTGATGCGGTCGATGCTGATGAGCCGGCGACAGTTGGAACAACGTTCTCCGCTTCTGAGGTGACGGGGCTGGGCATGATTAGTATCTATTTTGTCACAAATGTGCGTGCAAGACTTACGACTGTGAATCGACTGCATCAACGACAGACTCAATCTTCTGCTGGTCACGGTAGCGGCCCAGGCGCTCCTGAATGCGGACCAGTTGCGGTTCGACGTTGTCGCCGTACAGGACACGAACTTGGGGCCACACAGTCCTCATGAGAAAGGCCAAGGTGGCGTCTTTTGCATAACGCACGTGCGGGAAGACAACGTGCACGAGTAGCTGATGACCCTGAGCGTGAGCCTTGCGTAGGTACGGCAAAGAGGCCTCGTAAGCCGGGAGGACGGAGAGGTGGTAGATCTCGTCTAGGCTGGCCTTTGTCTGGTCGTAGTAAGGAGCAGCAGCGGTAGTAACCGTCTGGACATGGGGTCCGAGATGAAGGTCGTACTGCGCTTTGAGCTTGCTCTGAGCATTCTGCAACTGCGGACGAACCGACTTGTCCCATTGTGCATTGCCGTACTTTTGTGCCTGGGCTACTCGGTGGGCGCCGTAGACGGCATACTTGTCGGCAGTGAACTTGGCAGCGGGTGTGTAGACCTGCTTCTCAAAGCGGTCGGCGTATGGCTGCGCCTTGGCGACATAGGGAGCTAGGTAGGTCTCGTAGTAAGGATCGAGATAGGGCGCTGCATGTGAACGCGCTTGCAGGTACGGGGCGCATACACGAGGCGACGAGTCGTCGAGCTTCGTCAAGGACGACGGGCATCGGAACAGCACGGTAAGTATAAGGTACCATGTTACCAGCCTGCTCTTGTTAGTATACACAGTCAACCACATCGCCGGAACTCTTCCGCGGAGTCCGCATCGCTGGTCCTAGCAGCATGGACTCGCGGGAGATTTCCAAACAGGTGTCACGTACCGGGCAGTTATGCTTGTGGCAGCACCCGTCACTGTTCTCCGTGGCTTCTTGTGGCTACGAACAGCTATCGACTTGTCGGCGTGGCCGTTCATGTGTCCATTGGCGCTGCCGTTCGTGTGGGTGTTGAGGATGTTGCTGAGCTTGCCGTCCAGAGTGCCGTTCAGCGTCCCATTAGAAGCCGACTTCTTGGGCTTCTTCGCTCGGCCGTTGACAGCCATTATCGCGGACCAGCAGTGCTCGCGTGTGGAGTTGTTAGCTGATGAGTGCCGCGAGGAGGGCTACGTCATGGGTCAGCAGAAGGAGAGTAGCTCTGTCACGGTGTCAACATACGCAGCTGGCTGGAGGGTGGGAGTGCAGCGAGAGGGCGACGTCTGCGCTGGCTTGTGATTAATGAAGGGTGGTGAGAGTTGGCAGCTAAATGCTTAGACGCACTGGGGTTTGTCGCGCAACCGAGCAATCAGTGATGTAATTGCACGTGCGAAAACGCGGGAAGAGCAACAAAGATCAAGATATCGAGCGGCGATGACCACGCGCGACTGGGTGCTGACAGGATGCGAGCACGCAATGTGAGGGAGCACAGAGAGTGTTGGGAGCCGAGTTGAGTCGCTGCGACGCGACCGCTGGCCGTCCAGTGCCTGGCTCCAGGCGCTCCCGTCGCGACGTGCTTCAGATGCCTGTCCGTCGTGCCTGCCTGGGTCTCGGGTGCGTTTCCGACCATTCAGCGCCGCCGCACCTCGCAGTTTTACTGTAACGCCTGGGTGCGTTCGCGTTTACACGACTCGTCGTTCGAGACACGCCAACGACCTGCAACCATTCAGGCTGCACTCTAGGGCCGTCGTTGTGACAATTCCAGAGAGTCCGGTCGGGTGCCAAGACGGTTGACGTTGACGAGCCCGGCGGCGACCTCACCACCTCCGTGCACTACACTGTGGCCCTTCTACATTCGTGCGCTTCACCTAGACCCTGCATTCACGGCATTTGCACAGTAGACTACAGTAGCTGCAACTCAAGCACCGTCGGCACGGCACGACCCCGCTGAGCACTTTCGGCGCGCCTGTTTCGGTCCCACTTCTCCATGCCTTCCTGAAGCGCTGTAACTGCGGACTCCCGCCGACTCCCTCAACCTCGACCTGTACTCTTCCGCGCCACCACTTGTACATATAGTAATACACCTGCGCGCCTGCGCCGTCTAATATCATGGCGACCGACGCCACAAACCCGCCCCTGCACCTGCCCGGTGAGGCGCACGACACCAGCACCGACACTGACACCGACGCCAGCGACGACTTCTCCCACGAGAGCCCTGCCGCCAGCGACAAGCAGCTGGACAAAGAGGAAGCCGACACGTGCCGCATATGCCGCGGAGAGGGCAGTCCAGACGAGCCTCTGTTCTATCCGTGCAAATGCAGCGGCAGCATCAAGTTCGTTCACCAGGAGTGCCTCATGGAGTGGCTGTCGCATACCCAGAAGAAGCACTGCGAGCTGTGCAAGACGTCGTTCCGCTTCACCAAGCTCTACCATCCCGGCATGCCCAATCGCATACCCACTGCCGTCTTCATCCGCCGCGCCGCCATGCACGTCGTCAACATGTTCCTGACCTGGTGTCGCGGCGTCCTTGTGGCCTGTGTGTGGCTGCTGCTGCTGCCGTGGTGCATGCGCGTCGTCTGGCGGAGTCTCTTCTGGGTCGGCGATGGTGGATGGTCTCAGAATGTCTTCTTGGACGTGGCAGAAACCCCAGACGCTCCCCGTCTGCCACCCTTCAACATGACCGCATTGAGTCTCGACGCAGCTGCCACTGTGAACACAGAACACAACCACACCCTATGGTCCCCTCTCATGTCGGTTCTTTTTCCCTCGGACAACAACGCCTCTGTATCTGAGCCGGCCGCTTGGACATTTGCGAAGCGCCTACTCTTTGGATTCCCTCTACCGCTCGCCTCATATTCCTTGCCCGCATTGAACCATACGTCTCCGAATGCGACGTACGACCCTCTTGGGGTGCGGAGTCCTTCCCTCCTCTCAGACGTTCCGTTTTTCAATTGGTTCCACTCCAAACCTGTGAATCGCTTCGTCATCGACGTCCTCGAGGGCCAAATCATCACTCTGCTGGTCGTAGTTGCCTTCATTCTCATCTTTCTTATTCGGGAATGGGTCGTCCAGCAGCAGCCAGTCATCAATATGGTCGCTCTCGGCGACAACGCCGTCGCACATCGCGCTGAGAATCATGAACAACAGGATCAGGAGGAGGAGGCTGCTGCCGATAATCATGCAGAGGATTTCCGCGAACCCGAACCTCAACCAATGGAAGACACCGATAACAACCCTGCGTTAGCGGCAACGAATACCGATGAGACCACGACGGCGTCAGGAGAGCCGCAAAGACCATCACAGCTGGAGGACCCGGTGTTTCCTACGCGGTCCAGTAGTCTACCTCGTATTGCAGAACCGCCACTCGAGCCAATCGACCCAGATTCGCAAGGACCTTCACAACGACCACACATGCCAGCGCGGGATCAGTCGTTTATGGCTACAGAAATCCGGCGCAGCCTAGAAGAGCGCAATGACTGGTCCTTTGAAACACTTCCACAGTCATCGCAAGCCGCAGTCCCTACCTCGGAAACTGTACCAGACTCCTGGGACGATGGGGACAATTTAGATGGGCGTAACACGGTGGACGCCGGAGGTCCTTCCGATCAGGAGCAGGACAGTGAACATAGCAGTGAAAGCTGGCAGCAAGTTCCCGATGTTGTCGCGGAGTACGACTCTGACCAAGTGCTGGAAGGAGAGCGACCGCTCGACAAGGGCAAATCTAAGATCGATGATAGCCCTCGGGATGATCCCCAACAGGAACGTAATAGCAGCAATGATAGCGAAAACCTACCTGCCGAAGGTAACAACACTCACAGTGACACTTCGTCCATACAATCCGATCGCAGGTCCGCATCGTCTCTTCCGCTGTCCGAGTTGGGAGATGTGAGTGCCTCTTCAGGCGACAGCGTTGCTACTACGGCATCAATGCAACCACACGGTTCGCCAGGCGAGAATGTGGCACTTGCGCAGCCACCTGAGGACCCCTTGAACCAAATTCTGGACTGGCTATTCGGCGACATCGCTCCTGCAATACCGACTACCGAAGAACAAGCTGTTGACGAGCACATTGTTCGAAATTTTGCCGACGAGGCCCCTTTTGTTCCGTTTGTGGGAAACGAGCCACAAGAGCCAATACGTGCTGCAGGCCAGGATCCCGAAGTCGCCGCAGCTGCCGCTCAGGCTGGCATCGATGTCAACGACCAAGATGCGATCGAGGATGCCGAGGATCTCGAAGGCATTTTGGAACTGATCGGCATGCAAGGACCTATTGTCGGCCTCTTCCAAAATGTTCTCTTCAGCGCTGTACTCATATCCACCACTTTGGCCCTCGCGGTTTGGCTTCCCTACCTATGGGGCAAGGTTGTAATTCTCGTCATGGGGAGCCCAATCTCCCTCCTCATCAAGCTCCCGCTACAGATCATCGCCACGCTGACAGACTTGATTGTGGATTTTGCTCTGATTGTGGTGGCTGGAGTAACGTACTGGGGTTCACAGATTGTGTCCTCGGTCATCCGCATTTGCGGTTCCAACGATACTGAGATCACTGCAGATGGCCGCCTTGCCTCCATATCTGCCACCACCCGAGCACTGGCCGAGGGCGCCATGGACCGCATCGCCAAATTGTTCCTAGAGTCTCCTGTGGCGCCCCGCCCAGACTATTTCAGATTATCCGTCAATTCTCATGCCGCCTTGCGCAGCCTCCAGAACTCCACATCACTTGCCCTGAACGAGACGAGCAGCATCGCCAATGCCTTCATTGAGAGAGCTTCCGCAGATTCGCCCTTCAAGCTCCTCTGGCGGACTGTCATCGGTGTGCCTCGTGTGGTACAATTCGGAGTCCGTTGGCTCTCCCAACAGTGCAACGCGCTTCTGTCTTGGGCATGGTCATCGAAGTCTTACAAAATCACTTTTGACTTGGATCTTGGCCACAACACAACCGCTGCCTACACGACAATGGACCGCTGGACTGCGAGCGACCGCATGATTGCCATATTTGCAGGCTACGCCTTCTTCGCGTTCGCTGGCGCAATTTACCTCAAGCGTGGAACGCCGTTCAGCACCTCGCAGCAGGGGCGCAAGGTCGAGCGCATCGTCCTTGACGTCCTCTCACAATCGGGCGGTGTGCTCAAAGTGATCTTGATCATCAGCATTGAGATGCTTGCCTTCCCTTTATACTGCGGTCTACTTCTCGACCTGGCAATGCTTCCGCTCTTCAAAAACGCTACATTATACACACGTTGGCAATTTGCTTGTGGGAGTCCCTGGACATCTGGCTTCGTGCATTGGTTCATCGGCACATGCTACATGTTCCACTTCGCCTTGTTCGTCTCCATGTGTCGGAAAATCATGCGCAAGGGCGTGTTGTACTTCATCCGCGACCCAGATGACCCAACTTTTCATCCAGTACGGGACGTGCTTGAACGCAGTGTCACCACTCAACTTCGGAAAATTGCCTTCAGTGCGCTCGTATATGGCGCTCTGGTCATTGTCTGCCTAGGAGGCGTTGTGTGGAGCCTCAGTCGATTGACTTCTGGTGTGTTGCCGATTCACTGGACTACGGAAGCGCCCTCTCTGGAGTTCCCACTTGATCTGCTCTTTTACAACTTCCTCACCCCTGTCATCATCAAATTCTACAAACCAAGCGAGACTATCCATTCTATTTATAAATGGTGTTTCAAGCAGTGTGCCGGTTTCCTCCAACTCTCAAGCTTCCTCTTCGGTGAGAAGATCAGGGAGCAAGCGGAGACTGCGGGGAAGTACGTCCGCGCTCCTGCGTCAGATCAGGTTCGGGTGCCCAAAGGACAATCTGTGTTCATCGAAGTGGACAAGGACAACAAACGCAAAGATGGTAACGAACAAGGCGGCGTGCACAACTCGGATCTGGTAACGATGGTTTTCATCCCCAACTGGTTCCGGCTACGCATATTCGCCTTTGTCGTGACTATATGGATCTTCATGGGCTTGAGCGGTGTCGGCGTCACTATCCTACCACTCCTTTTCGGTCGTTTCCTCTTCTCGCTCGTTCTCCCTGAAACGGTGGAAATGAACGATATTCATGCATTCTCCCTGGGTATTTACACCCTCGGCAGTATCGCCTACTCGGCTTACCACGCCTACAATCTTGTCGCGAGCCTTAACAGACCCATCCCGTCACCACTGGCCACTCTGAATAGAGTTGCCACCACGACCTCTCGCGTTGGCCTACGCATCCTTCGATTCACATACGTATGGGCCAGTCTTGTCTTCGCCATCCCATTTTTGTTCGCAGTCTTGATCGAACTCTACTTCCTCATGCCGCTGCACGCATATCTCGGACCTGCTGAACCTCATGTCGTACATCTTATACAGGACTGGACCCTTGGTTTCCTCTACTCACGTCTTGCTGCTCGCCTTATCTTCGCAAACCGCCAATCGCGCCCTGCACGTGCGTTCAACGCTGTCGTCCGCGACGGCTATCTCTACCCCAATGCTCGCATCGCAACACGATGCTTCCTTATTCCAGTCCTGGCAGTGTGGTTGGTCGCTATCGCCGTCCCTTCCAGTCTCGCGTTCACAACAAGTCGCACACTGTACGCCGGTGCGACCGAGCATACGCGCAACATGGTCTGGCGCTTCAGCTTCCCGGTTGTTGGACTCAGTCTGATCGTTATGTGGGCCAGCAAAGAAGCTGTCCGGATGTTAAATCGCTGGCGACTGGTTGTTCGCGACGAAGTGTATCTTATTGGAGAGCGATTGCATAACTTCGGTGAGAAGAGGGCGCCAGTGCAGAGTCGAGCTACCGAGGAAGCTATCACCGCGGCATCGCAAGCTGCTGGACCAGAGGGCTCGGAGATGCGGTGATCTGGGAGTAGCAGGATCATTGCATTGACTTTTATTGATGAGTAGATTATTTCGTGTTCGGCGGGAATTGCGACAGAGGAGGTACTGAGGAGTTCGATGTGTATAAAGGCTTCTCACTTAGCAGGAAAGTACTGCGGATAGTCGAGGTGCTTGAGCTTTCTGTAGCAGCATCACCCATAGCTAGACAGCACTCACTATTAATTTCAGTGGATGAACATGGGCTTCTAGTCTTGCCTGATGTGCTCCAGCTTACTATTAGTCAAGTTCTCACGATGAAGCTGATATTGGGGTAAGTCGCGCTCGAGTATAAGTGACAGAGTTATGCGCAGCTTTCTCTTCTATTTGTAGGGGTGCATTCCACGACAGAGACACATAGCACATCCGATTTTTATGTACTTGCTCTTACATACCAATTGCTTGTCTCGTCATTCTTGTTGCTTCGCGATGCCTAGGCTGCTATGGTATTACATGTTCTTCAACAAATAACTCAAACCAGCCCACATCTCTTCCGCACTGGGAACAATCTGCTCCGGAGGAAGAACAAATCCATACCGTCCCGTATCCCTCAACTCCACCGTCATGCTGAACGCCGCCTTTGCATTCTCAAACGCATAGTCCACGCTATCACCGCTGACCTGGTAGATTGTGTTGCAAATAGGACCACCCTCGAACACGGTACCATGCACGGCTTGAACTGCCGCAATGGCACCTTCGGTCAGGTTCTTGTTCTTCGCAGCTTCGGGGAGCACACCGGAGCATGTGTAACCGTAAGGGTACATCCAGAGTTGGGAGTAAGAATGAATGTCCATGTACAGCTGGACGCCCTTGCCAGCTGCGATGCTGTCGAGCTGGGCTTTGAGAGCCTTGGTCTCTACGCCGTCGCCGGCAGATGGACCCTTGTAGTCTTGGGCGCACGGCGAAGTGCTTGCACCGGCAGGCTGGTCCCAGTGCGAAGGCCAGTTTCTGTTGATGTCGCGGCCAACGCAGCTGGCTTGGGGAGTGCTTTGTCTGTTCTTGCGCCACATCCTGTCAGTTGTCTGGGAGTAAGCGAAGCCGTCGGGATTGACAATTGGGAAAATGTAGAAGTCGTAGGTGTTCTTAAACGCTGCGGTGGTCGGGTCAGACGAGGTAAGGAGCTGGTAGGCCGCGTACTCGACTACCTGTAGACAATTAGTTACATTCATTGCGCGCAGATATCATAAGAGAATACTAGCCATGGTAGTGATCCACTCTCTCGCGTGCACAGTGCCGTGCCAAACCACACCTTTCTTCGATCCTTTTCCTCCGGAGCCCCAAATGTGAATACCCTTGATGTCTCGTCCTTCCAAAGACTTCCCGGCGGAGATCACCTCAGAGTTTTGTGGATAAGCCGCGGCGAGGTCAGTTAGCCACTGGTGGTGATCCGCAATCGCGTGATACGAGTTGAACCAAGAGATGTTAGGCGCGACACCGGCTGTGACGGCATTAGTGTCTTGTACAGCTTCGAGAAGTATGGATAAATACCAGCGTATATGCCAAACGAATCCTCGTCGGCAATTGACAGACCGAGATTATCGTGCATGACCTTCGTTTCAATATCCTCTGTCGCGGTCTGAAAGGCCTCAATTTTCGACGGTGCTACCATCACGTCCACGACGCTGCTGGTTGATGGGTGGCCTGTAGTAATGGAAGTACAAAGTTAGCAGCTGTCACAGATACACATGTACGCGCCGACTTGCCTTTCCATACTTCCAACTGAAGCTTGCTCACAATATCGCTGAGTTTGGCGGCGTGCGACCCAACATTGACACGAACAACCTTCCAGTCATCGTAGCTGACCTTCTTTGGAACCGATGCGGCAGACGCAAGACCCGTCAGGGCCAGAACTGCAGTGAACCTCATGCCAGCGGTATGCGAGATAAAAGCTGAAAGCGCAGGATAACACTGGGAAGAGTTGACATGGTTCCGTGCTACTTATACCTTGCGAGAAGGCGCACTGCGATCTAGTCGTTCTTGTCGCAGATGCACATCTCACATAGTAGTTTATGCCACCTTCCCCACGGGACCTAAGTCTTACGGGCCTTTGTCGCCTCCAGGAAATTGCTATCCGTCGACTCGGTACAATACTTGTACTCCACACACGGTTAATATCGGAATCCAGGATAAGCCTTGAATTAGACAAGCTTTTATGCAACTACCGAGAGATCGACAGGGAAATTAAAGCAACGTAACCACTCAGCTGCCACATCGAGAAAGCGCCTTGAAACAGATGACATCGAGCTCGGCGCAGTGGCTGTGTCGGACCTTTAATACGCGTCTTTTGAATGCATTGTTGTAATCGAATGAACCACGTTGTTGAATCCTTGCAGGGAGTAATCTGACCTTCCTCTTTTGAACAGAGCTCACAGCTAGAGGCTCTAGCTAACTACACGCGACAGCTAAAGTAGAATAAATACGTAGCGTGTTATAGCAGTT
>BCLK01000277.1:0-29144 GCA_001748405.1 Paraphoma sp. B47-9
TATTCATAACAGTAAAGAGCGCTAACAAGCGCACTCGCTTAGAGTCTTTACTCCTCGTCGACAAGCTACCTTACCGCGACCTGCTGCCTAGCCTAACCTTATAGACTAGTGCGCTTTGTTGCGCCTTAGATACCACGGCTGCGCAGACTAGTTCAGAACGTGTGCAATGCATCAAACCCATGCGCAATGTCTGCCGCGTCGCAAGGTTTACGCATAGCGTCCACGGTGCAGGCGTTCAGATACCAGCCGCTGGACACGAGCGCCTGCACACTCCGACTTGTTCAGATCGCATCATCAGCTGATTCCTGGTCTGCGCCAAGCTCCGACCTTCCTGAGATATTCCTTTACATACGTCACGACGATCTAACTGCACCCGTGGGCAACCCCGCGCCGCCAAACTTCATTGCGCTGTCGTACGTTTGGGGCGACAAGGCTGCACCCCTGCGACGTGTATACATCTCGCAGGATTATGGACCATCATCTGCGGATCAGAGAGACAGGGTTTGGAGCTTCATCGACGTCCGGGAGAACCTCTTTCAATTTCTGTGGTACTTTCGCGATTCAGAGCGCAATACCGCTCAGCCGCAGCTGTGGATCGACCAGCTTTGTATCGACCAAGCAAATGTTCTTGAGCGCAACCATCAAGTAATGCTCATGGCATCGATCTATAGGAGCGGTATGTATGTCATCACCTGGCTTGGTATCGACCAAGAGATCGTCAATGCTGTTCAAATAGTATGGGAATTTTGCAACTCATCGCGAATCCCGATAAGAGCAGCTCACAGCCACATTCATTCGAGGGTGTCTATGGGGTACGGTGCGCCTCCAGTTGACGCTCGCCACATCGAGGCTTGGAATGCGGCCGTGGTGATCCTTAACAACACCTATTTCACGCGACTGTGGATTGTTCAAGAGGTTCTTCTTGCGAGAGACGTTGTAATTTTCAGCGGAATACAATGGTTGAACCTGGAGGATATGGTCGCCGTTGATGCATTCACGGCTGTTGGCCAAGTCGTTCCGCGTGTTACAAACGCTGCTCCCTTCTTGATCTGGGATAGGATGTTCGGCAGAAGAGGCTCAGGAAGATCGCTCGCGAGGTGCATCGACCGATACACCTCCAACTTGTCCGAAGATCCACGCGACCGTGTGTATGGCTTGCTTGGTCTCACCCAAACCGAAAGCTGTCGGGACGTAACGCCAATGTTGGAAGTTGACTACTCCAAGGCCGTTCGTCTCGTGTACTACGATGCCGTCAAGATTCTCTACAAGGACTACTACAACAAAGTGCTCTACAATCCATTTACTAAAAATGCCGGGTACGTCGCACCTGCTCTTAAGCTGGCAGAGAATATGGGCATGCCAGACCATCTCTTAATGCGGCTGAAACGTCTCCAACCAACATGCGACTGGATACAGCGTCTGGTCCCACTTCTCCCACTTTGGGCCACCCCACGCTAGTGCACATGACGATCGAACGGCCATACTGCTCGCGAGCTGCGTACATTGCCTGTCCTTCGAAAAGGTCGAGAGCTTCGACCCGAGAACATCATAGCGCTCTATCAAAAAAGCGCGGCGGTTTCAGGTCGTTAGTTGCCTATACGGTCGGACACAATCATTCACGGCAAGACTTGCCATGATTTAGCGGGTTATGCTATTGGAATGTGTGGTAGCGGTAGTCCCGTCAGATTTTGACACTTCGAAGGCCCTAGATGATGTCGCATCATCTTGTGCACGACATAAGGCGGACAGAGGCTCGAATTTTGATAGCGTCGGGCCTACTTCATCGTCATTGCCCAGTGGCGTTCACACAATAACCACGCTCTCTTGAACTCCATGGCATTCCCCACTACGGCTCCAGCACAAGCACATACATCGTTGTCATACCAGTGTCTGCCAATCACGACGTAATGATTTGCGCTCCGTTGTTGAGTTCCTTTCGTGTCGGAATTGATCCTTTCCTTTTCTGGGGCATCTTTGGATTTACCACGTCGTAATCATGCTCTGGGCTCAACGTGCAACCAGTATAATGCCCAAGTCTGCCATCAACACTTTCGGCATTCGCTGCTGATTTGTCTTTACACGGAACCTGAATTAGTGTTCTTTCTCGCTGTGGCTGCAACGACACAAAACGGGCCTAACAAGACGTGCTTCATTTGATTCGACTCCGGCCCACAGTCTTCTCCGTCATCCCCATACTGCACCATACACAATGAGTGGAACCAGACTTACGGCACATCCACCGCTCCGGGTACTCTCACCGCGTCTCAAAGTGGTTGCGGAAACTCAGACACGTGAAAACTGTCACGCCTTCCGCTATGTATCGATGGTAGTACAAAGGATCGCTTTCGGCTATCTTGGAGATCTCCAAGCCCTGTGACAACGCAAGGTACAAGTGGCTTATTCTGTTCACAGCGTCCACGAGGCGCCCCCAACATAAAGACTGTGATTGAACCCTGAATGCGAAATATGCGTTGCGGCGTGGAGGGGCGTGCCGTGCGGCGGTATTCGACCAATCGGAAAACGCCAGCATGAGAGGCTGAAAAGTTAGCGCAGGTTCCAAGTCCTCAGCCTCAACGCCAAAAGGCAGCAGGCACGCAATACCATCGGGATTGGCTATTCTCAGTCTCTGCATTCTCAGCTGGGCTTGTTTGTGTTTATGAAGGTCGGCAGCTGCAGGCTACCAACAGTCCAGCTTTTCATATCATAATTATTTAACAGCACGTGTGATCCTGTACTGCCCGTTACTTTCCTCGTTCTGCCTGCACTCGTTTAATACAATCATCTTGCCTTAGGCGAAGCAAACACCATGATATTAAGTCCCCTTCTTCTCTTTTTCGGTCAGACGCTGGCCGCTCCTCAGCCCCGAGCTGGCCAGTCGAGCCTCACTCCACGGCAAACGGTGGCCCACCCAGTTTTGCATGACTGTCCAGCCTGGGATCTTATACACTTCGATCCCAATACTTGCGTAGTCTATAAGGAGATTAGTGCAGGCGGCGCTGTCGCCCAGGTGTATGGCGAAGTAGCCACCCATGGGACTGATGTCAATGCCGCCACAAAGAGCCGTTTGGGAAGTCTGAAGAAAACCATCGCAGATATCCTATCATTTTATGCAAGGAATTTGGACAAAAAGGTCAATGTGAGTCTCACTGTAGTCAGCACGGACAGGTTACTCCCGGGTGACCCTGATGGGGTGACGACAGCCAATCCCGACACGGGCACGCCTTGTCAAGTCGCCATCTGGATTAAGCCTTCTCGATCCAATAAGCTGCTTGCACACACCGTTGCTCACGAACTATATCACTGCGTGCAGCGCATTACCAACCCAAAGCCCGTCCATGGATGGGTAGAGGACGGCTCAGCGATGTTCATGGAATACTTTCAATATGTATGGAATCCCACGAAAGATCAGGACCGTCTAGCACCGCACCACTACAATCCATCAAAGCCTTTATACGATCCAGCAAATCAGTACACATCATCTCTCTTCTTCATGTTCCGGCATAACCTGAAGTTCACAGTCCGCGACATCGACAGATGGGTTCAAGGCAGGGTCGATACTCCTGAGGATAATGAGCTAGCGGCCCTCGCTCAAGACCAGGCCTTAGCCAGCGCTTTCGCCAGGTTTGCCGT
This sequence comes from Paraphoma sp. B47-9, assembly GCA_001748405.1. Lineage (NCBI taxonomy): Eukaryota > Fungi > Ascomycota > Dothideomycetes > Pleosporales > Phaeosphaeriaceae > Paraphoma > Paraphoma sp. B47-9. The sequence goes on from BCLK01000277.1 coordinate 3,631, forward strand.
CAAGTTTCACAACAAAGGGATACGTTATGATACGGCCAAAGGCGGCAAAAGCAAAATCCTCGTTACCTCAAATGATGTGGCCATCGCGGCAGACAAGACTTTAGATCTTCCCGCCGAGGGTTCCGAAGAAGAACAGGTCGTGGAAATGGATTCTTGGATGTTTCAGAAGTACAAGCTACGCATCATACCTGGACAGACGGTCTCAGCTGCAATCGCTTGGACACACAAGAACGGAGACCCTGAACCTACGGTGGTAATTTGGCGCCGCGCCGTGCGCCAGGGCAGATCACCTACGGCGTGGTCAAAATTCACACCTGGTATCCTGCAGTCGGGCTGCAGCAAGACGGCAACGACGTATGAATTCCTCGTTGTGCCCGTCACGAAGGAAGAAAGTGTCGTGGGCTATCTACGCTTTACCCGGCAGAGGAACGCCAAATGCGCATGTCCCGTCAGAGGGCCCAGTTCCAACCCGACGAAACGCACGCCGTCGACATACGACCTGGAGACCCGACAGGAGGGAAACTCCACCGGTAGCTCACCCTCGGGAACTGCCGCACCTAGCTCAGCAGCTACCGCTTTCACCATAGCGGAACCGCGACCACAGCCAACACTCGTGCCGAACACCCCGCCTGTAGGGCCAAGCAATGGCCAGGACTGGCCAGAAGGAGAGACAGACGATGGCTGGCGTGACCCCGACTCGGAATCTGGCGAGAACGGCGAAGGACCCGCCGAGGAAATTGACATTGACGAGACAGGGAGCACAAATGAGGAAGATCCTTCGTGTGACGAACCGCCGGTTTCTGGACCTAGCTGCCTCATTGGCACGTGGAAAGCAAACAAGGCCAGCTTGGACGCCCACTTTGTCAAGCCTGAATTTGCATACCGTCCCCATGGGGAAATCAACTCGACATTCACTGGGTCACTTACGTTTACTTTTGGCCAAGATTCGACAGCTTCCGACACCTCAATGATGCTTCCCATCCGCGATAAGCTACTTGAGGAGCAGCTCCTGGTCGTCAAATCCAACACCGCTGGGCCCCCAGAAATAACCTGGTTCCTTGCTATTACGTCCGTCCTCGAAGGTTTCGCAGCGGTGTCGGTGAGCGGTGGCTTCCTTCCTCTAGCTCCTGAGGTCGGTCTGATTGCGCGAAATATCACGGGTTCAAGTGGCGTCGCGGAAGTCTCGTCAGGTCGCGGGCAAACTCCATCAGTGTCCGCATCAGATGGCAGGAGAACTACACCACAAGGTCTTATATTCAACTATAACTGTACTGCTTCAACCTTGTATTATACCGCCCGCAGCTCGTCTGTCAAGTCTTATGCGTTTGATAGAGTTTAGATAAGCGACTTGGCCTTCGAGGCATCTAGGAAACGGAGGAGTCCTGTAATTCCGTAGCATCGTGTCCATAGAACGTTCAACTTCATTCACGAACAAACAATACTGCCGAAACTCCAAGCAGGCAAGATTTCTAACACCCTGATAACGGTGCCCATGTGTACTTGATGTGGAGAATTTATGGTCACAAGTCGCGTCCTTACCAAGAAGATGCTCTTCCGTAACGCAGAAGGTCTTATGAGTCAGAAGCACGGCCTACACTGGCACGGTACTTGGTAGCCGGGATTATGCACGCTCGTGCAGACACGCCCGTCGTGTCTCGTATCGTTGCCTTATTGCTTGCTCGGGTGTCTAGAACGACGGCCGATGTAAAGACCAGCGTCAGCACGGGCATCCGTGCATCGTAAGCCAGCGGCCCAATTATCCCGCCACCCCACGTCTACTACCAACGACGTTGTTGTGCGTTCCTTGGGATGGGAAAGATAAAGATTAAAATTATCCTCTTCCAATGCACTGCATACGCGACTATGACAACATGGAACACGTGAAGACAATCTGCGCCGCCTTCCTATTCACGCTCTTCCAGAGCAGGTTGCGATGAATACATCTCTCAAGCTTACTACCTAGGTATCTGACACACCAGAGGGTAGACAATGCTGAGCGCCATGACAAACTATTGCATAGTCTGAGCGCGCGGAGTCAAGTAACGTTGGGCTTCATGGTTGTGTTGTGCGTGAACGAGCTCGCGCCGACTTCATTCTTCCATCCACCCGTACCGAGAATCGTCGAGCTTTGGGTTCAGGAACTTAACACGCGCCTAGAATCACGTGCTTTCTTCAAGTAGGCCAGTGCTTATGTATCCGCTGCTGCCCTTAGTAATGCAATTGAGCTAGCCAAATGCTAGGTCTAGCTAACGTTGTAATCATGTCTTGGAGGAGGTACTCCTCCCGTTCGCGTCAACCATGCCAGAGTCTACAAGAAAGCTCATGACGCTCGCAATGCTGTATGGACTTCTTGGTAGCATCCTCCTAATTTTCGCAACCTTGATCGCAATGGCCATGAGGATGATCATTACAGCTAGCATAGTCTGCAGGATTATCTTCGAAGTTCGATCTATCTGGAGACGAGCCACCTGCTCAAAGAGGATGCCCTCTATCTCTGTCGATCGAGCGGTCTGATTTTTTCCCAAAAAAGTCTTATTACTTCGTCCGCTCGCAGATGAAGGACGAAAATTGGAGTTGATGACGAGAGTCATGTACATGTTGTACATTCGATTGATCTCCACGACTAGGCGATCAGAGTGTTGCGATCCCATCAAGTCCACCGGGGTCAAGCCTGGCGAAGATAAGAAGAGATGGTTGAAGAAGTCTGCCGTAGTATTCCCTTGGTAGGTTCCAGATCCCAGGTGAAGTGCGATCTTGTACTGCTGTGTAGGTAGCCCAGTTGCAGTATCAGTTCCCAAACCATCTTCGGTGCCGTCGACCATCGATGGGAGGTTCTCGTGACCAACCGCGTACTCTGAAGGATCGCCTTTATAGCCTGCCTTGACTGAGACTTTGCGCATAGTTTGCGAGCACAGTAGGGTGGTGATATTTCGAAAATCGCCATAGATGAAGCACAGGGTCGGACAGCCTTCCGACTCTAGGTTGGCACTTGTCTCGGCAGTTCTGAGGGAAGAGTTTGGATTTGCCAAACCGACATTCAAGTCCAAGACTGCTCCTACTCTTATGTCTTCTCTTGCAGAGGACATTGGACCGAATGTGATATTGGTCGAATTCCTCGAAGATCCTGAAAAGCATCCATGAGGCAACTTGAAGTCATTCCAAAAGGCTGAGTGGGTCTCCATGTGATACTGGCCCATTCTACCTCCCTCTACGCTGACATTTATGCTCCCGTAGCGGATGTTCTCGTCGTTTCCTACTTGACAGTCCAACCCCGGCAGCAATGCTGTAGAGATGAATTCGGATTTCGTACTTGAATCCCTCACGTTCGTGCTTTCAAACCTTACATGCGGAAGAACAGTGCCATTCCAGATGCTGCGCGGCATGCTTGCGCCTCCGTGAACTATCGTGTCCAGCAATCGACTAGCACCGTTGTCTTCAAAGCTGTCATTCTGCCACGTCAAGGTCCAAAGGTCTTCGGTGGCACGTATCCTGACAGGCATCACGACCTGCGAGTCCACTTGCCACAGCCCAGAGACTATAATAGCCAGCAAACTTTCAATCAATGTTGTAGTGATAGACAAGCTTGTTGCGAAATGACGATTCCGAATAGATCGGTGTAGGGCCATGAACGGAATCTCGCCGAAGTAGTTGACTAACATCGGATTCCGTGGACTTTTTGTCGTTTGCCTCAATGCGGTCCAAGGAGCAAAGAATGTTATGATGAAGTCGAGACCGTTGAATAGCGTCGCGACTCCGAAAATGGCCAACGTGGAGCAAATGCGTATAGCATAGAACGTGACATCTGAGCTATCAGTTCCAAGTCCGACCACTCCTTTGTGCTTTTCAGAATATCTCTGCAGCACCTCAAGTATAATGATCAGGACTACGGCCGATGTAAACACAAGTGTCAGCATTGGCATTCGTACACTGTAAGGAATCCACTTTTCCTTCTTGATCTTTGGATCTCTGTCAGAGTGGCGTACGGGTTCTGTAGACTTGATCACGTCCAGGCGGCATCTATCATTCAAGATGACGGTATGGAAACGATATCCGGAAAGTCTTGATACAAGCTGACTGGTTCTCAAGGTAGATGTTCCACTCAATACCTCTGCAACCAGCGGGCTCGCAGCGAGAACTGCAGCATGGCAGGACCGTTCTGCGAACTAGAAGCGTGACAGCCAGAGCCAAGATAGCAAGAACACCAAAAGATGCAATCATCAGGACGTGCGCTGTAATCCTGAGGTGTAATCTGTTTTGGTCAAAGGTAACACCGCCACTGCTAACATGATTCGACGGCTGGAGAAGTCGCGAGCGTCCGACTTGGAGTACGAGTGCTTCCAAAACGAGCTCCATTCTGTCTCGCAGAGTATCTGGGTCTAGGATTTCTTTCCAACTTGACGCGTGTGAAGCTTTATACATCATCCGAAAAAGTGCCGGCCAGATGTCAATCCACTCACGGGCGGGTAGCTCAACCTCCGTTTGCACGGAATAGCCATTGCGCAATATGGTATAAAGAATCCTTGAAAGCTCGTACGTACTGAGGTCAATCCTCTCCCCCGCTCCAGGGCGATTGTTGCTGAGTTGAACCGACGCATTTGACGACGTCCAAGTGGCTGTTGCTCGATCCATGCGAAAATCTGTCTTACACATGACGACAGCAGTGTTTTCGTATGTCGGCGACTGAGTGCCATTCTTTGTCGCCGCCTCCTTGAGGTTATAGAAGACCGAAAGTATAAACCTTGCGTCGTCGCTTAAGTTGTGGCAATAGCGCAATCCAGTGTCGAAAAACCAACCATTATAGGCAGAGCCGGACGATCCAACAAGCGACAATTCTGAGCTGTTGATGCGTCCCATCGAGCAGTCTGATGTTTGAGCTAACAGATCGATCTGGGAAGGTTCTTGTATAAGTGTGAAATTTGCAACAGCACAGGAGACAAGCGGGCTGAAGATCTCAATATCTGCGACGATCGAAGTAGCGTTGTCTTCCGTGTTCAGTAGTTCGAAAGATTGAAGTACCATGCCGTTTTGTACAATAGTCTTTGTCGGAGCTTCACCATTTAGTTCTCTAAGATAATCCCACATTATCTTGGTGTCATTAAACGCATCGACGTAATAGGGGAAATCAAAACTCTCAGGATCACCTCGCGGTCCGAAGCTCTTCCACAAAGAGTTGGAGCCGAATGACGTTTTGAAGGCCACGGGCACTGTATTTGTTCGTGGTGTCAGGGCCGGGAAGAACAAAGCTGTAGAGGCCAAAATGGCGAGCTTGAGGATAAGGAAAGCCAAAAGCGCCAGGTAGACGGAATGGTGCCCTCTTCTACATGCTTTGTACAAAGTTGTGGGCCAGATGGGAGAGACGTAGTCGAGAAGCATAGAGCGCTCGGGCGTTGCGTTGCCGTCCATCAATTCTCGCCATGGCTGGGAGATCTTGCAGTAGTAGTCTACCTGCCTCCAAGCACTGAGGAGAATCACAAGGATAGCTGTTGGTCCGTATGTCCAAACATAATGACTTGTACCGAGGCTTAGCGCGAGTCCATCATTTTTGGTTACGAAATGTCGTAGAAGGACCAAAGCCAGCAGCAAGATGATGAAGCAGCAAGCAAGTCCAAAAAGCGTGGGAGCTCTCAACCAATGAGGCTGATACATAGGGGTCTGCGCACCGCGGTCGCTAATTTTATCATCCAGGCCGTTTGATATCACCGCAACATCGCTTCGCTCCTTTGAAGCCTGCAGTAGTCTTTGAGTCTGGGGAAGGACGTCCTCGTGTTGACTAGAATTCTGTCCTGAAGCATGCACGTTCCTTTCCGCATCTGATGGTGCGTTAAAAGCCATGGATAGATAGACTTTCTCCGGATACCTCGTGGGGGCGGTCTAGTATGGCGTCCTGTGAGTATGACAGCTGCGCTGTTTCCAGACGATGTAGATAATCTCGATCCAGTCCAAAAATGGCAAGAACAACCTTGTTACGCACAATTTTGGCGACGCCGTTCCTCGTAAGCTTCTTCTGTTGCATACAGAGAATTCAGAGTACCTTAATATGCTGGTCCAACCTTTAGCTAATGCGGTGGAGGGGGCGAAGTTCTCTTGGCAACCGATGCATTGCACACCATTATTGGACGCCACGCCGTGGCTAAGCCACTTGCAGACCTAGGGCGGCATGTGCAGCTGCGGGCAGTAGAAGAAGGCTGAACATGCCGCTGCGATTGTCGTGCCGCCCATGAGCAGCGTCGCTCGGTGTTTTGCAATATGCTTGCAAAGCTCCAATTTTACTATAGCTAGCTGACACGACATCCCTTGGCTCGAGGTGATGGGGTACATCGTACAGTAGGTATGGGTCGAATGGCATGATGAGCCTGAGAGCATCACAGCTGATTGTTTCAGCCTTGCTGCCGGCCTTGCAGGAGAGGAGACAGCCATTCAAGCGCTAGCGCGGACATACCCACGTACGCCCCGCTTTGATATGTATGCGAGTGTGTGGTAGATCATTTGCTGGTGCGTGCTTTTTTTGGACAATCAGGACTCGTCCTCGGCGCAGATCGCAAGGACCAACCAATGTCGTTTCTGCGCAGATTTTCTTTTCTAAGAGATGCTGCTGAGTTGGTGCCAAGTTGAATTTAGGGGTATCCGTCAAGGTAACGTTCTCTCAAAGCCTGTCATGAATTCTCATGGCCACTATAGACGAACCCAGCGCGAAGCTCACTCATACCAGTTCCCTTTCTCAACTCTCACTCCCTTATCTACGGGTGCAAACGCAATCTTTCCGGTTTTCTCCCTCGTACTCCCCACGTCTGCAACCATAACCTTCAATCCAGCAAGTCTCCTAGTCTTCTCGGATCCATCCTCTACGCTGTGATGATAGGCACCATTATCCTCAAAGTATGACGAGTCTCGGATCAGACTACTGACATGACCCAAGATAGTGGGCGCACGACGCTGTGTGTGTATGACGAGAGAAGAGACTGCAGCAAGCAGCATGACGCCTACGGACACAAAGTATATCGTGAGCCAGGGCCGGTCGATGACATATACTGGCTCGAGCGGAAACGTGACATTTGAAGTTGTGCGCTGTGTACCCGGGTAGAAAATTTCAGTGGTGAAATTGCCACCCATGACACTGTCCCTAACCCAGCTGAGCTTCCACAACGTATTCCAAAGGAGTGAGAAGCGCCGTTCGAAGGTTCCTATGTCGAGTTGACCGAGTTCAGTGGGCCGTGCATTTCTTGGGAAAGTCGGCGGGAAAGTGAGGGGATCCTCCAAGTAATATTCCGTGCTGCTGTATGGGGCATACGGTCTGCCATATTTGTAGACGACAAATTTGGAATCGTCCAGTATCTCCATGAAGTAAAGTAAAGATCTTTTCCAATGGGGATTTTTCTGTCCCGGAGTGTGTAATCCCTCCTCAGGCGGATTGGGCGTTGCTCTAACCGCACCGACTCCGCATAGAGGTTTGCCCGCAGAACCTCTTGACATGCATACTACGTGTGCATCTACATACGTGGTGCGAACTGAGCATTTGGTGACGGAGAGCTCTTCAGATTTGCCAGCCGCGGCGATAATGAGGTCGCTCGGTTGTGAACTTCCGGGTGAGTCTGGTGACATAAGCGTAGTGAAAAAAGAGCGATAAATGGAAGACGGTTCTGGCCAGGATTGAATATTGTCCCAGTAGTTCGCACCGCTATACTTTAAAAGCCACGAATCCGCTTCGGAGGTGTTGGCCGGGCGTGGTTTTCCATCGACTTTGAGGAACGGTTGTGAGAGATTTAGATACAACCAAGGAGAGCACTATACATTCTCGGTTAACTATCCCCATTCTTCATGGCGCTACATACAAAGCTCTTACCTTGAATCTCTGGTAGCTCGACGACACCGTGAACGTGGTGTTCCCAGTGAATCCAGGATTTACGCCGCTAACACGATCTCCTATCAAGCTAGAGTAATTTTGGATCTGCTTGTCCCACGGCGTTACAAGCCACCGACTAGGCTCTGCATCATCGTACTCTAAGTGATACTCTAAGCTCGGAATTCGTACGTTTTCCCACAAGTCTGAAGCCGTCTGGATTGCTGCTGAGCTCGGCCCTCCTAACAATGTGACGATACGTTGAGTGGTGCTATTCGTTGGATCCACGTATTGCGTATTTGCCGCGTAATTATATAACGATGCCGTATACAATGAGCGTATGATAGGAATACTGATGTTTCCTACGCGATCCGCAAATCCAGAGAGCAAGATTTGTTCAGTGACATTAGCTGAGAACGTAGCGATTTATCCTTCAGCCATTCCTATGCCGGCTTACAGATACGCACCTCGAAACGATGCTTGGGAACCGATGGGATTGAAAGCCCATAATAATATCAAAGCTACTGACGAGATGTGAAATATAGACCAACGGAACATAGTTATGATGGAGCTTGCCATCTACTCTCAATCAGCTCTATCAGAAGAGTTGGCACCTCAGCACTCACAGTTAGAGATCCAAGCAGCTGCTCAAGTGCCTTCTATAATCAGCTAATCTACAAACGAACTCACTGGCCGAGAGAGTGCGTACCAAGAGAGATACGCCTCGTTCCACCCTCCAGTTAGCGAATGCCCTCACCGCGTTTGCAAGTATACCTGAGAACACGATAGGCCAAATGGATGGTGCAATTCTTGTCGCCTGAATGACCTGATTTGACCACTTGGTCTCTGGTTGGCCCTCTAGAGATGCGACGCAAGCGCCAAGTGCTATATTTTCTGTCAGAGTAAATGACATGATCGAGATGCCAGCTCATACCCAGGAAGGCAGCACACAGCGTGAGGCTCAACAATTCCCACGTCATCAGGTACATTGAAATTCCTTTCCATTGCACATTTGCGGGATCATCGCTGCGCTTTGCTTCCGCCGCAGAAGGAGGAGAAACGTTGCCGTATTGTAGCGCGCGCACCCCGTTATCTTCGTAGCCATCGAAGGCGCGTTCGTCATCATGCCCGACATGCTCTTCGACGGTGTGAGGGGATCCGAGTTTCGTTTGTTGTTGTTGATGCGGATCTTGCTCGAGCAGGCGAGCAGTCGCTTCATATAGGTCTTGCATCTCACGGAAGGTGGGGCTCGTGCCGACATCGAGATGGGGTTGAGTGATAGGCTGGCGCGACATCCTACCAGTTCACCACGACTGTGGACTGCAATGAGTCAATCGATGATGTCGTCGGCGATGGTGGGGAGGCTGCGGAGGCTGGAGAATAGGAATCAGTAGCAGATGAATGTTGCGATGCTGCCCAGGTGTGACGAATCGGGCTGAACATGCTGGCTTCGCCTTGTGTCACATGACGATAGCTTGGCATCTATATATGGAATTAATCTCGCAGCAGATAGCTCATCACGAATGCAACCATATGATGTATGCACTATTTGCACATCAATTTACATCTTGTGCCAGTTGCGAAGAAAGGGCGAGAGTTTCATGGCAGCTGGAACCCCATGAACCTTACTGAACGCCACGATACAGCTGATACGATATGCCGAAGCTCACCATACCTCTAAGGCCGTACCTGTATCTGTAAGCAAATAGAGGAGGCTGAGCGTGCGGCTTTGATTCCCACACACAAGCTGCTTCGCTAGGTAATCCGCAATGTGCCACTTTTCCGTAAACCTTCAAAACTAGCTTACACGACATCACTCGGATTGCGATAGCAGGGCTGACTGATCATACGAAGAAGTACAATACCAGATTGAAGGGTGTGATACAGCACAAGAGCAGCCTAACACTCATCATTGCCTTGCTGTGAGTCTGGCAGTAGAGCAAATCGCCCTCGATGCTCAAGCTTGAACACACCCACGCGCGCCAAGCCTCAACATGTATGTGTATGTGAACGTGCATGCGAATATTCGCTGACGTGTTCTTTTTCGACAATTAATCCTCACAATCAGCGCAGTTATGGAGGAGGCTGAACCATGCAAGTTTGTTCCTGCGCAAAGCTTTTATCTGTTTATGCCTACACACTTTCATAGGAAGTAAACTAAAATAGCTAGCGCGCGTGAGCTGGGCAGACATACCGCTAGGTTGGTACCCGGGTGAATTCAGTGGTCATCTCCAAGGTAACGTTCTCTGGCTTTGCATCGATACCCCTATGGGACGCGTCGAACGTAACGACAACAACGTACAGAATCGCTATCGCATTTCATATTAACTCTGCTAGTGCTAGTTGGGATCGCGAAACCATATTTAAAAGCCTGCCATGAATCCTCTGGCCACTATATAACGCTCAGATTACGCTATCAAACCTCCTTCACGAACCCAATCTCAATAACTTTATCCATCGGGACCTTCAAGCTCGCAATCTTCGCGCGCGTGTTATCCCTCAAGAACAAGAACGTCTCCAAAATTCCCTTGCGCAACAGGTTCGTGCCCAGCTTGACCTTCATCTGCTCTTTACCAATTATGTACAATACCTCGTGATTGTACGCGCGCTCCAATGCTTCTAGACGCGACGATGTGCTGGCTGTACTGGGTGACGGCGTTGATGCGCGAGGAGAGCCAATCTCGGCGACCGCTGGAGTCTGCGCGTCGGATCCTGTCGACGTAGACTTCTCACCTTCGCGGTCGAGCGCGCGGCTGACAATGTGTTGTTGGACCTGGGCGTAGATCAAGGCGGCGAGATCGTGCGTAATGACTTCGTCCATATAGCCGTGGCGCACGACCATGCGGTAGCAATGCGGTATCGCAAGGCGAGTGACGTGGTATCGATCTTCTGGTGCGACGGAGGGTTGATCAAGTGGGCGCAGATGGAAGAATACGACGACTTCGGGAGCGGTGACGAGCTTGCGGATGAACTGGCTGAAAATGATCGGCGTGGTCTCACCAGCCTTATCGAAGAAGATACCGAAGCCTTGAGCGCGACTCAATACCTTGCCGCCGAACATGTCGGTGAGTTGCAGGTCTCCGCTGTCGTTCGTCTTGACAAAGTGCGTGGTCGGGAAACGGTCTTCTGCTTCCGCGAACCATTGCTGCTCCTTTCCGAAGCGCCAGAGGATGAAGACGCTGGCGAGGAGCATTGCAAGCAAAATGGTGAACCAAGCGCCATCAGGGACTTTGGTGAGAGCAGCTGATAGGAAGGTACCGTCTAAGCAGGCGATTATGAGCCATGGCAGGAACACGAAGTAAGGCTTGATGCGCCATACAAGGATCGCAACCAGAGTGACCATACACGTGTCAAAGAAGGTGACGAACATGACGCAGACCCCATACGCATTACCGAGCGAGGTTGTATTGTTGTACACAGCCGCAACGACGACTGTGCCAACCATGAGCAGCCAGTTCGCCACAGGTACGTAGAGCTGGCCATGGTATGTCTTCGAAGTGTGAACAACCTTGACTTGTGGGAAGTACGATAGCTTCATGATTTGCGTGAGGAGCTATGGAAGGTTAGAAAATGTGTAGCAGGCTTCGAATAACGTACCTGGAATGTGGCTGTGATCATAGCCTGGGACGCGACAATAGCGGCTCCAAGCGCAACGATAAGCGACGGGATGAGCCAGCCTTTCGGTACGCTATTATAGAACGGATTTGAAAATGCTTCAGGAAACACGCTGATGTGTGCAGCCTGGCCACAGTATGCCAAGAGCAGACACGGGTAGGCATAGCCCAACCAGCTGATCTGAATTGCACGGCGGCTGAACGCGCCAATATCCGCAAAGAGCGCCTCGACACCGGTGAAGCAGAGCAGAATGCCTCCGAGACTTCGCCAGGCATGGTATTTGCCGCGAATGAGATAGTCAAATGCATAGAAGGGATTGAAGCCTTTCAGTATAGCGTGATCGTACCTGAAACTATTAGCAACTAATCTTGATCAACCAAAGACACACTTACTTAACAAGATTGTAGACGCCGAAGCCCGCGTTGAAAGCGAGCCATAACATGACGATGGGCGAGAAGATAATTGTGAGCTTCGAGATACCAAGAGGTTGCAATACGAAGAGCAAAACGAGAATCGCGCAGGTCACGCCGACGACCGTAGGTTTGGAGATGTTTTCGTTGACGACTGTCAAGCCCTGAACGGCACCTAGGACGGACTGCGCGGGCGTCAGAACACCATCAGCCATGACCATGGAGACCGCTAGTACGCCGATCGTCTTTAGTAGACCACGAAAGAACTTCGTGTTCTCAATCGTCGAGCGCACGCGTTTCGTTGACGGGTCAAGATCTGAAGTCAGTGATCGCTCCATACCTGCAGTACTGATTAAAATCATCGTGGCCCAGAAAAGAGGGACAAACTTACGAATCATCGTAGCTTCGCGAGGATCGCGATTCGAAATGTTCGCCTGGTAAATCATGAGCATGGCATTCCGACGACACTTTAGGTGCACATACATAGCGAGACAACAGTGAGTATGTGCTGAAGGTCCCGCCCTCGCCATCGTTGTCCGCGCGTAAGATGATCAAGATGTACTTTACTGTGACCATCAAGGTGAGCGACCAGATGATCAGCGAGAGCGCACCCAGCAAGTCGGCATGACTCGGCTCCTCTGTGAAGGTAGACGAATACACATAGAGTGGCGATGTACCAATGTCGCCGTAAATGACACCAACCGACTGGTAGGCCAGGAGCAACATTTGGCTCATGCTGAACTTCTGTGGTAGTATGCTTAGCTTGCGCGATTTTTCTCCGCGGACCAACCATACCTGTCTCTGCTTGTAGTCTCCCTCAGCGCGCAGCCCTGCATCCTCGTCATCTGCATCTTCCAGATCGGCACGTTTGAATTCGATAGAGTTTGCCCTTTTCTGCGAATGGGAGCGCTGGCGCAGTGGCACGACACCACCGATGCCCTGGGAAGAAGTTGACCTCCTTCGGTGATGCATGTCCTTTGCGAAGTGTATGCTGGTGTCCATGCTGAATGAGTTGTTGCAGATTTTATGGATGAATTGTTCCGATGCGAGCTCTTATACACCACCTTATCTTGACCAAGCCGCAGGCGGGTGACAAGAATTCGTGGATAACAAGCTCTGCAAGCAAGCCTTGACTCTTGTTTGGCTGCATCATTGTTAGCTTATCATCTCTTACGGTAGCCACGTGCAGTGAATCCAGGTCAAGTTGCGCGATTTATGGAGGAGGGGGTGGCTCATGCCGGGAAATGGTCGCATACGGTCTGGCTTGGCGCCACATTCCTCACCGACGGTACTTTAATGCACGCGACGCGGGTACAAACGAGTGGAGCGGGCCTGAACTGCAGTCGTCAGTGGCTGTTTCTTTCCGGCAGGTGCTTTTGAATCAACCATAGCGTACAGTGGCTGATCGACCCGCTTCCATGTTCCCTGTCGTTCTTTGTCGTGCCCGTCCACTCGCTAATCGCCAAATTTGGCAAAATGCGCGAAGGGTAATATTTGGAAGCTCCAGGGTCCAGAGTTTGGAAATTTATCGTGGCAAGGTAAATGACATAATTTTGGAGAGTATCCGAATGCTGAGTTAGATGTATTTGAGACCATACTTACCATAACATGCTGCATAGTTGGGAGGGCCGCTTCCCAAGCGTGACACTTACTCAGTCAATGTTGCCGCACTTGTTTCTGCGAATTAGCCAAGTGCGACTTCGTTTCGGGGCCTCGGTCTGATACTTGCGTCCAACTTAAACCGTACTCATCAACCTAGACTTCGTCGCAGCAAGCCGAAATGGTTCTACCAGCCGGTGCTCTGCAAATGCTTCACCTTCGGGTACTGGTCTGTCCCGTACGTCGCATTCAAAGTCACCCTGCCCGATATGCTGCCATCTTCCAGCCGATTCCACGTCTCAAGCTCATTCCAGCCTAGCTTATTTTCCTCCACCAAGATTTGTCGTGCGCCGCGCTTCCAGTTGGAATACCCGCCGAATCCGGAATGACGATTGAAGCAGAAGTGGACACCATTGCCTTTGGATGGGCTTGTGGGCAGATCTTTGTCCCACTTCATGCACCAGCTTCAATAATTAGTTGGGTCATCTCAACCGCAGTTGATGGGGCAAACTTACTCAACGCCGTGATCATGGCCTGAGAAGACAGCCATCAAACCTTCTGTCTCGACAAGGGCTTTCATAAAACTATAGTCGCGGTGGTTGTAGCAGTCCGATCCGGGACAGTCATCTTGGTGGCCAATAATCTCTGTGTTGAGCCCAGGTGTAGTGTTCTCTCCGGGTCCTCCGGATTTTTGAAAAGCTCGCGCAGCCTGGACTGGAATATGCACAAAGGCGAGGCTAGGAATGACGCGACCGTTCTGGGTATTGAATGCATCACGCATCTTCTGGAACCACTTTGTGACCTACAGGATGTTAGTTGCATTCAGATAACCTTAAGAAATCTCTCTTTACCCGGTCGTCGACGTAGCTCATGGTAGACTGATCAATACCTTTCCCAGGCTGGAAGACCCGGCCGCCCTTGCTGTCAAAGAACCATAGCAACATCGCCAGTTTCCCGCGATCTGAAGAACTATACACCGGAACAAAGTAGTTGCTGACGCCGACTTCCTCAATTGGTCCGTCCACAGAATGGGTGGTGAATGAGAGCTTCTTTCCATTCTTGCCTTTGATGTCCCACCACATGTGTTCCGACATGGAGATGGTGCTACACGTCTCGGACCAATCGTGGTTGCCAAAGGTGGCTCCAAAGGGCAGATTACGGTCTGCCAATGGAGAGGTGATCTGATCGATGAGCTTGTTGTAGTTGTCAGGGCCCACGAATTCGCACGAGATCATATCTCCGTTCAACACGGCGAAGTCGGGGTGTTCGTTATCGAGGACTGAGTTCATGACGCCGACTGTCTTCCAGTCCTTTTGCTCGCCGCCAGCTACGTATTGTTAGGATGTCTGACCGAGTTCACCAGTTGGCGACGACTTACGTTCGCCAAAGTGGAGATCGCTAAACACCGAAATGGAGAGCCGGCCTTTCGAGTTGAATTGGATGCCGGGATAGTTTGGAGTATAGCGCGCTGACTCCTCGTGACGAGATTCGATGACTGGAGCCGCAACGGCCACGGGCACAAGCCATGCAAGCCAACTACCACGCTTCATGATTGCCGAGTTGAAGGTATATGATGAAGGTAAGTGTGCCAGCAAATTGGAGGTAATGTGTCGCTTGATTGAGTTGAAGGGACAGTAGAAGGAGATTGCGCTCGCAGGGCAACGCTAATGGCACGGACAGGTGAGGTGAAAGAAGGCGCGACCGATGGGGCAAGAAGCTTGAGGCAGATCCCCCAATGGGCAGGTCTCGGGGAGGGAAAGCACGAAGACGAGGCTCACCGCCATGAAGACCACCTCAATTCTCACGATCTTGTACATTCATCTCGACATCTTGAGGGCACCGAAGTTATTGCCGCTGGACACGAGCCATCCACACGGATTGCAACTGCTCACCTACATCCCAAAGTGGGATTCGACATGGAGCTCGAAACATGACTCGGCGACTCACCGTCACGGAGCCTTCGATCCGGCAGCGCTCGTGAGAGCGGCCATGCTTATGGATAGGACAGAACATTCTGCAAAAGCTAGCTCTTTCGTCGTAGCAGGCCCGACGTGGCTGCACAGCGCGTAAAGTCACTCGAGTGCGATTTCATCAATTTTACGCCCTTGTCCATCGCTCCGGGGAAGATGTATTGCAAAGTTCAGGCTCAAAGTGCAGCAGCAGTTGCCAACGCTACGCGTAAACTTCACGATGTGAGAACGTGGTGTTTTGGTAGTGGAGGACCGTCACCCCACGCGTCGAGGTTTGGTCGGACCCCACGGCAAAAAGCTCGGCGCGCATCAGACCCACCAAAATTTCCTCGCTGCGCAGCGCCAGTCTCTCTCACCTCGCGCCCGCAAACGATGAACGCCGAATCTTATCTGCGCAAGCAGGGTTGGAAAGGGTCTGGTCACTCACTCGACTCGACTGGCCGCGGCATCAAGAAACCTCTCCTCATCGCCCACAAGCAGGATCAATTGGGACTCGGCAAGAAGAAGGCGGCCTGGACGACAGACGACCAGTGGTGGATGCGCGCATTCGACCAGAGCCTGCAGAGCATTGGCACTGGAGAAGAGGTGAGCACCCAGTGTTAATTGGCCAATTGTCGGATTGCAGGCTGATTCTATGAAGAGCACTCTTAGCCAGATCCGCACCAAAGGCATCAACCGCGGCGGCCTCTACGGGTTTTTCGTGAAGGGCGAGGCGATCGCAGGCACTATCGACGACACATCTTCCACCGATACCTCAATACCACCGTCTGGCGCAAGCACACCGCCGACCTCGGTCCCTGCCTCTGACGCTGAGGCCACAGCGAAATCCTCCAGAGCGTCGGAAAAGAAGTCAAAGCGCAAGCGAGAGGCAGACGCAGGAGTCACAGCAAAGAAGAAGGCAAAAATGGATAAGAAGAGCAAATCGGTTGTGCCCGTCGACTCGGCGCCTCCGAAGAAAATGGAGTCGTCGCAGAAGACCAAGAAGAGCACAACGGACGAGGACGCCGTCACCCGCAAGATCGCCAAGATGTCGTCCGAGGAGAAAGCCACCGCTGAAGAGCGCGCTGCAGCCAAGAAGCAGACACTGCACGAATACATCCTGCGACGCATCCAGAAGAAGGCCGACAAGAACAGCAGCAGGTACGACGAGTCCGATTCCAATCCACACTACTTCACTGACCTCGAAGGTGATCCCACCTTGTTCCGACCAGCCTGGGAAGAACCGTTTTTCGCTCCCAACCGGCCTGTCCTTGGTCTAGTCCCGCGCGCCCCCGAGCCATCCACACCACGCCAGACACCCAAGAAAGCATTCAAGAAAACACCCGGCAACGCAACCACCAAAGCTATAAGTCAGACCGATGACGCCACCGTCGCGCGGGTAGTACAAAGGCAAAGAGAGCGGAAGGAGGCAGCGAAGGTCAAACAACAGAAGAAACCACAGCGAGACACGACAACCGTCAACGGCAAGGCGAAGACCGCGTCTACCAAGGGGAAAAATATCGCCGAGAAGCGAAAGCGGCATAAGGAGAATCAAAGGGCGAAGAAGAAGAAGGCAAACAGGAAGGCGGCGAAACAGGGAGCGGCTAAAGGGTAATGCCAAGGCACTCCTCTCCCGACACAATTGGAATTGGGAATGATGGTTTTTACGGCGAGGGAGATAACTCGCTTGGGTCTTCACCTTTTGGAGTACCGCATTGGATGCACTTCACAATATGCGGT
The DNA here is from genome assembly GCA_001748405.1 of Paraphoma sp. B47-9. Lineage (NCBI taxonomy): Eukaryota > Fungi > Ascomycota > Dothideomycetes > Pleosporales > Phaeosphaeriaceae > Paraphoma > Paraphoma sp. B47-9. The sequence continues at coordinate 20,781 of BCLK01000277.1, forward strand.
AGTCTGCTTGGAATGAATAGCAGCGGGCGTAAGTGGAAACGAAAGCACCACCACAAGGCGTTTGCACCCGCTGAGAAATGATTGGTTCCTTCACTGGAGCATTTTTGCGGGCAGTAGCCAGGTAGCTAGCATAAGACATCACATCACCAACATCATGGCGTATCCAGCCGTCAAATCATTTTGAAAAACGTGATATGAAGATACCTAAACAAACACATGCTTCCCCCAAATCATAAAGAATCGTGACAATCCAAACCTGACCCCATGCTAGCGACGTCAAGCCGAAGCACAATATCGAAAGGAAAAAAACCCTCCTCAAATCCACTTCACACTCCTCATACCAGCCCCGTTTGGCTTCAAGTGTTCACCCAGTCTTCCCACTCAAGATCCACGGCCTCTTCTCCCAAAACTCATCTCTGATGATATCAACATGCTCAATCAAGATCTTAGCCTTACTTCTCTTCTTCCGATCCTTATCCCTTTGCGTCCGGCTCTGCTGCACAGGCCGACCTTCGGTCGATTGGGGCTGCGTGCCAGCGGCCCAGCCACCTTTCTCCGTGAGTTTTGCTTTGCCCTTGTCTTTCTTGGCGTCGTGGGTAATCGCAGCGTGGGCTTGTGAGGTGGTTGCGGGCTTGGGTTTGGAACGCGGACTATCTTTCAAAGGCGCGGTCGGTTGAATGTCTGCGTCCAAAACGGATTGTGCGGCGGCGGAGGAGGAGAGAGCTTGTACATCCGGGGACTGGAAGGGTTGGTAGAGAGACGCTGATACGGGGGCTGAGTGGAGCCTTGTATGGCTTTGCGCTCGTCTTGCTGGGGTGTTTGGAAGCTCGGCGATGCCGGGATGGCCAATCTCTTCATTGCGATCTGGGCCGGGCCATACTTGGCCTCCGCGCTTGTAGTTCTCACTTACACGACGTGGTGGAGAGTCGCGGGTGGTGGAGTACATCGACCAGTCCTGTGGGCCGCTGCTCATGACCTTTCGCCTGGTCTGTAATTCTTCTTCGGCGTTCATGGGAGGACTGGGCAGAGCCTTGTCGGTTCGCAACGGCGGACTTACTTTACGAGGTGGTGACGATCGGGGGTGAGTGTCAGCAGACACACTCTCCTTCTCCTCGGAATGCCTCCTTGGCTTCAGCGTCGACATGGACTGATGCTTGTTCAGCGATAGCTTCCTAGTCTTGTTGTTTGTAGGGATGCTGGAGATGCGCAGTGGTATGACCGGTGGTTGTTGCGGAACGGAAAAATAGCTTGGCAGATGAGGCTGGCTTGGTGAGCGTTGCTTAAGCCTATGCTGTTGCGGCGGCGAAACGTTTTCCAGTGTGAGCGAGGCTGAAGCTGAATGCGACGTGGGCCTTTGGGTATTGTTTGAAGCATTGTGGCTGTATCCAGCGATGGGGAAACCGGCCGGAAAGTCGTAAGCTGGTGATATGGGAGAAAAGTTGCTTCTTGTCGTAGGATTAGGCGCGTTGAGAGATAGTGGAGGTTTGGTGCTTGGCTTCAGGATTGGCGGAGATAAAGGCAAGGGCATGAGGTTTGGTAGTGGCTGCTTCGGGCCTGCAGTAGGATACAAGCTCCCCATAGGAGAGGTCACGGTCGATGGTGGTGATATTGGCATACTAACTGGCGGATACGAGCTGGATCGAGGGCTGACGGGGTTAGAACGAAGCGGATTCGGCAAAGCGGATGTAAACATGGCTTCAGGCGAATTCGGTGGTGATGGCGTCGATGTCGTGGAGAGAAAAGTTGGGCCGGGGTCTGATGGAATCTGCAATGAAGTCGGGTCCGGCAAGAAGGGGATTGCGCTTTCTAGAGGACGCACCGGATTTGCAACAGAGCTTCGGGCAGGCCTGGGAGAAGCTATTGTCGGCGATTGCTCCTGCTCCTGCGGCTGAGTTGCTGACACCGTTTGCTCGAGAGCTGAAACTGGGAAGAACTGTGCCTGTCAGACTCGGAGCTTGAAGTTTGCCTCTTATGGCTGAACCTACATCTCGATATAAGACAGTGCCTTTCTTGAAACACTCCGGTTCGTTGTTGTAGTTGATGCCAAATTCTTTGAATAGAATCTCGTTCTTGTCTGCAGAGACGGTCCCGGACAGTCGCTGCTCGGCTTCTCGTGGTCCCATGCCACCTTGCTGCACCAGAGTCCAGAATGTGGTGTTATACAGATTGTTGATGTGACCTATGCAAGATTTAGCGGAGTTTATCTGATCATGCAACGTAAAAATATATTGGCGTCAACTCCATGCTTGTCGTGATAATGCAGAGAGAGTTATTATAGACTTACAGTCGACTTGCCTCCAGCTCATGTAATCTCGCAGATTGAAATCGCTCGGATAACATACTGCGCGTCCATCGAAAGAGGGCAGAGGCGGCGTGAGTGGCTTCTCCGGAAAATACTGCGACCAAAGAAAGACATAATAGCTCGTGAAGGTGGACGTGATAGTCGTGGTCAGTTTACTAATAATATCTCAGTTAACCGAAATCATCATGGCTGCACAGGCTGGCGCGCTCGTACCTGGCTCGACGTTCGAAGAGAATACAGTCCTTGTGGAAGACGAAACTAACGCACACGTCAGCTTAGCTTTTTACGGGACATGCACCGATGCAACCCATGCTCGATGCTGATCCGCGGTTTCGGGCGTTGTGTTGCGTATACCCAGCTGTCTCACACAGGAGGAAGCGGTCCAATAGTATCGGTGATTTACCTATACTCGTCGCTGTTACCATATGCCAGCACAAGGTCTGGCAATTCCTTCATCACAGCCTCAGCTGCGGCATTCATGAGATCGAGCGCATGCCGGTCATTTGGCTTGACGAATTTGTATTTCGTCGTGAGTCTGTTTGCAGTGCATTAGCAAAGGCGGTTTGGTGCCATATGCGGTTGTCTTTAACCAAGCGATGAGCCTGAGGCCCCATTCATGCGCCAGTTTTCCTGGCGATCCTGGCAACGGGTACCTGCATAACCAAGAACAAGCAAAAAGAGGACTGCTTTGGATGATAGAAAGACGCGGTACAGCGGCGAACATACTTGGAGAAGCCACGTCCATCGATTCGAACCACGATCCAGGTGTTGGCCAGTAGGTTGTCGGGTTGCTCAAAGAGGCGCACGTACTCGTACCTGGAAGGAAGTCCGTCAGTTGAAGTCCGTCGAGCTCGTGCAGCATGGAGCTACCCCACGAAGCGACTCCGCCGTCAACTTACTTGGAATTAGCCATCTCGCGACCTTCTGCCCTTCAGTGACGCACTTCAGCAACGACAATAGCTTCGCACCATTATACCCAAGGGAGATTAGCAGATTGAGACCGTCCGGCAGCACGAAAAATGCCACACGGCGTTGTTATGAGTCGTCCAGCAGTCAAGAGCTAAATTCGGCTACGATCCCGCGATGCACGACGACAGCGTTTCAGGCGCGCATATGTCATGCAACTAGCACTGCACGTCTGGGCAGCCGAAAGAAGCGCGGACGGGGAGCAGTTGATCGCAAGCTTGGGCCTCCGAATATCGCATAATGCGCTTTTTCGCGGTGGGTAATCGAACTGGTTGCGATTCTTTCAGCGTCAGGGACGTCCCCACTTTTCTGTGCGGCAGATCGCCCTTGCCAGAGTTAGCGCCCTCATCATCCCGTCTCTCAACCAGACTCCCGCCCATCAGTCAATCACACGTCGGCCTCATAGGCCCGTATTCTGGCTCTGGAAGAGTGGTAAGGTATGCTGTGCCTCTCCACCCAGGTGCTGGCCAACTCATCCAGCACCCGAGCAGGTGCAGGAGAGCGGCACGCCACACCAGGTCGTAATGTAACGTCTGCTACAGTCCGAACACCATCAGAAGAAGTGGTGAAGCCAACGTCAATTGCGGCTATCTTCTGGAGCTGACGTTGGGGTGGCTGCGATGCCTCAGCCCTAGCCAGCTTGATGCCTGGAGAGGCGCAATGGCCCGACGTGCTTAAGACACCGGTTCACGTCAAGGGCGCCAAGTAGCAGTGGAAAGCGACAGCCACAAGAATCCTCCCGATAGACGCAAAGGCACAAGTGGAGAGCACATCCGGCTTACCTTCGATAAATAACCACTGGGATGTTTTGCGAAGTGTTTGGAAATAGAGTGGATACCCTGGCAAACGATGGCTCGTCCCGTTCACCAATAGAATAGGTTGGACACGTCGCCAAACCTTCGAATTGCCGTCACGCGCGACAAGCCATCGCCTTGCAAAGGCTACGTGCCGTTGGGTCGCGATTCTGAACATCATGATCAAGGTGAACCCCTGCTTTGCCAGACGCTCACGCACGCACAGCTTGGCATAATGTGGAGGCCCCATTGTCGATTCATTTCCATCTACAAGACGTCTATGGAATCACATTCGTTTGTGAGGTTCTCTCAAAAAACCGACGTTATGCCTTGAAATCCTGGGGCGCCGACTAGGCATCGCAGCTGCCGTGTCGATCCCCCGAAGATTGTTCCACGGCCGTCGCACCTGAAAGGCTGCCCGGACGAGCCAAGCCTGGATGCACTTCCGACCATGCGTTAAGAAGGCTATCATGTAATGGGTGCTACCGAGAATGCGTGCTTTTTACGGGCCGTTACAGCAAGTGACTCATACGATCTTGTATTCACGCTGATAGCACTGGCGACAGATTCTACAGTAAAGAGTAGCGAACTCAGCCCAACGGATGTTTCGGAGTTGATGTCACGTGTTCTTGTCTCCCGCGTGGTACTATGGCGATCACAGGTGCATATGTAGCGACGGTACCGTCTCACACTCGGTCATGCGAAGCCGAACTCCATGTGTAGCCTAGTCAACGATGCTCCTCCCGCTTCTCCTGCTTCATTCGGGTTCAACGGGCGGACCATACCCCGCCAACCTTACCGCGGAGACAAAACTCCTTATGTACGACTATAGCGCAACGTTTCCGCAAGTCAGGGTGTTCAGATCCTCCCCTAGATCGAGTTCACTGCATTCACACAAGCAAAGCCTGAACGATGTCTGTAATGCTTGTACACGAGTGCTTGGCACATTATTCAATGCTGTCCTCATCACTGGGTGTGTCGGCAGACCCTGTGATGAAGCATTTGGTGCAGTACCTATTATACTTTCACGAAATGCGTTTCCCTTGAAAATGGATCTACTCGCGCACCTGAAGTCAACAGAACCTCTTTTGAATTCCCAGGATTCGGCGTCTCGACCGAGGCAGAATATGTTTTGGCTCAAGAACGAGGTAAAATGTTTGTGTGATGCCCAACTCATCCTTCATAGTAAAAATTTTGAACCAACGCAACACAAATCACTATTCTGCTAGCAGAGGCGCTTGAGCTTACGACGTCGGATGTGATTCAGTCCGTGAGTAGCGTGGCCTCCTAAGTCACTAAGTTGGTGTCCCCGCTATACACGCGGAAAAGAGGTATAACGAAATAAAGAGCTGCTAAACCCCATCGTAGCAAGACGTTTCTATGTACCAAGAGCTCATCTCAGCCGATGCAGACATGCGTAATAGATGAAGTTTGTCAGATTTAGATGCGACAGAAGGCTTGTGGATATTGAGATAGTCATCTTATCATTGAGCGCATCGGCGTAAATCATCGGATGGTGCACGAGCTCGCAGCTACCTAGGTAGCGCATCACGTGCCTTGTTTCGAGACGGCAACGGACGGTAGTGCATCGGAGGCTTCACTGATCGTGAGACCTTGGCATTGAAAAACAGATCTTGATTGGTACGCTATGCGGTAGTTGCGATCAAATTCTGCATAGCGCGCTGCCGTGAAACGCCAAGTATAAGTCAAAACAATGCCCAGAGAATCATGCATGCCCCACGGAAAATTATCTACCGCGCTGTGGCGTCGAACATGAACTTCAACCACAATGTCGATTTCTGCATCCACCAGCTTTGATTTATCGATGATGTAGAACTCTATTTTGAGCTCTGGAGGTGCTCGTAAACATAGCTGCACATTTAGCTTACATTCCGACTCTTCACACCAAGTCGCAGCATCTCTACAATTTTTCCGTCGCTTTTTCCGTCAATCGCTATCTACATGTTCACATCTCACAAGCCACTCCAACGGCGTAACAGCCACCACCAAATTTACACAAACAGCGTCTTCGATGTCAACGCGCTTCATGGCGCCTTGGCTCGTCAACCCATTTGTGGGGAAATGATTCCTCCATGCACCCTTCCTTATCACATATGACCTTAGAGGGTATAGTCGCACCGAGTCGAAATGTTTTGCAAAACGCCGCAAAAGGGGCGTTGCCTAGGTGTACATGTGCTATATAATGTATGCAGGTCGGCTGTGATATAGGAAGAACTACAATCCGTCCATTCAGTCATTCTTTGCAGTCAACACTCGTTGCCACATTCATTCATTAAAGATCCAGGTGATCAGTTCATTCTTTCAACATCTTTATCACCACACACTCTCTCGAGATCCACCTCTTCTCCCACAAAGATGAAGTTCACACAAGTTCAGCTCGCGGCCCTCGTTGCTGCTTTTGCCTCCGCGCAAACCCTCAACATTCCTTCGCGTGTCGGTGCCATCATCTCTCTTCCATCGCCCTCCAGCGTCACCGGTAGCATTGACCTTGGCAACAAGGAGTTCGACCGTGGCCAGCCATGCGACTCTGATGAAGATACTGGTAGTGATAACGCTGTGTTCATCCTCCAGGACGGCGCATCTCTCTCCAACGTCATCATTGGTGCCAATGCTCTTGAGGGCGTTCACTGCCTCGGCTCCTGCACGTTGACCAACGTGTGGTTCCGCGATGTTTGCGAGGATGCCATCTCCGTTCTTGGAACGGGCGATGCCACTATCATTGGTGGCGGTGCTCAGGAAGCAAAGGACAAGGTTGTCCAGCACAATGGACGCGGTACTGTCACCGTAAGTTTGCCTACTTGACTAGACAAGCACCGAAGTGTTACTAACATTGCCTCCAATAGATCAAGGACTACACTGTCGTCAACGCCGGCAAGCTCTACCGCTCTTGCGGTGACTGCACCAACAACGAGGCCAAGTCGCCTCGCAAGGTCGTGGTTTCGAACGTTCGCGCCTTTGGCATGACCTCCGACCTTATCGGCATCAACTCCAACTTTGGGTAAGCATTAGCAACTTCTACTACACTACCACCCACTAATAAAGCGATTAGGGACTCCGCCACAATTTCCGGCAGCTGTGGAGTAACAAAGAATGTGTGCAGTGAATACAAGGGCGTCAACAAGGGCAACGGCTCCAGCTCCAAGCTCGACACCAAGGACAGCTGCTTGGGCGAACAGGGCAAGCTGACCAAGCTCCCTGAATGCGGTGCTGCCCCTAGCAACCCTACTGCTGCTCCTGCGACCAGCGCTGCGCCCGCTACGACTGTCAAGCCTGCCTCCAGCGCGAAGCCCACTACGCTCGTGACCAAGACTAGCGCGAAGACCACAACCACCAAGACCAGCGCAGCGCCTGCGGCGAGCGCGACAAAGGACTCTGCAGGAAGCGTTGCGATTTACGGACAGTGTGGTGGAAACGGTTACACTGGTCCTACCGCCTGCGCCAGCGGACTTACATGCAAGACCCAGAACGAGTGGTACTCCCAGTGCTTGTAAGCCAGTCGTTTGCATGTAGATGGAGACGTTCGATTCTTGTTTAAACTTATATTTATCGTATATACTAAATCTTCAATTGTGCTTGGACTCGATCTAAGTCATGACATGCTTTCGACAACATTGTGATCAAATTCGTGAATTTTTGACGCACGAGTGATCCAGCAGATTACTTCATGAGGCGATGCCCAAAGGTGTTCAAGTTCACGGTTTAAATGGGCCGAATACATAAGATCATGCGTTTTGAATAGTCAGCCGCACATTCCATATATTGGTGCTTGCAAGAGTCTCCACATACTATTAATTTCGTAGGCTCTGGAGTCATTCAGGTACTCTCTGTCATTCGGTGATGCACACGCCTGGAGGCACTTAATATTGAATAAGAGGCATGCACCGCTCACAGGATGATGTGAAGACTTTCAGGAAGTGTCCTATCTACAGAAGCGGTCAAATAGCAAAAGTACATGGCCGAATTTATATTGTCTGCAAATGTTACTTCGGTTGAAACATAATCCCTGGAAATTGCGATCTATGGCGCGCCTTGGGAGTAAGAGTGAGCAGAGGCCTTGAAGAATTAATTTGAAACCGATGCTGACTTGAGGCAACAAGGCTCCCCCAGTGTCTCTCGACTGCTGGATCGTTTCGCGAACAGATAACCCTCAACTCATCATTAAGGTTCGTTCTCTCTACAGATCACCGCAGACAGCTTGGTAGAAATAGATACACTGGTGCTACTGCTTGCGCTGGCGGACTCACATGCAAGGCTCAGACCGAGTGGTACTTCTAGTGCTTG
>BCLK01000278.1:0-272898 GCA_001748405.1 Paraphoma sp. B47-9
AGTCAATCGCCTTGCCAAGCCTCGTCCTGAATACCTCGAGGTCGTTATGTGCTTCGAGCATAGCCACCCCATCTCCATTAACTACCCTCATGGCTTCAAGCAAGAGTGCCCTCTTGCCCGTGCCACGCTCGCCGATGATGAGGTGATACCGTCCTCTGGTCTTGCCATTGACTATGAGATTTACTTCCTCTTGTTCTTCTCTCGGGACCCAGTACTCTCTTTGCACAATCTCTTGCATCTGCTCGGGATCGACGCCATACGCAATGCGCCCCAACGCGACCCGCTCCTGCGAGCTGTAGCCAGTCGCGAACGCATTTTCGATCTTGTTCCGGACTGTGCGCTTGTAGAAGATGCTGTAGGCGTAGCCGCCGAGACCGAGACCGAAGAGAGAGATGAGAGCAACTGTGCTGCCCTCGAGGACGCTACGCGCAAACTTGCTTCGCTCTTCTTTATCTTCGGGCCTCGAGCCGGACTTCTGAGGTAAATTGGGTTTGCCGTCACCGCTCAATTGCAGTTGGGAGAGGACCGGCGTGGCTCGAAAGCGCGTGGCTTGCCTGCCGAGGGGCAGTAGTATCCATCCTGTCGCTGTGAGCGTTGAGCTTGGTTCAAAGCTGGTTATAGCGGAACATACCTCGTCTGATACTATGGAAAGAGCGTGGCATTCGTGACAGGCTGGCTAAGGCTTACAATGCAGAACGGAGCGTGAAGCTCTCGCGGCTTTGAAGCTCGAACGCCCAGACATCTCACCTTACCTAAGCGTCTAATGTGCCGTGTTTGCCGTATCTCATCTTTACCAAACAAGAGTCTAAGCAAGAGTCTACGAACCGGAAGGCAGTCGGTCCCTTGATACGTCCAAAAGGATTTCTATCGATGCTGCAGTCCTTCTACCGAGGTGTTGATGAAGTTGACTTTAGCTTCGCTTGTGGCCAGACCCTGAATTTAGACCTCCTCGCCAGTCACACGTCCTCAGCAGACACAAACCAAGTCATCGAACTGCAATTCCCAAATGGACCGTGCTGGTTCAATTCATGGTCTAGATTTCACACCACTTTCTTAGAGCGATCGCAAAATCACACGATCAATCGCCCCAGGACCAGCCCACCTCTCCCCACCCAAACCAGCTAGCTTCCCCGCACAAACCAGGGTCCAGCCACCTGCAGCGGGACACTATTCCGACAAAGCTGTCTCGTCTCTCGGTAATCTTGGCTCCCGTGATCCTCATGACCATCAGGACCTTCCACGCGTCCATTTCACGATGCTTCTTTTCCCCATCATGGAGCTGGTCTCCAATTCCGCCCTCATCGCTCATCGACAGGCATCATGACGAGCCCGAGCCGTCGCTCGCTCTCGACGGAGAGTGCGCGCTCATCATCACCAATGGAGTCGAGCTCTGACCCCACCACCACCACATCAGGACCGAAAGCAACCAGGCCGGTTTTGTGGCGATTGTATGCGTCGCATACGCTTTCGACGTGGAATGCACGCATGTTTGAATTCGGCGCTGTTATTTTCCTCGCAAAGATTTTTCCGGGCACCTTGTTCTTCGCGTCGTGTTATGCTTTGTTTCGCTCAGCTGCGGCTGCGGTGCTGGGGTCGTGGATCGGGAGTCTGGTTGATCGGAAAGACAGACTATGGGTCGTCACACACAGCATCATCTGGCAAAGATGCAGTGTAGCTGGGTCGTGTTTGGTGCTCGGGGCAATGTTGCCACTTGCTTCACATGCGGAAAGAGGTGTATTGACATACATTGCGTTTCTGGCTGCCGTGGTGCTCGCCTGCGTTGAGAAGCTTGCTTTTGTCGCCAACACGGTCGCTGTAGAAAGAGATTGGATCATAGTCGTGGCAGACAGTCTAGGCGTTGAACGACAAGAGCTGAACAGCACAATGCGGAGAATCGACTTGCTATGCAAACTCATCGCACCTCTTGGAATCGGTCTTCTCGATGGCTACTCGACCAAAGTCGCTATATGGTTCGTCTTCGGCCAAAACGCCATCAGCGTACTCGTCGAATACTTCGCCATCGTCCAAGTCCACGCTTCCGTCCCCGAGCTCGCAAAGACATCACAGCCAGCCCATCCATCGCCAACCCAACCACACACCACCCCACCTCAAACCGCTCGCTCCTCACTTAGCACCGCCCTCCACCAGTGGAAAGACTACCTCCACAATCCAGCCTTCCTCGCCTCCTTCGCCCTCTCGCTTCTCTACCTCACCGTCCTAAGCTTCGCCTCCCAAATGACCACATACCTCCTCACCCTCGGCTTCACCAGCACACACGTCTCGCTCATGCGTCTCGTCTCCGTCATCCTCGAACTCAGCGCCACGTGCGCCGCGCCCTGGCTCATGAGCCGCATCGGCGCCGTCCGTTCCGGTCTGTGGTTCATCAACGAGCAACTCATATCCATCGCGCTCGCAATCGGCGTCTGGCTCATGTACACCAACCACCCGCTCTTCGCGGGCGCAACGCTCGTCTCGGGCGTCGCGCTATCCCGCCTAGGTCTCTGGGGTTTTGATCTCAGCGTGCAATTCCTCGTACAAGCACACGTATCCGAGTCTTCGCGGGGCAGTTTTTCCGCGATTGAAATGAGCGTGCAGAATATATTTGAATTGCTATCGTTTGCGACGACAATGGTGTTTTACCGGCCCGAGGACTTTAGGATCGCGGTGCTGATTAGTGGGGCGGCGGTGGCGGGTAGTGCGGCGTGTTTTGCGGGGTATGTGAGGAGGGAGCGTGGGCATTTGGTGCATGTGGATAGGTGTTTGAAGAGGATGGGCAGAGGGGGGAAGAAGATTGGGTATAGGGTTTTGCCGACGATTGAGGAGGAGGTGGAGATGGATGAGGGTGCAGCAGGTGGGGTGCAGATGAGATAGTTTGTGAAATGAATGGCCTTTTTGAGATTTATTTTTCGTGTTTCGCACGTTGTGATGCAGGGGACTACGTGAATGACATGGATTGAGTGGCGGCATTTATTACGTTGGGCTAATCAAAGTGAGCCTTGCAACATGAATAGAATGCCATTGATATCCTCGTGAAGTAGGAAAATGCCATGGTATGCCAATGCGAGTCTTGCACTTTCTAAACGCCCTGCCATGCAATGCCATGCAACGCCATGCTATGCAATAAATCAATATCAACAATCGTAACACCAGTCCTACTTCCTCGGACTCGCCCTCGGCGTCGGTGTCTGGTCCTTGATCCCCAACAGAGCCGTCCGATCTGTCACCTCCGTCGTTGGTGTGATCCTCTCCTCGTCGACCTCATCATCCTCGTCGTCCTCCATGTCTTCATCTGCATACCCATCTCCCTCTGCATACTCATCGCCTTCGATACTCTCTACAATCGAGTCCTCCAGCCCCGTCTCATCAAGCGAATCTTGCGTCATGTAGCTGGCCTCAAGATCCTCGCCGACTTCTGACCCTTCGTCCTCGCTACGGATACTAGCCGCCTCCGTCTCGCTCTCACTATCCTCGTCCTCGCTGTCAGTGAAGTCTTCAATATCAAGCGGCTTGTCGCGCCAGTAGTTGAAGTCTGTGTAATTCTCGCCGCCAGCAGGTACAAGCAGGCCAACAGGCGGGAAGAAGTGGTCCACGATCTCGCGCATGCTGGCGTAACCTGTCTTGTATGAGTTGAGCTCCAGGACATCGAGGCTGACTTCTGCATTGGAATTTATGGTGAAGATGCGTGTCGAGGGGATGTTGACGGATCGGTACGAGAGAGCGTCTGTGAAGCGATTGCCGAAGCCAGCGTAAAATGGGGTTTGGCCAACAGGTTTGTCGAAGAGTTGCATGATGTCGCGTAGACAGGCCATCTTGAAGACTTCAGGCTTCCTCAGGTAGACTTCGCGGCGTAGAGCAGCGATTGTGCGATCTGGACTCATGATGACGGGGCCCTTGGGCAGGCGATAGGAGTCTTGTATAACGCCGTTGAGATACCCTCGAGTCGTGTCAGCCTGGCCGACAGATCTACTCGTCAGGTAGAAGATGTTGTAGCCGTTGTTGACGATGTCGGTGTACAGCTTTGCCACACCCTGGTGCGTCCAGTCTCTGCCAATGTAGGTCATGACGTGGCCCAATGCATCAGACTTGGTAATGGTGCCGTCAATATCGGAGATGACAATGGGAACATCGTGTTGCCAGTAAAACATGTAGGCTGTGCAGGTCGATTTGTTTACCGTGAAGCTCATCGTATTTGCACCTTGCTTGAGATCTAGTGCTTTGAGTTGATCACTGGTCAGTCGTAGAGTCTTTGCGTAATTTCGCGTCTCGCTCTTCTTAGCTTCAGGCGACTGCGGTGCCGATAGGCCAAGCGCGCTGTCAGAGTCTCTCCGATAGTTGCCATATTCTGTGCCATCATCACTTCGACCACTGTCGCTCTGATAGCCGGGATCCGAGACAGCATCAGAAGACTGCAATGCGGCTTCGTTCAGTACATTCATCGCCGTGTTATGCATGGCAACTGCCTTGGCCTCCTCGCTGCTGTAGATCCACAGGTTGCCGTTCTCGTCAGCGCCAATCAGCGCGCCAATGTCGTAGTCGCCAGCAAGCTCGTCTGACAGAATCTTGCGTGCAATGACCTCTGCGCGAAGAGCATCTTCTTCGCTGCTCTTGTAGCCCGTCATATCCAGCTCCAGATCTCCGCTCTCTGTCACCTTGTTCGGGATGTTGGAGGTGAAGAGTTTCTTAGATAGCTTAATGGCGCGCGCGAGGGCTTCGCTCGGCGATACAGGCGGTGGGCTCGAAGACCGTGTCGTTCTGTTCCATGCCGTAGCGTCCTCTTTGCTAATGGTCAACGGCCCGCGCTCCATCTCGTCCTCAAACGACTTCGCGAAGCCTTCTTTCGCAGAGGGCAAGACGTCGTCGGTGTTGGCGCGATGTATCGGCATGTGCACTCCCGACCAGTCGCCCGACTTGGGCCGCCCAAAGTCAGGATCCATGTGCATGCTGTCTGAGGCTGGGACGGACATGGACATGCGCCCTCGCCGCCGTGCAACGCTTGTGCCATCGAGATCGAGGGGTTCGGGCTCGTCGAATGCCCTTTCGTTGGGCAGCTCTACGGGCCGCTGTTCGGGGCTCGATGCGGGCGACGCAATGGGCGAGGTCTGCAATTCTGCGGGAATGGCAGCCGACGTCTCAAACACGAAGAAGGCCTCGCCGCCCTCGCCCAGCTTCATGGCATAGTCCTGCAGCTGGCCATTTACTCTGAACTCGACTTTCTTATCCGATGGCCGCAGGATCTGATATTTTCCAAAGCGCACATGGAAAGGCGAGCATGCAAGACTGCCATCCTCGCGCTCAACCACGATGGTGTCGACGGCGCCACTGAGCGTTGCCGGGTTGATCGAATTCCACCCCTTGGACACACCGCCGGCTATGGACCGCACGTAGTTCATGGCTTCCTGTCGCCTCCGTGGCCGGGGACAGTGCGGCTATGTGAATGATTTATCGCGAGTTCACTTCGCCGTCGTGGTGAGGTGTTGGTCGGGGAATGACGTCGGAGGTGCGGTGTTGGAGATGGGACTGCGCGAATGGTTTCAGGGTGTTTTCAGAGATTTCAGATGTGAATGAGCGTGGTTACGGGCTACCGAGGCATGAGAGTCGAGGGTTTGCACAGCGTGTCAGCTGTGGAGGAATGACGGCGCCGCGACTACTTTTTGGGGACGCCTAGCACCTGCGATGACCGAACACACGGACGTCACAGGTCATGTGGAGAGCTGAGCCGGAGCAAGCGGATCGTGAGGCTAGGCTGTAGCGTCAATAGTGAACAATAAAGCAAACAACGTCTTGTGCGTGGTGCAACGCCTTTTCAAAGAAGTTCTGCTTTCACATGCTGCAAGGGAGGATCCGGCGGAGGATGCACGGTGCCGATTGCAGCATGTTGGGACCGTGGCAGCTCAACCGCAGATGCGCGACACGTGCGTGCGTGACATGTGCTTTTGCCGTAGCGGGCACAGTGCCGATGCTCCGGATGTGGTCATCTGGTAGTCCTGCACCTTGACATGCTCGGTGGGACTCCCATGAAGGTCCTCGCATGCGAGTAGGACCTCAGCGCAAAATTTATGATGCCCTGAAGACCTACTTGCTACTACATGCGCGATGTGAGCAGCGCTCTGCTGGCATTTGAAGATATGCGCGCTGCACTTATTCAATAATGTGTGAGTGTAGCGAGAGAGTCCTACCGGAGGTGATAGCATGTAGTATTGCACTCTGTCGCAATAAAATTGTTGCCGGATAGCAAACGACATATGCAAGGCACATCAAGCCTACCACAGCCACAATGCCGCTAAGCTCTTCGTGCGCTGGTGAAAGCGGGATCCTGCAGCCCTGAAGGTGGGCGCCAGCCGGCCAAGCTTCATCACAAATTGCTTAGTCTCCGCATCGCATCCCGAGGTCGCGTCTACCACCTCCACAAACACCACCACCCTCACCACCGTACCCACGTGCACTACTGGAGGGCACTCGCTGCCCCTCCATATGACCTCGCCATGGTGTCGGAACCGCTGTCGTCGCTCTCTTGGCCCCCGCTCGTCGCTCGCTACAATGTGGAGTCACTCCTGTACTTGTCGTCGGGGTGGATGCGCACTGCCTGTATAGTGCTGGCCCTCTTCTGGTGCGTCCTGGAGTCTGGAGGGGTATTTTTGTGTGTCTCAGTACTGATGTGTGGCCTGCAGGGTCGCCTTCCGCGCATACCAGGTCCTCTCCCAGCCCGTCGAGAAGCTCGTGCAGGTGCTCGGCCTCGAAGTCCCCGTTGCGCCAATTGTGTCGCTCGCAGGAATCAAGGCAGACGGCGTTCTTCTGCACTGGAAGCCGCCCGACCAGCGTGCCTCCATCTTGAAATATGTTATTAGGATCAACGGCATCGACAGTGGGTAGCCTATTCATGTGCACGCGACCAACGCTGACATTCCCAGTTGGCGACATATCGCCCCAAGAGACCTCAGTCACCATCGAAAACCTCCAGCCCGACCATCATTACATCGTCCGCATCGTCACTCTGAACTCGTCCAACTTCCAGGCTCCGAGCGTGCCCATTCGCATGCGCACACTGCACGCCGACTCAGACCAGTGGTACAGCCCGAACCCGTCCAAGGAGCCGCAGGCTGCCAGCGAGGATGAGACATTTACTCCCACGCCAATCATTCGTCCGAACAAGAGCCTTGCTGATGTCGTCACGCCTTTCATCGCACCTGTCATGACACGAGAGCATAGTAATAGCACTGCGCGACGAAGGCCAGACATGGGACGAAGGAACTCCCCAGCATCACAAACCGTAGATCAAGCCCGCTCAGCTCTCGAAGTAACAGACTCAAACGACTCGCTTCGCCAATTGACCGAGAAATTGAATAGCCTTCGCCAGGAATTGGACGACATGGAACGCCAGATCCAAGAGGAGGACCAGGACTTCATCACTCAAAAGGCGGGTCTTGTTGAGAAGCGTGATGAGAAGAAAGGTGCGTTAAAGGAGAAGGAAGACGCCAGCCGCGATCTACGAAAAGAGGTGGCAACACTGGAACGACAAAGTGCCTCTGCACAGACTCGCCGTGCCCAACAGGAGAAGGTGCTGCGCCAGAAAGAGGCGGAAAGGAAGAAGCTCAAAGATGATGTTGCAAAATGGACACGGGAAGCTGTAGAGCTACGCGAGGCCGCTGAGCGCATCGCAAAAGAGCGCGTGGAATACGAAGCAAGCTCCGAGACGCGCATCCAGGCCATCAAGGACAAACACGCCGAGGAACTCCAGTCCAACAAGGTTCTCGAAGACGCCATCCGCGAGAAAGGGATCCAGATCAAAGCGCTTGAGGAAGAGAGGCAAAAGCTTGAGGAAGGTCAAGAAGGCGGCGAGGCTCCAGATGGCGCGGATACCGCTGAAAGAGAGGAGGACAATAGATGGAAAATGACGTTGGGCCTCCTACAGCAGCAGTACGCCCAAGCCTGGACGCTCTTCACCGAGGCCGAAAGAGCCAACCACGAAGCCCAAACCCGAATCCAGTTCCTTCAGCAGCGTCGTATGAGCCAACCGCAGCTTTTCTCTGGACCCCCCGTTCCTGAGATGGGCCCCATTCGGCGGAACAGTTACCGAGCGCGGCCTCTCAGCATGCGCGAGGGACTTCTAGCACAAGCAACTGGTGGTTTTGTACACACCTCCACCGCGCCGTTTAACAGTATCCCTACCACTTCATCACCTTCGTTCGCATCTGCCACCCCATACTTTAACCCCGTCAATGGCATGGCATTGCCTCCACCACGCACACACATGCACAACGGCTCGTTCTCTCAGGCAGATCTCGAGAGCCTGACGGGAGGTGCTCCGATGAGCCCTACTGCTGGCGCTCTTCTTCCTGCCGGTCTCTTTGGAGATGACTTGGGTCTGACAGACGCAGAAGATGATGACGACCCAGGCCCACCGCAAGCGCCGTCTTTGGACCCGTCACCGAACCTTAGACATGTCCTCCCTGGACTAGGCGCACCAGGCACAATTGATCGATCTCAAGATCCCAGCTCACCTGTCTCACCCCAAAGCCAGTCTCCGAGTGCATTTGCCAGTCCCCGTGAGAGCGCTGGTGAGCTTCAACACTATGCCAATCCGACAAATGACAACATGGACAGCGACAAGCGGTCGATAAGGTCTACTTCGAGTTCCTTCCAGATCAACCCTCAAGCTAGTCGCTTTGGAGGACTATTCGGTTTGAACAGACAACGTGGTAAGACATTCTCTGATGAGGGACCAGCGCTGGGTTCCTTGAAACCAGCACAGAGCCAGTCTTTGCCGCGTCAAGACCATGGCCCGGATGGCGCCGGCAACTCGCGTCGTCGTGGAAGCGTGTCTGAAGGGGCGTGGTACGACTCTTTCATCCGGACCAAGACGCAGCCCGCGGAATCATCTAGCAGTCCCAATCATGTGACGACGCGCAAGCGTCCATTTAACATGTTTGGCACCAAAGGTGACCCGTGGCTGACATCTATGTTAGGTTTCGAGAAACCACCATCGCCGCGACAGGGCTCTACCAAGTCTGGCGAAGGTATGGTGCTTCCGCGACCTTCAACAGAAAGTCAGACGCGATTTGGATGGTCTGTAGACCAATTTGGGGCGCGCAGCAGCCCTCTCGGTGTCGACTGGAGCGTCAACAACACCAACACTACATCGTGGTCGCGCATGCCATCTCGTCGCCCATCAGTCCAGTATGGCTCAACGACAAATCTAATCAATGAGGATATGCTGCATGACGATCTCCTAGATTTCCCTTCCACGACAAGGTCACCCACACAAGCTCCCATTGGCACTCGTCCGCAGTCGTCTGCCTCGCATATGCCGTCGTCCAGCCAGTTCAGCCAGCTGCCACCGGTACCTTCAACACCTCCTAAGCTGAACCCAGCCGCTGCCAGCTTCTCTATACCGCTTCTAGGTAAAAAGACGGAAGAGGATAAAGCGGAGAAAGCCAAGAAGGCCGCGGAGAAAGCTGCCGAGAAGGAGGCGAAGAAGGCTGAAAAGGCTGAAAAGAAGGGAGAGAAGGAAAAGAAAGCCAAGGCTGAGAGAGCCGAGAAGGCAGCCCGCAAAGGCAAGGAAAAGCAGCTCGCTTCCGACGCGTCCATCCACAGCGAAAGCCGAGACGCCACATCGCCCCAAGACTCTCGCATGTCGCGTGACACTCCCTCGTTCATCTCCACTGCTGATGCTTCTGAGGCGTCTCCGCGAGAGTCGCTTGAGCTCAGTGTATCTCACACCCCCTCGGAGCTGACAGGGTCTGTGGGCAAAGAGTCATTCATGCAAAAGCTCACTCGCAAGGGTAGCACGAACCAGTTCCTTACGTTCGGCAAAAAGAGTGCGTTATTCACTAAGAGCAAGCCTACGGACACGCCCGGCACTCCCGACGAGGCGGACGAGGACAGCGGTTTCCTTGGACTTGGGAAGAGCACCGACAGTGTTGGCAACAGCCCCAGTATCGGGACACCAAAGGACAAATCAAGTGCTCTCAGCTGGGGTTCGATCAAGAAACTCGGCAGGAAAGACAAGACCCCCAGCTTGCACGAAAGTATTACTAGCGAGGCGACAGGTGACGAAGATGAGCTGCTCGCCGAGGGGCCCAGGGCTTGATTGTGTATAGACGGGGTCGTGTGCATAGCCTGTATCTATCATTTAACGAACATGTTCATATCACCTCTCATCTTTCACTTGCAGCAATGACACCTACTCTACCCAGGACTTACTCTCCACTAGTGCGCAGCCTCGCGCAGAGCCGCAACGCCAAGCCTCGGACCTCCGAGCGCGACTTCCCGTCGCGACAGCTCCAACACCCAACCGCAATACGACCACAATCACCACACAACCATCATCATGGCCTCGCCCGCCCCCGATACCCAGCCGAACGGCATCTCCACACCGCCGGCCACCGCGCCCAACGCTGCAAACCCAAGCCCACCAACCCAATCATCAACACAACCAAACACACAACAACCTCTGTCGCAGGTCTCAGCATCCTTCCCACCAACCTCGCTCCAAGACTCCGGCACTTCGAAACGACCCCGCGATGCGCGCCTCATCCACATGCTCCTCGCACAAATGGGCGTACACGTCTACACAGAGCGCGTTCCGTTACAACTCCTCGACTTCGCATACCGCTACACATCCTCGATCCTATCCGACGCGCAATCCTACGAACCGCCGCTATCACACCACCCGGCTGGCGGATCGAAGAAGCGCAACGCCGCAGCGACAGAAGACGACGGCGTGAGTCTAAATGCGCTACGTACTGCCGTTGCGGCGCGCGCCGCGGGCCAGTTTAGCGCGAGTTTGCCCAAGGAGTTCATGGCTGAGATGGCGAGTGAGCGGAATCGCATCGCGTTGCCGAGGGTGGAGAGGGAGTATGGGATCCGATTGCCGCCTGAGAGGTATTGTTTCACAGGTAAAGGGTGGGGTGTGCGCGAGAGGTGGGAAGAGGAAGTGGAAGAAGAGGACGCCGAGGATGAGGATATGGAGATTGATGGCGGCGCGGTGGGAGTTGGGGGAGTTGGATTTGGGGGGCCGGTTGGTGGCGTGGGTGTTAATGGCACCGCGGGGGCGGATGCGGAGATGGGGGGTATGGAGGAGGAGGAGATTGATCAGCAGGAGTTTGAGGATGCGATGGGTAACTAAACCACCCTGCCAAACTTATGGGCTAAGTGCGCGACTTGTACCGAGAGGGTTGAGGTAGCGGGCGTTCAAGGCTTGAAGCATTTCACGGCGTTGGAAACAGGGTTATTTGGTCAGGGTATACCAGAGCTGAAATTGCTTTTCCAGGCGCACCAATCGCGCATCCGGAAATGGAAGCTATTTATATACAATATGCTACAAAAATGCCACATAAGCTCGTTGTTATGGCACACACAAACGCCATCCCAATGCATCAACCACCCACCTTCCTCACTATCAAACATCGATTTACGTCCCCCGATAAATCCCCCCCCTAACAACCCCCGTCCCATCCCTCCGATCCTCCTCCCTCCTCCCCCCAAACTCCCTCTCCTCATCCCCCTCCAACCTCTTCCCCTGCAATCGCCCCGTCTCGTCCAAATTCCACCACTCCTTGTGCTTGCTCCGCGCATCCTCGAGCTTGCGCTGATGCTCCTCGCGCTGCCGTTTGCGCTCGCCGGCTAATTGGAACCATTCTTGTCGCGCCTTGTCGAGCTCGTCTTGGTTCTGGTATTGCAGCATGCAGGCGTTCATGGCGAGGCGGGGGGCGCGGCAGGCGTAGATCATGGTGAATGTGCGGCCGAGGGCGCATTGGGCGAATGCTGTGGGGAGGGTGTGTTAGTATGTGTGGGATTATGAATGGGTTGGTGGATGGGGTTTGGGTTGGTTACAGTGCACTTCTTCGAATGGATGCAATGTAGGCAAATGTAGCTTGTGTGTAGATCGGAGTCGTGGATGGGTCGGTCACGTACTTTCTATTTCAGCCGCGCATTTTGCACGGACGTTTTTGTAATACAGGTCGCGGACTTGTTGTTCTTGCGGCGCGGAGAGGGGCGTGGGGTTTATTGGGTGTTTGTTTGAGCCGACAATGACGCGGTCGGTCATTGCGCAAATTCGTTGTCGAGCCTCTTGAGCTCTCTTCACTTGAGAGAGGACGAATGGGGCGTTTTTCGTGCAGCGAGGGCGTGGGTGGCTTTGGCAACGGGGTAGTGCAATGCGATGCGGAGAGCTTCGGTGGTGGTGGTTCGAGATTGATATTGCAGGGATTAGATGAGTTGCGCAAGGCTGATGTCGGAGGTTTTGGCTGGAACGCCGATCAACATGGGCCGAGGCAGTTCAAGCTCAGCGGGCCGTGTGTTTCGTGGGGAGTTCACATGCGACTTTAGAATTTCTATTTCTTAATACCTTTCTGTGTAGCTATTCAGAAAACACAAGAGGACACCCCTAGATCTCAACGCAATCCATAACCCCTCCATTCCATTTCACTAAAATACATCGAGCCGACTCGTACACAAGCTACAACATGAAGATTGCAGACCGCACATTCATCATCAGTGGCGGCGTATCTGGCCTCGGTCTCGCGACAGCCCGCGCCCTCCACGCCCAAGGCGCATACGTCTCGCTGCTCGATCTGAACGCCGACAACGGCGCCAAAACCGTCTCTGAGCTCGGCTCGCGCGCAAAGTTCTTCGAAACGGACGTTACCTCGACCGACGCCATCGCGCAAGCAATCAAGGGCACAGTCGCATGGGTGAATGAGACGGGCAAAGAGATTGGAGGCGTAATTGCGGGTGCTGGCGTGGGCTTGCCAGGATTGATCATCGACAAGAAGAATGAGCCGCTGAGCATCGAGAGCATCGACTTTGTGCTGAACATCAACCTGCGAGGGACGCTGGATCTGATAAGGCAGGCGCTACCGCATATGACGACTGCGACACCACAAGGACCAGATGGCGAAAGGGGTGTGATTATTATGATTGCATCTTCGGCAGCGTTCGACGGTCAGATGGGACAAGTGTCGTATGCAGCGAGTAAGGGTGCGGTTGCGAGCTTGACGCTTCCACTTGCGAGGGATCTCTCCAAATATGGCATTCGCGCAGTAACGATTGCTCCAAGTATGTTTGACAGCGCCATGACACGGATGATGAGCGACAAGGTGAAGAAGAGTCTGGAGAACAGCATGGAGTTCCCCAAGCGGGCAGGTTTGCCAGAAGAGTTCGCCAGGTTGGTGATTGAATGTGTTGGTAACGAGATGCTGAATGGAACGGTGCTGCGACTGGATGGAGCCATGAGGATGCCGTCCAGGCTGTAATTCTGTAATGTAGACTGGGTATCTTTGTGATAGAAAAGTGCTCATCGCTTCCTCTCGCGCACCTTGAACTTGACACCGTGCTTGTTGACGCCGCCTACTGTGTTGTTCATCTTCGCGCGTTGCAATTCCAATTCTTGCTCTGCCGCCACCAGCTCTTGTTCTCGCCTCTTGATCGCGTCTAGTCTTCCAACTATCCTTATCTGTGCCTGGCTCCTTCCCTTGTTGAATGCGCGCTTCTCCCGCTTGGCCAGCTCTTCTGCCTCTAGTTGCTTCTTTGATGGTATCCTCCGCTGTGTGCTTACAGCATCCTCTTCGTCGTCGTACTCGTCATCTACATCGTCCTGGAGACCAGGAGACTTCTCGGGTATATCTAGGCCTTGTCCAAACCATGCATCCGGATCGAAAGCCCGCTGTTGCTCCACATCCTCGACGTAGACACGGTGCTTGCCCTGCTTCGCGTTTCCTCCATGCTTGAGAGCCTTGACTTCGTCTTCCTCCAGTATCAGCCTCTGCTCTAGCTCCTCTCTCTCCTTCCTTGTCTGCTGCAGTATTGTCCTGAGGTACCCAGCATCCTGTGTCTTGAGCAGCTTGACCACGTCCTGGCTAAGCGCCACATTGCCTCGATCCGCCACCTTCTTGCCCTGCTTATCCACACTTGATGACATCATCTTGAAGGAGAATTCATCCGGGTTCCGGTCGCGCGCCTTCTGGGTCAGCTGCTTGAGCTTGGTCTTTTTGTGCTTGTGGTCGGCGGCGCGAAGCTTGTAGTCTTTGCGCTTCTCGAGCAGGCCCCATTTCTCGCGCTCAGCGGGCTGCGCGCGTTCTTTGTGGTTGCGCCGCTGAACGGCATTTCGCATGGACGACATGGCAGCGGTGGTTTTGGTGTGATTGTGATTGTGGTGTTGCGGGTTAAGATTTAGTAACAGCCAAAATTTCGGACAGGGATCTGGCACGCTAAAAGCGGGACCTAGCACCCAGCTCTCTGATCGCCACTTACCAGGTTGTTCCAGGCTGATCTCTACGTATGACATCTTAATTCACCACAGCAAACATGACAACAAAAGAATCTAACTTGCCGGAAAAGGAAGCCGTTGGGCTAGATCTTCAGCAATTAGACAAGTTGAGATGCCAACTTGCTGAAAAATATTCGATCACCCGAGCATGTGCCGATCTCCAGGCTGCGGTCGATGTCATGCGCCGAGCGGTTCAACTGAGTTCTCCAGATGACGCATATTACACATGTCGTTTGATGAGCCTTAGCCATGGGCTTAAAGACTTGTATTCCAAGACTGGGCTGCTGAACGAGCTTTCCGAAGGAATAAGTTTAATAAGAAGGGCTCTGAACGTTCGCACCGAAGATGACACCGACCTCTCAGACTGGCTTGTGGACCTTGGTCACCGTCTAACAGAAAGATTCTCGAGGCTGGGAAGTACGACTGATCTCAATGAGGCAATCGATGTCTTTCGAAAAGCTTTGAGTGTTCTTTCAGACATCGATTTTAGACGAGCTGGATGTTTGAACAGCTTATGTCTGCTGCTGGGGGAGAGGTATCCAAGAACTAGATCCATCGATGATCTAAAAGATGCTGTGGAGGCAGGGAAACTAGCCGTCGAACTGACGGATTTAGGCGATCCAAAGCGCGCAAATTACTTCAACAACCTTGCCCTACGCTTCGGCGATCAATACTGGAATACCAAACGACCAGCACACCTAGATAGAGCGATTGAGGCCAGTCGTATCGCTGTCGAGATAGTCGAAAACGACGATTCGTTTCGAGCTCTATATGTGAGCAACCTTGGGCGCAGGGTCGGCGAAAGATTTATGCTCGACGGAAGTATCGATGACTTGAATGAGTCCATCACTCTAGGCACCACTTCGGTCAATTTGACTCATGAGGATCATCCAAGCCGAGCCCCACGATTGAACAATCTTGGGATTGCACTTTGGGACAGATATTTGCTCCGAGGAGATATCGATGATCTTGAGCAAGCCTGCCAGCATCACCAGGACGCTTTACTCCATACCAATGCATCTCCAGTCGCGCGTATCAATGCCGGAGGGGCTATCCTGCGCTATAGGGCAACTACGAAAGACTGGGCAAAGGCTTTCGCCGCTGCGGACATTGCAATGGGTCTCATCCCAACCGTATTCTCGCGAGGTTCAAGGAATTCCGACAAGCAACATATAATTGGCCAGTTCGTAGGTCTCTCTTGTGATGCTGCAGCCATCGCATTAAATGCCGGCAAGTCGGCGTTTGTTGCTATACAATTCCTAGAGCTGGGCCGCGGCGCGATTGCGAAATCTATTCAAGAGACGCAGACAGACATTTCGCATCTAAAAGAAGAACATCCAGATCAGTTTGAGAAGCTATACAGCCTTGAAAATGATCAGAGGTTAGCTGTTTCTGACTCCCTCGGAACACCGGCCCGAGAGTCATCATGGCGAGCCCGGGCAAAGCGAACTCGAGAAGCAAGTGAGCAACACGCTCAACTACTTCAAGAAATCCGTAGGTTACCACACCTTCGCGATTTTCTGCTTCTGCCAACAATGGAAGAGATGCAAAATGCTGCAGTTTGTGGCCCGATTGTTTTCATCAATGTCAGCAGCTATGGTTGTGATGCGCTATTGATCGAACAAGGGCAAATAAGGCACCGGCGGCTCGATCAACTCAAAGTTGAAACCCTTGAACATTACGTACACAGCAACAATTTGGATAGCCCTGATGTGCTACAGTGGCTATGGACCGCAATCGGAAGCCCAGTCTTGGAGACTTTAGGGTTCACTACACGCCCTTCTAGTGATACGTGGACACGTGTCTGGTGGATACCTACAGGACTTCTCAGCAAGTTCCCCATCCATGCTGCAGGTTATCACAGAGAGGGTGCCTCAGATACTGTGCTTGACAGGGTTATGTCATCCTACAGTTCATCAATCAATTCGATTGTGCGAAGTCGCCGCAAGGATGGTGTTATGGAAGTACCCCTTCCCCAAGCTCAGGCACTACTGGTCGCCATGCAATATACCCCAGGCCGTGACAGATTGCATTTCGCTGTCGACGAGATAGCAATTGTGAAGAAAATATGCCAAAGGATGTCAGTTGACACGATTACGCCAGGACTCTCCCATGACGACGTCTCAAAACACCTACCCAATTGCACGATTTTCCATTTCGCTGGACATGGTCACACCGACAACCAGGATCCATCGCAAAGTACACTGCTCTTGAAAGACTGGAGGGAGAATCCATTGACCGTTAATACTCTCTTAGACCTGAACCTTCGAGCCCAAGCTCACTCGCCTCTTCTTGCGTATCTTTCGGCATGCGGCACGGGACAAATTGTGGGAAGCAGATTCATAGACGAGAGCATTCATCTCATAAGTGCATGCCAATCGGCTGGGTTTCGCCACGTAATCGGCACGCTTTGGGAAGTTAACGATCGTTCTTGTGTCGACATGGCATCAAGCACGTACGAAATGATGGAGAAAAGAGGTCTGACGGATGAAGCAATCTGCCGCGGACTGCATGAGGCAACTACTCAACAACGAGACCAGTGGCTTCGTACAAACACGGGTAAATCGATCGCGGATACCCCGGGGAAACCCGAAAAGGACGAGAGTGCTAAGGGACATAATCTCGTAGCTGGAGAAGGGACAAGAAAGCCGAGACGAATCGACAAGATCCCAGAAAGGAGTATCTCAAGACCACATTGGGTACCGTATGTTCACTACGGTGTGTAACAGTGTTTTCGCGCATCCGTTGCAGAACCCGATTTTACTGTACTACTGGAATAGATGTTCGGACTCTGAAATTAAGCACAACCCACTCCTGTTCAGCGTCCGTGTCGCCGCCGCCTCTCGTCACAAAATCTGAATCGTTCAGATCCCTGTCCACTAACCCACCAATCTCCGGCAACTCCCATATCAAGAATGAGGTAGCTCTGTGAGTAAGAAAGATCTTAAACATGTCTACACACTGCGAAGGGTCACTTCCAGTTACTTCCATTTGCATGTCCTTTATGAGACTTCCGCTTGTTCCTTTGATGAACTCTTTGCTTTTGTTCTTACCTGAGGGTGGGATGACTCCGTGATCACCATAGAAGACATTCTCTATCTCAAAGGAGTCGCTCATATTGTACACATGAAAGTACAAGTTACGGCCGTTTTCCGGTTCCTTATTGGTGATCTCAAGTTTCAGCATGGCATAATTCTCAACCTCTATGATGCACTCAGAATGGCCACATGTGATGTGAGGCTGTCCCATCTGCTGGCATCCAGGGTAATATTTTTTGCCAGACTGTTCAGAAAGTTGAACTTCATACGATTGTTGAAAGACATCCATCGCCTCGACGTTTTCGTTTTTCAGGGTTTTCAGCAACTGGAACTTGGCTAGATGCATTATGACATCAAGAAGTTGACAAGCCGATTCCTTTGGATCAGTCGACGTGATTTTTCTTTCGAGGATGAGTCGATCGGTTTGCCCTCGAATTTCATGATGGCCACCGGAAGTCATGACAACATGAAACGAAAATGTGTTGTTTGGCGCTGTTGGGGAGTCGTAGATTGTCAATGATTGGAACTCCTTCATCGCTGCTGCCCATCCATCAAGCGACGCTGGCTCCATCTCGAGCCAAACAGGAAATTGCCGAAGTGAAAGTTGCGTGAGTGGTGTCGCAACCAATGCTGATTCTGTACTCATTGATTCTGCGTTGAGCAATTCAAGATCAGAAGTCAGAGCCCCGCAGCGAGTGACTTTCGCGGTCACTGTATTGCCTTGAGCGAGAGGGTCTCTTTCTGGGGAGCCTAAGGGATACACAGCGCATATTGCAAATTGATCCCCTATACATACACCATGTCCAAGTCCAGCCTCGAGGTGAAATCCACCTGCTTGGTTTCGTCTTGCTGCTACTGGTGATGGGCCAGTGTATGGTTTTGCCAGCCCAAAGAAGCACATATCTTTGTTGCCATAGAGCATAGGATTCTGCTCGTGTCCGCCTTGAGCTTGATGGTCGGCAAATTTAGCTCGCAGATGATGATAAATGTAACGACCAGATCCTCCAACTCCTCCAATTTTCTGAAAGATTGTGGCCAGAAAAAATGATAATAGACCTCGTTTAGGCCCGTCCGTGGTCTCTCTTGCTTTTTCAGTCGGTCCACATGCTGCGAAGATGATATAACCATCGGGATTGGCGAGCCAGTTTGGTCGCATCGATGCACCACGGTAAATTGAATCGATTGGTTCATCATCCAGAGCAAGACTCCGCCCCAAGGAAATAGGGCTCGTGAGCTCGACAGTAGAGTCAAACTCGAGATAACGAACAGAGTTGTCGTCACGCGTAGTGCTTCCGGCAAAGCAACAGTCGAGGACCAACGTAACTAACAAGCCTTTTTCCGTCATGTCTCTTAGTATGTAAGCCAGTTCAGAACCCCGAAGGTATTGAATCCCACTCTTATCTTCACTGAGGAGATCCAGTGCTAGATCACCGGTTGATTTCTCTGAGAAATGTTTGCGCTCCGTTCTGAAAGCGGTGCCATGTCCCGAAAAGTGGATGTAAACACAGGAACCCTTAGCCGCCCCAGCCAGTATTCGTTTGAGACACGAAATGACATTCTCGTATGTTGGCCAGTCACTGGAATCCTTGGAATACGAAGACGAAGACAAATGAGCGTGGTCTGCGGTCAGTACCCGGGAATGTATTGAATTTGGTGGTGGTATCCTGTTAAGACAGTCTTTGATAGTTTCCACGTCTCGCACACAGCCATACAGGGGTTTCTCGCGATAAGCGTTGATTCCAATGAGGAGTGCGTAGTGCGTATAACTTTCGTCCATTAACAATGCGCTGGTACAAGGCGTGGGGTGCATTTCTAGGTAGCATACAGTTCCTGAAGTGGAGGTAAGAGAATGCAGGAAGCCTTCCCGGAAGTGGTAGCGCAGGAGATGTATTGCTTCAGCTCGAAATTCGTGCAGTTTGGAGTCTTTAAGGTGACGCTCAAGTTAATCGAGAGATCTGTTAGAGAATACAGGCAACCCCGCTTCGAGTGGGGGGGCTCGACTGCGTAAGCAGGTACGTTCGCCGCCACCTAACGAAAGTTACAGGGCGTCCTACCCAGATAAAACTACTCTACCCTTCTTTTGTTAGCGCCTCTAGTAAGAAAACTATTATTATCTTTATATAATTTTATAGTCTTAAGAGTAAGTTTTACTATTTAAATAGTAACGTTATATATATATATATATATATGTACAAAGGCTTTTAAGCTACCTATCTACTTATTTAGTTATAGTTTACTATTCTTACCTTTAATAGAGAGTATTACTATCTAATTTAAAGCGTAGCTAAGAAATATTCTTCTTTGTATAGTATAGTAATATAAGTATATTAAAGTATATAGTTACTATAACAAGTACGTAATTTAGTAGTCTATAATATAATATAAGCTCTTTATGTATTATTAAAACGCGTTCTTCTAATTATTAATCTCCTTCTATTACTTCGTAAGTGCTACGAAAAAGGGAACAGACGGCTACACCGTAACTTCCTGCAGATCAGTCTCCTCGATCTCATCATCATCAAGCGCAGAATCAGCATTGTCGTCACACAATTTGTAGATACCTACAGAAACAACAACTGCGATAACGTATTCGTTCCCGTCTCCTAGATATTTCACTCTGTCCCCAACTGCGAATTTGCTAAGCTACGAGTTATTAGCAGATAGCAACCGTGCAAACTTTGCTAAGCTTACATGTTCGTATGCTGTGATCTGAGAACGCCCATCATCTGAGGCATCGTGTTCTGTACTCGGATTGTAGCTAGTACACGTTAATTGTGCTCAGTTACAATATTAAGTGCTTCTACTTCAGAGAGGAAGACATCCTCCTTAGGTAAACGTGGTTATGCTCAGCCGTGCGGTCTCAAGGTTCCCTAGAACAAAGAGAGGGTCCTCCACGGGTGGCTACACGAGGGATAGTCGAACTAGCAGTAGATATGTGTTAAAATTGATCGAACCGCTGCAAAGCTCTGCGGTCAGGAGAGGATTATTTAAGTGCCCAAAGGCGCTTAGGGCAGTCTGTAGGATTCTGCGGCCTCCTACCGTGACACAAGTGTTAAGGTGGGTGTGCGAAGCCTGTAGGATACACAACGTTCTGTACACATCGATGGATGGCTATCAATTTAATGGCAGGACGTAGGTCTGCATCCACTACGCAATGCAGCCAACAACGCGGGAACGTACGATCGATGACCACCTGGCGTGCGGGGGTACCCAGGGCGGCTTCTTTGACCCCGCACGGAACCACTTCAGGTAAGCATAAGCCGGCTCTTTCAAGCAAAAACACGGCTAAAGTAGTGTAATTTGGGCCATGGGTTGGGATAATCTTCTGGAATGTCCAGCATTATCTGCATATTTTCTGTGGGCGAGCGCCTGAGGGCATGCGCTGCAAAGAAAGAGCATATTACAAGGCTCGTGCGCGCAGCCTCCACGATACATGCTATTTTGTACACACTGAGTGATGTTCATCGAACATACGTGCGTTTTAGGTTGCATGGCGTACCTAGTGGGTGCAGTCCTCCGTGTGACCACAAGTCATACAGACGAGCAATAACTTAATAGCATCTACTTATAAAGTATGTAACGTTAAAAACGTACATAACGAAGCTGACATACATAACTCATGAAGTACTGCCTTCTACGAGGCTCTCGCTCACCTAGACAATTATAATGCCTGTCATTTCTTCTTATGCACAACCTATGACTAGAAAGACACCTGCCCGCAACCATTTTGCTTGGTAATCGCGGCTTTATCCTACCTAGGTTTTGATCTTCACCGGATGCTGTCTTCACCGGATGCTTTCTTCACCGGATGCTGTCTTCACCGGATGCTTTCTTCACCGGATGCTTTCTTCACCGGATGCTTTCTTCACCGGATGCTTTCTCCACCGGATGCTTTCTTCACTGGATGCTTTCTTCACCGGATGCTGTCCTCACCGGATGTTATCTTCACCGCACAGCATCGCAATAGGACAAGCCTCAATGAGGCTGCATGAACATGATTTAGTCTTAGCGAATGAATTTTAGACAGCCTTATCTACCCCAGTATTCCCAACAGCACCTGTTGGAGCTTGCCGTAGTCAAAATTACAAATGGCCCTATTGAAGTGGCGCGTATGGTTCTGGCAGAGTTCTACGAAGTTACCATCGAACCAAGCTACCAACTTGAATCCACACAAAAAAAGTTTGAGATGCGAGATCGATCATTACACACGGGGTGCAGGCTAACATCATGCAGTCGAGCAGCACAGAGCCGGATACCCCCGGTTCGCAGCACTTCTTTCTGCCCATGCACCATTCTTCCTATGTCGCAACTTCAACAGGCTTCGTGCGCGGATACTGCTTCTCAAACAGGATCGCCTAAGCAGGCTCGAGGAGCAGCTTGACAGTGTTGATGAAGCCGAAAAGTCGACGTTGTTTCTCGGAAAAAGTCGAATCGACAAGAATCCCAATCGACTCGCTGTTCTGACTGAGATCGAGGCGAAATTAGCAGACTTTGGTCGGATCTCCGGAGCACAGATCGTAATCCCATATGCTGATAGTTTAATAGATCAATTCGTGAACACAACGAGTCGTGTCCTTAGCCTGACAACCCCGGAGCAAAGAGATATACAAAGTCTTAGGAATTGGGTGACCGGGACAGGATGTATAGCTAGAGAAGAGACGGCGTATCTCTCGCGCAATCGAGAGTTGCTCTCCCTGGCACCCACGCGCGATAGCGCTTTGCATAGCATAGAAGTATGGGTTGAAGATCGCCTACTCAAGTTGCACCGTGGATTTCGGAATGTAAGTTTCAATCTTCCGTTACTCACGATTCGGCCTCCACTGATAATCGAGACAGAATCCTCACCATGATGTCTCCGACGATCCAAACGTGTTCTTGTATTCCGGGCCAATAATCAAGAGAATCACCCGAGTATTGCTATTGTTCTTGATAACATTCCTCCTACTCATGCCTGTCGTCATTTGCAATCTTGCCACGAGCACTGCGGTCCGCTTCGTTGTTGTTGTGTTATCGACTGGTTGCTATCTATTTATACTCGCCAACCTAACGAAAGCGAAGACCATGGAATTAGCCGTAGCCGGGGCGACGTAAGTGGAATAAGTCTCTCACCTGTCTATCGCCATTTCTGTCACTAAACCTTACTAACAATCTGAGGCTTAGCTATGCAACTGTTCTTATCGTGTTTGTATCAGGTGCTAAGGTCCTATAGATAATGAAAACTATTAATCAGCGACTTATATCAGCAATTTACTTAAGATATACCAAGCCTACGCTCGCTATTCTATCTCCTCTATGTCTAAATTCCCGGACACTATCCTATCATCGAGGTTGACTCCACATCCAGCTACTACCAGGATCCTAATAAACAATTACTTGATTACCCTTTCCGACGCCTCTAGCTCCGCTGGTGGTACGGGAGCTTCATAAACATGCTTCGACTCCAGCTCAGCCGGCTTCGAGTTTCCGTCCACTTCCGCTCTCCATTTCCCTCCAAATAATTTCCTGAAGCCATGAGACTGCCCAGATAGCTCTGGTAGCTCTGTATGAGGCTGTTGCTTGCGCCTACGTAACAGAATAAGGAAGATACCTCCGCCAATAAGGAAAGCAAGGACTACAGCTCCTACTGCGATCCCGACTATCGCACCGACGCTCAGGCCACGTGATGAAGAGCCTTCTGAGACAGACTTACCGAAGGAGATACCAATCGCCGATGCCAATGAACTTGCGTAGACGCTGGGGAAAAGAGAGAGATCCTCCGCTTGCCAGTACACAGTTACCGGCTCGGCCCACAACTTTCCATTGGAGATTACGGTCGTCTGGCTAAAATTCTGTACTGTATTCACGGTAGCTAGGCGCCCATCGAATCCAATGGTAATTATAGCTTGAGTCACGTTGCCGTCCCAAATAGTCGCCCTTGAGACAGAAGAGCCTGAAGTAACCGTGGCAATGACTGGCGCAAGAGCAGTGAACGGCGTCGATATTGTTCCTTCACATTGCCGAAAATTCGTTGGAAACATTCCACTACCGCCTGTCAGAACCGCAATGGCTGTAGTAGGCTTCTCTGGGCGGATATTTTTGAAGCTGCTCATCTAGGACAACAAAGTGCTTGCCACCGTGTTTGAGGAACGCCATTCGACGAGGCTTGAATCAACGCCTGCTGGATGATGGCAGGCGTCTGACCACTGTAACAAATGCCTGGACTGTAGGCTGGTGTTGGAGCGCTTGCATAGCAGGGCCGCCAGTACGAGGATCCGATCCCATCTCGAATAAGGTCGTTGGCAAAATTCCCGCTAGTGATAGTCGCGCCCCCTGTAGAAGAAAGAAGAAGCCATCGCGTCGCGCATTCTGGTGATTGCGTATAAGCAGTAACAAGTCGTGGTAGAGATGCGGATGAGCCGGGCGTCAAAACATTGGTAACTGTGACCACCGACGGTGTAATCACAATGACGCTGGTCAGGACTTCTGTCGCTGATGGTCGCTGACCTGATGCTGTGACTATAGCCGTCGGAGTTATAAACGCCGCCATATCGACCGAGGACAGAAGTTTGGTGTTTTCGTAAAGCAAAAGGAGACAGGATGTCAGGTGTCTGCCAGCCTCGACGAGGCTTGCTTTGCGTGCAACAGACCCCAGACGCAACGACTTGGCAGTTCATCCATCACCAGTAAGACTTTGCGAATTCGGCCCCCAATACCGCAGCATGCTGGCTGTGATTGGCTTGCGCGCTAGTTATCTCGCTTCGAACATATCCCTGGGGCGTAAAGTTTCCAAGGATTTAGCCAGCCTCGCACGAATTATTGGGGGGCCTGAGGATGATTTCGTGCTCGCGCCAATGAGCTGCACTTGCTACGTGGTTGATAAAGGTGGTAATGATAGCGTGCTCTCGAATGGGTAGAAGGATAGTGTTCAAGGATATTTTTCCGTTACACGGCTTCGTATAAAAGCCTTATGGTGTGTCGCGTCAGTTGCAGTTCTTTCGCGAGTCGATCGACGGCTGTTGGTGGTACTCCAGCAAGACTGTTATTCCACACATTTGTGTTCTGCTGGCTCGGGGATGCTTGCGCTCGCCAGCGATTGTAGGACATGCACCATAGCTCGAACTTCCTAATGATCAAGCTGGGTAAGCCAAGAGTTCTTCATAAGTCGCGCTCATGGTTACTCACAGGCGGATGAGCATCGAGCTTCTCGGGTCAGCTAAATTCAATTCGACTTTGTTCCTCGTCATGAGCCGGTAAACCACTTGCGTCGCTCTCACAATCGAAAGTACAATCTCGAAGGCAGAATTCTGAGAGACATTTCCGCAGTTCCTGCCGAGCTCGTTAGCTAGAGAATGAGGTTCCGCTCCACTGAACAGAAACGATACGCAGCGAACGCAATGCGCAGGCCCATGATAACGTGGCCGTTGCAGTCTGCGAACTTGCTTACAGCAGCAGCTCGAAGCAAATTTAAGGCCTCGACTTCGCTAAAAATGTTGCTGCTGACGTTCCTGTGATATTTGCTACCGTCTAAGCATTATTGGCCCAAAACCCAACATTTCAAGGTTACTAATAGCGGCTGGAACGAGCAAAAGCGCCAAGGTGCCATAACGTCAAAAGTACGAAATCGTCAAGAATTTAGTCTACTTGTACATCGTTTTGAAAGGTACCAGCGTGCAGATGAACTCAGGACGACATAAACGAGCGCAATATCACTAGCTGGTCCAAGCCACTCCAACCTCAGAAACGATGATCAAAGCGTCCTCATCGCGCGGCCTCTATTCTAGGGCAAGGAAAATGTTCAATTTTGCTAGAAGGACCCTCAGGATCCTGACGAAGCTGGTCATTGTGTCATTCTCATCTTTGACGGGTGGCTGCTGTTCAGCTTACCTGATACTCAAATGATCGTTCAGAGTGAATTAGACTCCCGAAAACGGACACTATTGCTAGCCGATTCTCCTTACATAGAGTTGGGGCGCGTGTAGAATCGCTGCTATCAAGGACGTGCCGTACACTGGCATTGTGGGGCCTTCGTCCGTCACGGCTTACGTAATGGGCGAGCATAGGCTCAAGATCAAGACTTGGCAATTGTCAAGCCGCTGAGTGTCTAGGAGAATTATTGCTATGGAAAGGCTGCGAGAGGGATTTCCACGTGATTACGTGTGAGGTCAACACCCTGGTACGATGGTGTTGCGTCGATCTAACCGAACGCGACCATTGGTCCGTTGCAGTCCCTCGGCAATTTCTTCTTGCGAACCTCATCTCAGACAGTTCACTTCGATCCCTACTGAACACCGCGATTGTCGATCTCCGTTCCACCAGATAGTCAACAATTTTCCAGATGCTTTGATTGATCGTATGCCTGCTCTGCCGTCAGCCATCAGGCTACTGTCCACTTTCACACCTGGGCACCTTTCATCTTGCTGAAATTGTTTTACTCGCCCTTGTTCAGCCCACCACACGTACGATACTTGGCATGACGGGGAAACGAGACAAGATGCAACTTGAGACCCTACCTGTTGAGATCATCTCTACTATCTGCAGATTCATGGGTCGTCGCTATGAATGCGGTCCTGGCGATGAAACCACGGTTGCCTACGATAATCGCGACTTCCAGGCTCTGCGAAGCACCTGCAAGGTACGTCAAAAGCGCAGTTGTGGCTTCAAATTCTCTGATCGAGGAGAAGTGCTTACGAAGGTCAGGAGTTATACCACAAAACAGAATACGACGCAACTATACGATACAGCCACATCCTAGAGGATCTCACCATACCTCTAGACTTCGAAGGTCTTGCCCGGTTGTATCAAATGACCAAAAAGATGGCATTTGGCGATTGTATTCAAACTATCTATTTTGAGCCTCCTAAGCTACAAGATAACGGCGATCAAGAAGATGGCGGTCAAGGCGACGGCGACCAAGATGATGAAGATGACTGGCAAGATCCAATCTACGAAAAGATCGCCTCCCCAGCCAGACTCTTACGCGAGGAACTCGCCATGTCTTGTCGGGCATCGAGCGAGGAGCTTCACCTCCTAGCAGAGTGCTTTCGCAACTTGCAAAGCGCCAAAAGTTTGAGTGCAGTCGACCTTGGCATGAATTATGGCCACGGGTTGTTCCTTCACGCCATGATACTCGCCAACTTCCCTCACAAGATAGCAACTTTCCTCATACACCCGAAAGATTTCTCCACTGTTGACTACGGATCATTCCTACGGTCCCCTCAGAACTACTTGTCGGTGGTCAAAGGACTCCAAATACAACCTTTCTTCAATGTTTATGATACCATTGCATTTCGTATTGCAGCGCAGAAAGCGGAAAATGTCGAAGGACTGCATCTTCAAAATTACCGACCTACCACGAAATCTCTCACACAATTCATCGCAACACTAAACACCATCGAGACCCTGGACTTGCATGGCTGTAGGGCGGGTCCGCATCTTCGATTCTGCCATGGCTGTGAAGATCTTTTCGTACAGAACTTCGCCTGCACGTCCTACCGACACCTCACACGTCTGAGCTTTACCAACATGTTTATTAGCGGCAGCCGCTTGCGGGGATTTATCAAACGACACGCGCAAACTCTCCAAGTTGTCTTTATGTACTCTGTGACACTGACCGATGGGTCGTGGCGGTCGATTATGCAAGGATTGGCCAAACTCAATCTACGATGTTTAGCGCTTACTTCCTTGTGGCAGAAGAGACCTGCGCAAAATGTCACACAAGGCGTAGAGTATCCGACAGGATATACGCCGCGATACAGAGCACTTGTCGAAGGTGCAGCTTACGTCAAGGAGTTCCTTCACTTTAGTGTCCTGCTCTTCAAGACCGTGAGCAATATCAGCTCAGCACGTTTCAAGAAGCCGCCGCCAAAGTACCACGTGGTCAGGTTATTCCAACCTCCGACCGCAGAAACTCCCCGGTTCCAGTCGAAGTCTACGGTTGCGATACGACGGTATGCGGATATGGAAGCTTGATACAATTTCCGTTTTCTGTATGCAGATTGGGATCGTATATTAATGGCAGTAGTACTGCGCGTCGAATAATTTGAGATTTCGGTAACACTTACTATGCTCTAGACTTTGTTCACCTCATATGTGTAGCACTATCGATGTTTTAAGACCAACTCGTCGTTTTCCGATCTTCCTGAACTCCGCGATTGCTAGTAAAAATGTCCTGATTCGCTACAACTCTCAACTCAAAGTGAGTGCAGACTATGATTCTCAATGATGTTGTTGTTGATGTAAATACATAAGCACACTGCATTGTTGTTGGGATGTCTCACACCACCCCGCATGTTTACCAGATGCCATCCAACCAGCAGAGGCCAAGGAGCCACTAGCGCAATCTGAGTCAATTGCGACCACCCACTCTTGCCTCAAGCTTGATACCACACCCACGCACTGTCGAGCAGACTGGCTCGATATCACGTCCAATCCAGTTTGTTCAGCCCGTCGGGTTCTACTGGGGTACTAGGCGTCGGTCCTATGAGATCTCTGGAGACATGTGAGATCGGCAGCCTTTGAGCTTGCCCCAAGCTTAGGACATTCGCCGCCCCAGCGAAGCTCGTATCTACCATTACGAATCACGTTCTACAGCAAATAGTTAGCGAACAATCCCAACGACAGCTTTATTTCCGAAGGAACAAAGCATTGTCGGGGCGCGAGCTGCCGCCCACCACTATGGCTTCTCGGAAGACAATACTGGTCCCTATCGCCAGGGGACGCTCTTCACCCAGCTCTTCTGATAGACAGTCGTTTCTCGCAACTTTTCCTCCCGAGATCCGAAATCGCATATACGAGTCACTGTTTGTCTACGAATACCCCGTGGAAGTAACGTCACACGACCAAAACTGCGTCGAAAAGCTTTGCAACTCCTCAGGGCCGTCTCAGCTTCTGCCCGAAGCCGACCACAACGTTCAAGCAACCAGGTTGCAAGTACAGAACACTCGCTACAGTTTGGCCTGCGCAATGCCTTTTCTGCGTACATGTCGCCAGATTTATCATGAAGCGGTCGGTGTATGCTACAGTCAAAATAGTTTCACTTTCTATCCAGTCCACCATAATGGGCTCAAGCTGTCAGCATGGGTTGAGGCCATTTCAGCGCATTACATATGGTGAAGAAGCTCGCCATTGACCTCAAAGCTTTGAATGCGCCGAGCGATCAGGACTATTGGGGTCAATATCGTTTCTTTCGGGAATTCGATGTCCTTCCAATCGTCCGCATCATCTGGTTCTCCGTTTCTCCACAAGCCGAAGTTTACCTCCATCACGATGCGGCCATAGTCTATCCAAAGGTGGACATCTCTGCCCTCAATAAGGCTATACGCTCGATTGCTCAGGGCGACAGTCTGGCGCTTCGCCGTTTTGCCCGAATTCCTGGTGCTCTAGCAGAATTGTTTGTCGCAGCCAACGTCACGCAAGGATATTTCAGATACGGATCTACCTTTGGTTCAGAATCCAGGAGGATGACATTCACGGTATCGGACAATGGGAACCACGTCCAACTGGACCCTGATCAGCGCAAGATTAGGTTCTTTGATAGAGGCGATATTGCATCTACTTGCTTCCGGCGGCGGGAAATGGGGCCTGACACCAAATGCTTGCCTCGAGACGCATACAGGGCTATTCTACAGTACGTGCTTGATGTTCCACATGAGATTCAGGTGGATTTGTCGGGTACGACAAGTTCGTATGTGGAAATGGCTTGCAACCCGCTTCTGCATGTCAGCACCCAGCTTCGACTGGATAGCGTCCGGCACTTTCCCGCGATCCATTGCTTCAATCTAACATACACCTCTGAGACCACCCACACAAACCTCAGAGAGGCACGGGCTATCAATGATTGCCCTTTGCTACTGCCTCGACGCAAACCCCACAGCTGCAATACGACAGTGGGTGACTATTATTTCGCGGACACATGCAATGAGTTCAACGTATTTTCTGCAAAGAAACTCTCTTTCACATTTGATTTCCGCCCGATACATAACGCGGTCGAGCTATATGATGCGCGCATCAGTATCTTGGGATTTCTGCGAGAGACTATGAACGCTTCAAGGCCTTTCATAATCTATTGCCGATCATTTACTCCGCAAGACCAGTCAGAGCCTGGGGAAGTGAACATGTTCTCTTCCTGCATATTGCGTATGCGAGTGTTCATTGCCCTTTCGCATCTGCTATGGGCGAAGCCGTGGAGAAAGGACTACCTTTGCCCAGACATATACATCAATGGACATGGCTTCGCAGTTGAGATGAAGAAAGTAAGGAGCAAGAAGTATCAAAAGATACCCGGTGGTACGGATCTACTGGCTCAGCAAGTGGATCCATGGAAAGAAAGACCTAAATTTGCGAGAATCATCGGAAAGCTCGCTGTAGGACCGAAGCGTCCATTCTACTGGCCCGGTCCAACTTTGACCCCCAGGTCAACACTGATTGAAGTGTGGACATACTTGCGCGGTGAATAGGGCTTGGGTCTCGAGAGGCAAGATATATTCGGCTGCTCAGTTTGCTATTCGGCCGGGTGCTATCGCTTAGCAGTTCTTGGAGGTCTTCGCACCTATTTATAAGCGTAGCATAGCACTAATAGATTTTTAAAGGCCTCTAAGCTAATGTCATACTTTATTATTAGTAGGATGTAAATATTTAGCCTGTGTTATTAGACGTGTGTAGTAACTCTTATAAGCCCTACTATGCAGGGTGCACATCCGAATAGCAAAAGCACACGACCGAATATATTTAGCCTTTTGAAATGCGAGTAGAGGAATCGACGAGCCCTTGGTCTCGAGAAGCAAGTGTAATCAGGAAATCAAGCGACGGGTCGCAATCGGTGGAGGCCTCGGAGAGCGCAAAGCAAAATACTTCCATTCTGACGCGAGGTTCAATGAGAACAATGTAACATGTCTGACAGCTTTGGCCGGTATAATGGCAGTGAAAACTGCGCTCGAAGCAGGATCGCAATGAACATGGGGAGCGAAACCTGCATGACATGTGTATGGGTGCTGCGAAGTAATGGCTTGTGCGAAAGGAACGAGAAAAATTATGGCATCCGGAACGCGCCTGCTCTGGTAGCAGCAGACGATCCTGACCAACTTTGGACAAAGGAAACGTATTTTGCCCGTAGAGAGCCTGCTTATCGACCACACCGTCGACCCATAAATACACATTACCATTACCATACCCGTATCTTCTCATCACAATTTTCCTGCCTCATCCACAACCTCGCCAATCCTTCCTTCCAGGTCCGCTCCAACCGCCCGCTCCAATAATACCACAAACGCCCTCCGCATCTTCTCCTCCTCATCCCTTCTCCCTCGCACTTCGAAGCCCAGTTCCGCCCACCTGACTTCAATCATCTTGATAATCCCCTCCACCCTCCTCGGCAACCCCAGTTTCTCCAACGCCGTCTGCGTCCGCGCATCTACAAATGGATACGCCTCGTCCCACTGCCACTGCACTCTGCGGTAGAAGATATCTAGCCCGGTTTTGCCCAGCCCTTTGATACTGCGCCGAAGGACTTCGCGCTCGGACTCGGTGTTGGAATCGCATTCGGCGCGCAGCCGCGAGAGATCGTTGTGCCAATCATTCTTCAGCAATACGTCCACCAGTCCCTCAATCTCATTGGCTGTTTTGTCCTTGTGTTGTGTGCGCGCGACGTCAAGTGCTTGACGAATACGTTTTGGGCCTGCGGTTTTAATCGCGACGGGATTGCGGAACGAGTATGGTTCGTTGAGCAAAGTGCGAATGGTTCGTACACCCAGACGGTGCGAAATGGGGCGCGAGAGAATGACGGCACAAAGGAGTTCTTCAAAAGGAGTGAGGAGGTCGGAGTAGGTTATTTCTTTGGTGTCAAGGGAGTCGGGCGGTGTGCAGAGGGGCAGAGCGGCGTCGGACAGAAGGAATTTGAGGACTTGAACGGGAGTTGCAGCTAGGTCGCGGGGCTGCGACAGGTCGCGAATTGGTGGGGAGGTCGTTTTCACGGCTTTGTTGGATTCCTCTGGTGATGCACTCTTCTTGCGCTTATCGCCGGGCGTGGGGTCGCTGTCTTTACCTAAATGTCCGCTGTCGATTCTTCGGACTTCCTTCTCTTCCATCGTGACACCATTTCGGATGCCGTGGCGGCGCGCAGCTGCTCGTGTCTTTTTGGGAGGCATGTATGTTCGAGTCAGGTCGGCGTGCCAGAACACATGGTTGTTGCAGTGCATATATGATGCCGCCATGATGAATGATGAGATCACAACCCCGCTGGTTGCGTCCTGGGGAACCCATGACCAGTGTCGATGGTCCTATATATCCGAGTTCCTGGCTCAGGGGTGGTGACGTTGGGGCGGTGCGTGGCGATCGTGGACCTGCATTAGCGGTTGAGTTTATTCTTGGTTCAGACTAGCGCTGGCGTAAGATGTGAACGTCGCATGAGCTGCACAAAGTTAGTTCAAGTGCCTGGCCTTCCAAAACATACGATACAACGCACTAACGCAGTGCGTATCGCATTCGCGCGCTGTGCTTGATTGTCAACAGCTGACGGGAAACTCAGTGAATAAAAGGGAGAAAAATCACATCGCACGAGAGCTGGATCATCATCGGTACAATCTCCGGATCATCCGACGATTGACCCCTCAGCCCAGAGTGGCATGCTGCGCATCACGTTGCTTTTTCGAATTGCGCGACTCGCTTTGCTAAAAACAAATCGGAACCTGATTGCTATCTTTTCTGTTTTTGGAAAAAGGGCACGGACGAAGAAGGGCACCAAGACCGCCAACATTTAGTACCAGCCCCAACACTGGACTGAGCATTGGACTGAGTAGAGAATGTTGAATGAAAAGATTTTCCAACGGCCACGGCCTCCCATGTCCATGAAAACACAAAAGATCGAATAGGGAACAATCTCGCACGATGTCCTGCTTCCCCCAGACTGCCAATGCTAAGCATAGTTTCGCTCGAAGAAATTCCAGCATGTTGGGCTGTCCCTATGAGATCTCCCATAAGTACCCATCAAAAGATTCAGCCATAATCATAACCTTACCACCGATGTATATCCCCAGACGCCATCTTGACCAAGGTAGTCGTTCTTCGGCTCTAAGTCTGATGTGAAACTAGGCGAGGCACCCATTCGACCAGACAAGAGAGAGATGAGAGGTCAGCATCAGTGATGTTCTCATGGATTAGCTGACCGTATGTGTTTCTGGCGATGACGCACTGCGCGCGGAAGAATTGCAACGTGCCGTCTGTGAGTCCCGAGATGGTGTTGAGAATCGCGCGCCAACTACCCGATAACGTCGCGCCTTCGAGGATGAGGCACTGCAGGCCGGGAGCACTCGTCGTGAAGAGTTGTATGAGCTCTTTCTGACTCATTGTCCAGGGTCCCGTAAGGCTGACACGGCGCAAATTGCTCATGTTGCTGAGCGTGCCCAGAATAACAGTCGAGCTCTCGTGTGCCCCGGATCGAAGGTTTAGAGATACATCCTCCAGGTTCGGCATATCAAGCAGGAGACCCGCTAGAAGGTCGATGTCGTCCTTTAAGCTGAGTTGATTCCACCAACCTGCGCGGCCGATTGGGATACGAAGTGTGCGTAGCGTTGACACATTCACTGGTGTTAAAGAAAGTGGTGAGAGATGGCCAGATATTCTGAGGTCTTTCATGTCAATTTCGGTTTTTGACAATAGATCCAGAAATTCGTCAGGTCCAAAGCACAATTTGTATTGATTGAAGGGATACCCGTGCTGGAAGCAGGAATCGTGCTCCTCGTCCTGTTTGCGCAAGAGATAGGACCACTGATGGAGCAGATCCGCATCGCCGGCCTGTAGCCATCCACCCAGATGCGTTGTCAGATCTTCTCGATCGAGGCGAATGGTTTCGAGTTTTGGAAATCCTCGAAGCAAGGAGACAAACTTCTTTTCGAGATTTGGCTGATTTCTGCGCTGCCACTTTGCACAAGCCCTGTAGCTTCTCAAAAGTCTGGCCTGCGTACTTTGGTCTATATTTTCGACCAACGCCGTTAAACTCGCCTGGTACTCCTCGAAGTTCTGGCGGAAGCCGGTGCACCCAATCGTGAGCGTCGTTATATATGGGGTCAATCTCGAATCCTGACCAATATTGCGCAAATCTCTGGTTCCAACTTCGGTGAAGCGAAATGGCCGATCGGCCAGTATGGCTGCAAAGCTCTTCATGGAAGCGTTGTATAGACTTCGACATGACAGTCGTGCGTTAAGAAGATCCAAGCGAGCGCCTGGCGTAAACAAAACCCAGATTGGGACCATGTCCTCTTTCCTCTCGCCATATGGCACGAGCTTGTCGCTTGGCTGTTCGGTGTAGTGAGAGTTCGGGCCGGGTGCAAGGTCGTAGATGAGAAGGTTCTCCACGATCATAGTCGCTATCTCGAGCGGGATGCGATCCATGATAAGGGCAGCGTTATGTCTGATTTTTCCAGGTAAAGGTTCAGGCAAGACTTGTAACGGTGATCGAGCGATGTCTCCGCCGCCAAGGTTGGTGTGGTAACGGCAGGACAAGGTTTCAAGCTTGAAGTTAGCGGGGAAGATCAAAGTTGAAATGCAACGTGCACCCTAAGCAACTGGTGTGTAGCAGTGAGAGGCAGGCCAGTAGAAGATTAATGCTGAAGTGATGGTGAGACGGACTGATTGTTGGTGAAGCTAGAAACGAGTGTGAGGTGAGAGGCGTGGCAACAGCGGCTCAGTGAGGTTGCGGTTTGCTTCACTTCTTCTATTAATCTCGTCGACGATTTTTTTATAAAATGGTTTTTGGTCTCAAAGGTCTATACGTTCGTTGTCCTGCAGAAATTCGCAGGCTCTCATGTAGGCAAAGAAATATGAAGGACGTACAGACCGATAAATGTGCACGCGAGATGTTTGGCCGTATGCATCGAACTAGGTAGCTACACGTGTCTGTGGGCGGAATCTATACTTATTCTCGCCAGAAGACAAAGTGACATCGTATGAAGCGTGCTGTTCCACACCCGGTTGGACCTGTTTGACGAAATCCTGCCAGGCAGCGTCATCAAAAGTCGGCCTTAAATTCTTCCACAGATCCCTAGTGTAACCATTGATATATTTTGTGTCGACCATGTTTGACAGCTCCATATGTCGCATTTGAGGCATTGATAGTGCAAGAATGGTCGGTAAAGCAGATGCCAAAGTATCGCGCGACATCATAGCGCCGGTCAAAGTGAAATTTGTCAGGCTTATACTGTGACTGGAGATGAGAGCGACGAGCTCTGCCCGCGGGAAGTACCAGGATGCCTGAATGGTCAGGACTTTGAGGCGAGTCAATGGCATCAAAAGAGTGTGAAATACGGATGTATGGTCGGTCGGAACGTGATATTTCTTGGGGGAACCCTTGGAGATTGAGAGTTCTGTGATGTTGGATAGCCGCGCGAAGAAGCTGAACGGATTATGTGATTGCACCCACTCTGCATCGTAGAGTGTTTCAGGTTGGATTTTCAGGCTCAACTTTGAAAGCGTTGAGAGTATATCGTTTGTCGTGCCTGATGGATCAGTTGCGATCAGCTGGATATTGGTATCTTTCCCCAGTCGCAGAACGCGGACCTTGGTCGCCGCATCCCGCAAGGCTTCAGCAATACTTCTGAGACTCTGGGGGTTTCCATATCGGTAGAGACCCTGTTTCGGGAACAGTCGGTAAGACCCCAGCACCTCGTTAACAATTGCCTTGTCACCGGGTCCTAACCACTGGCCCAGATGGTCGAATTTGTCAAGAAAGTCTTGGTCGGAAAGTCGTATTTCACCAAGGTTTGGGAACTTAAGCAGGGCCGCGCTGAGGTCTTCACGATACGTGCTGTGATCTTCATGATAGTTATTCAGGAACTCCCATGAATATTCAATGTCGTGTGCGTCAATCAGCCTGCTACGATCTGGTTCTGGGATCTTCGAAAACACTTCGTCATAGAGCGTCTCAAGTCTATAATCATGTGCAGGATCATTGAACTCAGCCGTGCCGAATGCGAGTGTCCTGACGTGAGGCCGCAGAGGGATGCAGCTAGAGATGTCCTCTAAATCCTTCAAGCCGATCCTGCTTT
This sequence comes from Paraphoma sp. B47-9, assembly GCA_001748405.1. NCBI lineage: Eukaryota > Fungi > Ascomycota > Dothideomycetes > Pleosporales > Phaeosphaeriaceae > Paraphoma > Paraphoma sp. B47-9. Next base: position 35,319 of record BCLK01000278.1, read on the forward strand.
TGCGAAAAGTCCTGCTTCCCAGTAATCTGCCAAACGCTGGTAGAGAACCGTTGTACATGGTTCGACAAGTGAGGCGAAAGTTGCTCAGGTCTCGACGTGAGGTGGTTGTGTGGACCAGCCATCCAGCACAGTCGACCGTCGATGTCGGATCTTCCATGGCTATGTCTATGTAGGAGGGTGTGCGGAGCCCGTAGACCTCATAATTTTCCAATTGCTCAGCCACTCCAGAGATGAGTTCAATGGGTAGGCTGTCCATGACAGTCAAGAGTAGATTGAATGTCCCAACATCGAGAAATCGCGATGTTATCTGGTCTGGTGAACGCTGTTGCCTTGACATTGGCTAAGCCACGCCATGGGCCGAGGTTTATCCGGCGCTAGCGCAGGTCCGCCGCAGCTACAAAACTACTCAGTTCCCCACACCCAACTTTTTCTCCAACGGCCTGCCTTTCCAACGCTGCGTTTCTTTGCACACATACAGACGCTGCTTACCCAGTTGTCCTACCACGCAAATGAGAAATTCGGAGTAATCTTCACCTTTTTTACCTTCGGGTAGTACTGCCCGTAAGGGCCTGGCGTGACTCACGTCTGCACTCGGCATCAGAAAGCTCAGGGCCCAGAAAGCCGCTTGCCGCAAGGTGAGCGCGTGGACTGGTGTCCCTATGGGAGTCGGTGCGAAGATTGTGTGTCGGGAGCTCGCAAGAGTGACTGGCGACACTGTAGTACAATACGCAGCGTACTTGACCCCGAGTAGCTTTGGCGAAAGGGCGATGGGTATCATTCGATTCTGATTACTCGGGCGAGGCAGGCCGTTCATTCATTATTTTGCTATGTAAGTTGCGACTTTTCCCCACTTTCCAATCGAGCTTCAAGGATACTACTGACGAAGACCAACTGCTTCACGTCCGCCTCCTCACCGAAAAGATCGCGCCTCGATCATAACCCACAATTACACTGCACTCTCCTCTTTCGAATACATGATGTCGGTCCGCATGGTCAGCTTTGTACCACTTACAACATCGTCACCCGAGTGGAGGATACCACGGTGCTGGAACAAGAGGACGCGGCCGCACTTAGGCACCACATCGATGCGATGCTTCATGCTCCAGGAGTAGAACGTGGTTGCACCGCCCTTGAGAGGCTCCTGGTCATTCTTTCCCTCGGGGTCGTTGAGGTATAGGTGCAGAGTGAAGTGGGACCGTTCTGTGCGATCAGGTGTCTCGTAGGTGCCATCGCAGTGGGCTATACTGTTAGCAAGCATTACACCTCGGTGATGATATCTTCATACCTTTGAAGTACTCCCCGCCGACGTATTTTAGGAACCGCTGGCGCTCGTTCAGCCTCGTCATGTTCCAGACCTCTTTGCGTTTTGCGGGACCGTTGCCAGTGACTTCGGCCCAGTTCTCTAATCGATGTATTTCAGGCACGGCACCTTCTATCCTCGCCCACAGCTTGGCCATGATATCTCGATCGTCCCAAATAATACGTCCACATTTTCTTGTATCTTCATACATGGCCTGCATACCGCCTCCAATGTTGACCAGTGCTCGTTCCCATTTGCCGTCGGTGGTTGCCTCTGCTGCTGCGACAAGCTGGGTGCACTCTTCTTCAGTCATGACACCGTCGAGAATGACTGCCCAGAGGCCCTCGTACTCTGGTATCCCACCTTTGGAGAAGTTGACATCGGATCGCTTCAGGTTGGGGGCCGGACCCTGGAGGAAACCCGTGGGTAGTGTAAATTTAGAAGCCATAGCTAGAGAATAAGAAGTGCGTTGTAAATTCACTCTTCGAAGTTTATATGTGATGAAACGTCTAGGCATGTGGCCTTTCAGCACCCAGGCTGGAGGAGCTGACTTTATACATTAGCCACTGAGGCTGTGAAACTGTTGCCTGAGAGAGGCGGCGACCAAAAGCGGGAACCTGAAGCGTTACTCGCATTTTGATTTTACTGGATGGTATGAACGCACTGCCTCATTGAGTCATGCTCCAGCACCACAACGCTTGAGATGATTATTGTGGAGCGTCGCCGTTGCCATGCAAGGTACCATCACGTGACAAGGTTCCATCGTGCCTCGCGTTTGTTTCAGGCTCGCCGTGCCAACATCATCACCCACTGTGCCAACGCTGCCGCAGCCACCCGCCTTGTCTCGTCGTCAATCACGTCGATCCTCGCGCGCATCTTCCATTCTCATCGCACGCAGTTTGCTACGTCAGTGCAGTGAGCCATCAGCTGCCCCCTTGGTACCAGAACGCGCAGCGCGCGACCGCCCAAGCCACCCGCGCTCGCTCCACCAGTCGCAGCGCCAAGCACAGGCCGACTTCACTGCTAATTTCCCATACTCACCTTCGATCCAACCCCAATTGGCGTGCGCATCCACGGCAGACGACGTGCGACGGCTGTAGAAGAAGTTTCCTCGCCTCCCACGCCCTCACTTCACCCTTGTCGCTCGCTCGCAGCCGCAGTGCCAGGTCTACATCAAGCAACCACGCCGCGGCCTCTCCGCCGTCCTGGACACGACGACGACGACTATCGATAATCATCATTCTTCGCATCCCAGCGACCTCGTCGCGCGCCTCTCGCTATCCCACCACATCCGACTCCCCTCCGCCATGTCGCACCTCCCTGAGCCGGACGCACATGACGTCCAGAACCGCAATCGCTTCCCCACCCTCTTCGAAGTGCTGAGCCGGAAGACGGTCGCACCACTGGACCTGTTCTCTTTCTACATATACATGCGCGATCAGCAAAGATCAGTAGACTACCTGGACTTTTGGTGAGGCATCCGCTGGTCGCATAGCAGCGGACAACACTAACAAAGAGCAGGCTCGATGTCTCACAGCACCTGCAACTGTGCCGGCTGTACGTCCGCCGCTTGCATCGGTCCATGATTGAAGAGACTCCAGACCCAGAGAAGACCTCCAAACGATCCTCATACATCATGGACAATGCCGGTGAAGGGCCGTCGAATGAGAAAGGTGGTGACAGCATGTCTGACCAGCGCCTTTCTGCGTTCCTGCGCTCAGATCGTGGGAGTCGCAATCACTCGCCCCAGAACAGCCAGGGCAGCAACCAGAGCGGCGAGCTGCCGCGACCCAGCCTGCAGATGCTTGCTACACCCAACGACTCGAGCTCGCCCGGCCAGAACTCATCTGCCGACAACACCCAGCCACGAAGGGAAGACCTGCGCGCATCCGCTGAGAAGATCCTCTACACCTACCTCCTTCCAGGCTCAGAAAGAGAAATCATCATCCCGCAGAGCATCTTGGCGGAAGTACAAGAGGCCATCGAAGGCCCGGAGCAGCGTGCCGATCCTGAGCTCTTCGACTCCGCAAAGGACTACGTCTTCCAGGCGATGGAGCGCGATGCTTATCCCGGCTTCCTGCAAAACAAGGGACTCGGCAATCTCGTCCCACAGAGCATGTTGTTAAGACTCATCATCGGGCTGATTAGCTTCTTTGGTGCCGTCTGGGCTGCATTCATCCTCATCTTCCTGAACAAGTCTCGGAGTACGCGGTGCTGGGTATGTTTTACAACCCCCTCTCTTTCAGTAATCATGACTGACACATTGTAGCTCATCTTGCCCTTCACCATCGCCATATACCTACTCTTCACCCACCAATACATGCTCGACCCAATCATTGCTTTAGCCGGCTACAGCGAGTACACCTTCTTCGACTTTAACAAGATCCGCGAACCCTTTGTGCGCAAGACGCTGAATCGACGGTCGCTCACGGTTCTGGTCATGTTCGTGCTTCTCACCGTGGCCATCTGCTGTCTCTTCATTTTCGTTCCAGGCAAGAGGCTGTGAGCGTGTGCACTTGCACTTTTCTTCTCATTCATCCAACGTTTAATGTCTACTCGGTGTAATTGGCGTTTTCAGTGGGCTTGCAACTCGCGACATGGCTGGCGGGAGCAGTCAGAGCTGGCTAGACCAGGCAAGCGAGCACAACACCATGATACCCTTCGCCTCACTCGATCAGCAGTCTGATCATTTTTTCTTTTGTTTGGATTGGCGGCACTCTTGGTTATCGCATGATTGTCCTTCAGCATGGTGTTCCGGCACAGAAGGGTTGCGGGAAGTAGTGTTAGTATCGAAATTCCACAGCATGAACACATCATCAGCGCAGAACTATGTGGGAATTTTCACGAAGTGTAATTGAAGGCAATGCCTGTTTATCTGCCATGTGCTGTTGCGGCTGTCTAGCCGTTGACATGTGGGGATGCTGCACGTTTTATGTCCGAGCTCCACCTTTATGCAATGACGTGCACCGAGGCCTAAACCTTGCCCGAAGCTTTCATCCATCGCATTGCGCCCAAATCATCACAATTCTCCACCACTTGGGCCCAGCACTCCTCAGCACTTGTTTTCCCGCTTGATTGTAGGCCAGTAGCGGCGTCGCGCCATTTCCCTGAGCTCTGCCATTGAGCCACCGCTGCAAGACCTTCGTTACGCATCGCGCCCAGCACCAAAATGAGCGCACCAACGGCGAAGAGCAAGCGCGGGCCCACTGTCCTTATGACAGACACTCGAGATACGCCACCTCGAGGGGCTCTGCAGCGGACAGCCACCGGACAGAGACCTGCAGCAAAGCTCATCTCCGTCGACAACATCCTCCAATATGCCTCCGACATTCCCTCCCAGCAGCGACGCGGTCCGCCAGGCCAACGACCATTAAATCACACCCGAACACCAAGCGGCCGACATCCTCTCGATCCAAAGCTATCTGGTCGCCTGATCCCTGCGCACATGCCAACGAGGTCCAGCAAACTCAGCGAGAAGCTTGTCCTTCTGCCAGAGACGGATGCGGAACAGGATGAGGACGAGAAGGGCGAGTTCGACGAGGACGAGTATGAAGGCCCCCCCACGGACGAAGACTTGGCTAGACGGACTGCAAAAGGCGGACCAAAGGACAAGAGCTATGCTGAACGGCTGCCCAAAGCCCGGAGAACAGACAAGCTGTCGCGAGTGACGGCATACTGCACAGCACAGGCGTACAAGATGAAGAGCACGGCTGAATTCGTCAAGAACCAACACAACGCTCGGACGAAGCTCTATGATGACTGTCTATATACTGTCTACCACCTCCCCCTACTCCCAGGAAGCGACGGCTACCGCGTGCGAAGTAGCCCTGCTCTCAAGAGCCCGGGCGGCAAGACGGTGCTCGACGAGGAAATTGAGCGCAACGAGCAGCGCGACCATCACGAAGGCTACTTTGGCGACGAAGAAACATACTTTGTCCACGGCGACGACATACACCCCGACGAGCAGGAAGCCTTCCACAATCTGTCTCCACATCGACGCGACTCGACAGAGAACAATCGCATTGCACCGAATGCCATGCAATTTGGCGAGATGTTCGTCTTTTCATACGGTGTGGCCGTGTTCTGGAACTTCACGGAGAAGCAGGAGAAAGACATCCTTGCAGATCTAACATTCTCATCCACCTCAACCGGCATTAGTCTCGCTACGCGCCCACTGACTGAGTCTGATTTCGAGACTGAAGAGTTTCACTTTGAGTACAACCCCGAGATTCAGCGCCCACGAGTCTACAACGACATGATCACCCTGAAGAGCGGCGATCATATGATCAAGCTAGCCATGAGCCATGCCATTGCCCAGAGCACGAAGCTAAGTCTTTTTGAAGAAGGCATGTCTCGCACCATGCTCGCAGCACAGTATGTACCAAAGCGCCTGGCCCTGACTGGCAAGCTCGGCATGAAGCGTACAGACGTGGTCAAAATGATCGGCCAGCTGTTCACATCCCGTGTGGACGTGAATCTTTGTATGTTACTTCATCCCTGCCTGTATTATGATTCAGACAACTAACATATCCTCAGCTTCAAACATGCTCGACACGCCCAATTTCTTCTGGGACTCTGAACCCACCCTGCACCCGCTCTACACCGCTGTGCGCGAATACCTCGAAATCAAACCACGTATCCAGGTCCTCAACGAACGATGTCAAGTCTTCCTCGACCTCGGCGAAATCCTGTCCGACTCCATCTCAGACAAGAAAATGACTCGTATAACATGGATCATTATCATCTTGATCGTGCTGAGTATCTGCGTTACGTGCTTGGAAGTTCTTTTGAGATTTGCGATTCTGAGCTCGAGGGGCAAAGAGGGCGTTGTTGGTGGTGGTGGTGGCGGAGGCGTAGAGGCGCAAATGGCGAGCGCTGGGGTGGGGAGGGGATTGAAGGGGTTGAGTCCGCCGGCGTATGCGGGGCCGAGTGTATTGGCTGCAAGGATACTGGTTTGGATTGGTGGAGGTGTGAAGGGTTTGCTTGTGTAATGCTTTGAGAGGTGGTGTTCGTAGTAAGTCGACGAGGACTAGCATAGCGAAGGCGTTTTATGGTTGGTAGAGGATTGCTTCAATGAGCACACAGTACTATTAAATCGTTTCTTGAAGAAATAATCGCAATGCCGAGCTATTCATGTGTAAGAATATTTCATCTCCCTGTACATCGATGCCGCGACGACTCGGTTTGGCCGTCGTTCTCAATCTTATAGCCTCTAGCTCTTTCTTTGTTCGATAGCCAACTCTCCACAATTTCCTCTCACGCTCCCATCACCAGCACCTACGTTTCATATGAGGCTCCTCAATTCATTTCTCACAGTGAATGCGTGACGTCTCAAGAGTCGCGAATCCGCCGCGCAGCGATTGGCCGTGCGCGTCCCGTCAGCGGTTGCAGGGATCAGCCACGCGACGATCGCGTTTCCGGGGCAAAAGCGCAGGGACCGCCAAACACAACACTCGTCCCTGCACCACTTTTTACATCCCGCCTTCGACAAGCTGCACACATACGACCACGCCTGCATCCTGTACCCTACCTCGACCTTGGTGTTCTTCAAACTGACTTTTCGTCGAAACAACATTCGCCACTACCCTGCGCGATCCGCCCGACACCATCCTACCTTGAACATCGGTGCAACGCCTTGGAAGTGCACTGCATTATTACAAGCACGCGACTGAGACCTTTCTGCGCCAACACCACAAGACAAAACCACACACAATGGCACTCTCATCCAACGGCCGAGGCAACAATGCCAACGCAACCGTCGCGCAACGGTACGCCCTCCACCCACTTCACCACCCCTCCGCACACACACATACACGCACTAACACTCCCACCCAGTCTCCAAAAAGAACTCATGGACCTAATGCTCCACCCCACCCCCGGCGTCTCCGCCTTCCCCTCAGACGAAAACATGTCCACCTGGACCGCGACCATCGAGGGCCCAGACAACACGCCCTACGACAGCCTGACGTTCAAACTCTCCTTCGATTTTCCCGTCGACTACCCGTACGCGCCGCCCGTCGTGCTGTTCAAGACGCCCATTTACCACCCGAATGTCGACTTCTCGGGACGCATTTGTTTGGATATTCTGAAGGATAAGTGGAGTGCGGTGTATAATATTGGCACGGTGTTGTTGAGTTTGCAGAGTTTGTTGGGGGAGCCTAATAAGTAAGTCTTAGCGTGAAGATTGATGGGGAATTTGTGGACTGACGATTTGGTTAGCTCGAGTCCGTTGAATGGTCAGGCTGCTGAGTTGTGGGATAAGGATCCTGCGGAGTACAAGAGGCTGGTGTTGGCGCGCCATAAGACGCCTGAGGAGTTGGATACTTGAGTCCTGGGTATGCATGTTTCTCTATGAGGGTGGTGCATGGGGACTATGGGTTCGCGGCTCATGTTTTGCTGCGGGGTATGAAGTTCGTTTATTGTTTGCTTTCAGCGCATTCGACCTGCTTACAGGTGTTTTCGGCATGGCGATGGAGTCACATGATATGGTAGGTGGCATGATGTAGCGATGAGTCACAATGTTCCTGGCCGTCATTGCTTCCTATGGATACTTTTGAATGCGTATGAGCGAAAACATCGTACTTCATTCATGTTGCGAATCTCGCCTTGATTTGAAGTGCTACATATCCATTTGTTTGAACGCGTTTCACATTAGGGAAGGGAGAGTCTAGAGTAATGTGTTCTGGTCTCTTCTCCTCGATCACCCGGTTCTGCAGCCATAGATGATGATGGTGATTCCGATCGCTCACGATATGTCCTGCTGGAATGAGTAGCATCCAGGCCATCCCCGTACCTTGCTAGCTCGTATGTTGCTAATCCCGACGCCCACGACGATTTTTCGGGGGTAATGTATGAATCTCTAAAGAGTTCCGATGACGCGTCATAGTTGACAAAGGTGTGTTGATCATCATCAGGTAGCGGTGGTGCAATACCCATTGGATCTGGCAGCAGCTCTCGAAAATCGATACCTAAAAGTGGGCCATCGTCGGAGTCGCGGAGTGGATGATGCGTGCTTCCTTGTTGGCTTTTTGTTTCTGACGTACCATCTCGCGAATGCGGTCTCGGACTCTCAAACGCGAGCGATGACTTATTTGACTGCTGCAAGGGAGCAGCGCCACCCTCGTCGACCGCTGCATTTGAAGCAAGATCAGTGTCGTCAGTTGTGGTCAGAGGAACGGCGAACAGCGCCAGCTGCTCCAAATGAGATGCAAGATGGCGCTTGAACACAGTTGGATCAACGCATACAATGTCCTCTGATGTTTCTGGGACCAAACCACGCTCTTTCAAACGATCTACCCAGTCGGAACAACACGGGCAGTCCTGCGCAGGTATCTCGGTGAGTGATCTTCGAGCGATATCACAGGCCACCTTCTGTTCGCCGTCCTCTATCAGCTGTGGGTGGCGTCTTTGGACGTGACCCAGGTAGTTGCTTGCCAGCTTGAAGGCTCGATTGTTGCATAGCGTGCACGTGTACATGACACGGTGCATCTGCATTTCGTGCCGAAACCATTCATTCACGTCTGAAAAATATGCAACTTCGCAGTCAGGGGATGTGCATACATAGCAACGGAGGTCGGCCAAGACATGTTGTTGCCACACGCGCTGGTTCTTGAATCTTCTCACTCGGAAGCAGAAAGGGCATTCAACCTCTTTTTTTAGACCGGATTGTAGTTTGTCTAGCTTCGGGATTCTGATGCTGGCCAAGTTGTTCGTGTTGCCGTCGATGGAGCGAGATATGGTTGTGTAAGATTTCGAGTCATCCTCTGATTCTGACACTGCGACTGCAGTAAGCATTTGGATGTTGATTTTGCCAGGCGTTAGACTCGATGCCTTTGTGAAAAATGTAGAAGGACGACTTGCAGTCTCGTTGTGTGGATCCGTGCTGATCTGATGTGTGACTGGAGTCTCCAAATTGAAGACTATAGGCTTCTCGGGAGCTATGGGATTGGACCCACCACTGAGCTTCTCTCGATGGTCCCGGATGTAGCGCAAATAGTGTCGGCGTTTGGTGATTGCTTGGCCCAGCCGCTTCCTGAGCCACAAGTTATGTTCCTCAGCGAGCCTAGGGTACTTTTCGCCAACATGATTAATGTCAAACTGATCATTGAACAGATAACGATCTCTGCTGAGAGCTTTTGCAAAGAGATCTGTCGGCGCAGCCTGGCGAATCAGGCTTGAAATCCTAAAGAGATGCGAGGTGGATGATCCAATATCGCGCAGTAGCTCTGCTTCTTCTTCTTGAATAGTTTCGCCCTCGATTTCATCGACAGCTCTCTCGCCGGTGCGATCCCCGGAAACAATTTCCAGTACTATCAGACTACTTGTGAGCTGTGTAGTGGCTTATTGTTGAGTGGCGACTTACATTCGCTGACTGCTTCGCTCAAGTCTTTCAGCAACTCTTTGACATAGACAAGAATCTCGTCTTCGTCCCTTAGCCTTGATTCAAGTGACAGGACGGAAGCTGGAAGATGCATGGCTCCAATGTTGCCAGCCCACAGACCAAGTCTCCCTACCTCATCGCTTATCTGAGAAGCCCTGGCCTGGTTTTGCTTGTAACTTGAAGCATTGAGCTTTGAGGCTATTGACTTCAGATTCGTCACACAAGTCGAGCATTGTTCCGCAACAGTTGCAGACATGGCGAGACAAAGTTCTCTAAAGATGGTCCTTGTTGCCAGAAGGCCCGCAGGTGCAAGCACTAGGATTCGATGTAATGAGAGATTCACAGCCTTCTAGGTAGTTGAGGGAAGGCTGAGGCAGAATGAGGCGACATGGATGCGGGGCACGTGGGGGCCATCTTTCAGCCTTGGTCAATTGACAACTCACCTATTCATGGTTTCTTAGACCAAGTCAATCCTTACATTCCCTCGATGAGTGGTATCGAAATTGCCGGTGTCCTTCTTGGAGCTTTCCCTCTGATCGTCAGCAGTGTGGAGCACTGGCGAGATGTTGCCAAGGTAGGTGGTTACTTCTGGCGGGTGAAGCACGAGTACATCACATGTCGCAGAGAAGTCCAGTTCTATGAGCTCATTTACAGACGCAACCTGAAAGAGCTCATCATGCCAATATTTGACGATGCAGATGAGGTGAATCGTCTATTGAGTGACCCGGGTGGCCAAGGTTGGAGCAGCAAGGCTATGCACAATTCTCTGAAGAGTCGATTACAGGAGTCGTACTCCTTATACATGGAAATCGTGTGGGAAATGAACGAAACTGCTCAGGAATTGAAGAAAGAGCTAGCATTCGACAAGGCAACCATACAAGATAAGCTAGCTTTAGCATATCGGAACCAGCCGCCAGTTTCGGGATCGCAGAACAAACCATCGAAAATCGCAATAGCCAAAGAAAAATGGGACTACGAGGCTTTTCGAATCAACTTTAGCTTCAGCGAGCCAGTGCGCAATAAGTTGTTCGACCGGTTGAAAGAATGCAATGAGCGCTTAGAGAAGCTCTTGAGGACGAGTGACAGACTTTCCGCGTTAGAGAACACTGGTCCAGCCAATCCAAAGCCAACACAAGCACTAGAGAAGACATTCAAGAGTGTTCAGAACAAGTCAGATCATTTATTCAAATCCTTACAAGGCGCCTGGCAGTGCACTTGCTGGCCAAATCACTACGCCAGTCTACGGCTCGAACATCGAAAACAATCAGAAACGTGGTTTGACATCATCCTCACGTTTGCCGACTCGACAGCTCAAGTAGCGCCTGCTTGGTCGTGTGAAGTACTACGAGCTGAGCAACTGGAGAACTGCGGCGTCCTACCAAGATGTGCGCAGCCGGTGCCCGTGCCAGTAACTCATTCGGGACAAATCGCGGACAACAATAAGTGCTCGACGCGGGCTTCACTGCTCGCGATGGGAAAACGCAAATACCATGTAGCTTTCAAAACAGCAGCAACGGCTATCCCTAAAGTCCAAGTAGTCACTGCGGACAGCCAAAATGTCAAACTCTGCGATGCGCTGAGAAGCAGCCATGATGCTCACTGCGTGGGAACTATAGGCCAGGACGACGAAGTATTCCATCTACACCCAACGAAGCCACAAAGACGACCTCTGAATGACGAACCGCTGACGCTCAATCAAATCCTCTCCCATGACTTTTCCAAGCAGCTTACTCGCCGCCAGCGCTACTCGATAGCCCTGCTTCTCGCATCGTCTGTCGCCCAGCTTTACTTCACCCCCTGGCTCAACACCACGCTTACAAAAGATGACATACTCTTCTTCCAGAACCCCATAGACGTGTCTTCCCACCACCCATTCATCCGCCAAGGCTTCTCACCCAGCGCTCACACTCCCACACCCTCCGACAACACATTCGCTTCTCTAGGCATAATCTTACTCGAACTCTGCTACGGCCGACGCCTCGAGGACCACGACTTGCGCAAAAAGCATCCGGCAAGTACAGGCGATGCCAAACATGCGTTTGATCTTATGGCTGCGCTGAAGTGGGCGCAGGGCGTAAGGGAAGAAGGTGGACCCGAGTATGATGCGGCTGTGAAGTGGTGTTTTCTTGCGGGCACTGGGATGGGGAGTAATACCTGGCGGGGCGAGATTATTAAGAATGTTATTCGGCCGCTGGAGAAGTGTCAGGAGTTCTTCGATGGGGTTGGGGTAGTTTAGGTACTATAGCTGGTTGTTGAACAGGAAGTGGTTGCAAGGAAAGTGAGCTGGCATTCTAACAGATCCTCCAAATACTGTGGATTGGACACCAAAGACACAACGACTTTCTTGATGTTTGTCGGCTTTGGGTATGGCAATTCTGTGAAGTCAGGCACACTTGCAAAGTAACTCACGTAGAACACCCATTCCATCGCAAAAGTCAAAACAGCCAAAGCAAATGTCAAACTCAAATTCACTCTTCAGGCACACCTGCAACGTAACTCACGTAGAACCTTTTTCCCATCACAAAAGTCAAAATCATAACCAAATCAAATACCAACTATTCATCCACCTTCGCCTTACTGTAGTCCTTCGCCTTCTTGGCGCCAGACTTCAAAGGAAGGATGTGATCGCCTCGCCGCGCCACACCCGCCACACCCAATCCCCTCGCGCGCAGGGCACCGCCCTGTCCACCCTCCACTCCCCAGCCCCCCGCGCACGCATTCCCTGCCCAATCCACACGCCCGCACCCGCCCGCACGGCAAGTCCCAACACCCAACATCAACGCCATAGTTCACGCAGGTGTCCGCACGCACACGGGTCGCGGCATTTCAACCTTCTAGAAGAGTTTGTTGAATGTGATGGTCCTATGTGAGATGGAATGGAATGTCACTGCGCAATATATCCCATGCATTTAAACTGCACTGGCTTATCAACGCGATATGATCAGGAAGGTCGAAGTTTACACATTCCCCAATCGAGACTAGACTTTGTGCGCCAGGTGCATGTCCGGCGGCGGCGGACAATGTGGGCCACACATCCACACACGCACAATGTGTGCGCGAAGACGGAGTGGTGTGGTGTGGTGCGGTGCGCGCGGAACGGAAAATGGCGGAAAATCGCAACTATGGTGTGGAGTGTGGAGGCAGATGGGAAAAGTGGCTGGTTCGGAACGACATTTTCTAGACCAGACCTTTGTCTTGGGACTCGGAAAGGCGCGCGATTTATTCGGCGCGGCGTCGCGGGCGGCCAAACTTCTCCCATCCCATGAGGAGAGTTCCCGTACCTCTGCCTTTTTTGCGAGACGGAAAGAAAGGGCTGGGCTAAAAAGCAAACAAATGCGAAACACAAGGAAAAAGACGAAGGAAAGTGTGCCGGAAATACATACAATACACTTCATCAGTGGTGATGATGTAAACACTGGAAATTGCTAGGAGTTGGTCGACTCCGCACCCGCGACAATAATATAGCACTTATCGAAATGAGAGAGATTCGCGAACCCGTTGTTGACGCACCTCTTGTCGGAATAGTATGCTCGTGATATAGCCCCTTAGCCGAGGCCGGTGGAGATATTGCAAGGTCTGGGGAAATTCTCGCTGCCCGACCCAGGCGCGTGTCGCAGACACTTTGCGGACCGGTTATTAAAGCCGAGTTTGCGGGACTTGGTGCTGGATGTGCAAAAGTAAAGTGGTGTGGGTGCGTTCGAGGCGTGGCGAAAGGAGGCGTTTTTGATCATCAGCCTCATCCAGAGGAGATCCGAGGGAAGCGCATGGGGTTGAACGGCCCTCTATTCGGGCCGTCGGTTGTTTTTGTGAGCGAAGAGGACTATGGTGATGGCGATGCATTGTGGTGCCTTTTGACAAGGCCTGAGTTCAATCTCACCATGGAGCGACTCCTACAGTCTGCCTTGCGAATGTTGCAGGGCAGTACTCAATGACGGCGGCTTTTGAAGTCCGATGTGAGTGGAGCAACTACTGCTTCCGTCAGTCGTTGCACGGAGGAGGGGCAAAATAGACCAAAAAGCCACTGTAGTACTGATTGCCCCTGATGATCTGATGACCTGGTGACTGAGCTTGTGGTAACCAATCTATGTACCCCGCGACCGCTTCACAAGCTAATATCGCAAAAGTCGGGGCCCGGGGTGCGAGATATTGTGCGACGGAGAGCTTCCAGAAGGCGGCATCCTTCCATATTGGGAGGCGAGCTTGGGGCATAGTCAAAGGCACTTACAGTACTAATAAGCTGAGCATTATCATTGTAAATCAGCGATCGTCATGTAGTGGTGTTGTAATGCTGTAGGATGACTGCATCTACGGGATACTTGGGACTCGTCATGCAGACAAACGTCGGTCCTGCTGCAGGTCTTGTGGGAGGACAAAGCACCTCCGAGCACACATTACTCGTCCACCTGCGCCCGTGGTAACTCATGCACACGCAGAGTAACACGTTCGCTCGCAGCCGGCTATTCCTGCTGGCCGCCGAACCGAGCGCGAAGTACCGACGCGGGTTAGATATCTAGTCCATGGCTAGTCTCCACCTTTTCGCTTGACGCTGCAGCCGGTTGGCAGTTGGGAAAGGCAGTGTGGAAGTATGGAAGCCGTCTTTTCTGGCTGCAGCCGTGGTCGGTCGTGGTCGGAAGTGTTTGCTGCTGACCGGAGAATACTGTTCTGAGTGATTGGCCGGGAGTGGGGTGCTGGCGTTGCGCTCCGCGCTCGCTTGAGTTTTGAGCACACGTGGTGCTGGAGCATCCTTCGCGCCACGAACAATGGCGGGTGCTCGTCAATGGTGTCCGTCTTCCTATTCGCAACAGAAAAGTGCTCCTCTGTCAGCAAGGCCATGCACGAGCATTCTATGCACTGGTGGATGGTTCCACAGAGGTGCGGGGCTCCCGTGAACGAACAGGGCTGGACCAAAATAGGTCAGGCCTCGCTGACCCTGTGCAGATGGCTGCTGCCGTGGCGCATCCCGATGAAGGCTGACCTAGCCACGACCGATGCGAACCCGCCACGCCGGATGACAGAGCGCGCGGGTGACGCGATGCTCCCACCCGCAGCCTCAAGCCGCGCAGCGTTTTGCTGGTCAGCCGATGCTTGCAAAGACCGCCTCACCGGCGTTATTGCGAGGAGAATTGCAGGGCCAGCATGAGGTAGGGCAATTCTGGGGTCTCAAACATTGCGCAAGCGCATGTCGGATTCGAAACAGGTACGCCAACTCATCCCCGGTCTCGCTGGCGTGAGTGGGCAAGGGTGTTAGGCAGGGCCCGGCAGCCAACTTCCGTCGCAGTCGTTTTTTTATCGCAAAGCGATTTGCTGCCCGCGCCGCTGCCACAGGTGACGGTGGAGCTGCCCAGGCTGAGCCAGACTCAGCACACTCTCGCACTCGATGCGCGGGTGCTGGCTGGCCAGGGCGCGTCGACTGTGACGAGCGTGCCGGCCGTGACGTTGGGCGTCTAGGACTCGAGGGCTGAAGGTGATGGCGGTGGGCATGACCGAGTTAATAAATGGAATGGGGACTGGCAGGCGCAAAGTGGTAATGCCTTGCAGCCGGCGCCAGATTGATGTAGCACGAGGTACCTTGAATGCGGGCCGCCGGTGGGTTTGGCAGCCAGAACAGGCGTAATCGTTCTATGCCTCGACCGCCCTTGTTCGGCACCACCGCCCTCTGAGGCATGCACGCTGGCCCAACACGACCACCTCGCTCGGCAGAACGCTCCCACTGCTCCTCACTCTGCTGCGAGCCTCTCGACGAGTGCAGTGCCTACTGACTGTGACGATTGATTCATTCCGCCGGCCTTGAATCTGTTTGGGACAGCCAATCGTTTCAGCAGCGTACCTTGACACCCGTGCACGCTTGCTCGCTGGATCCCGGGACCACCGCGCTATGACAGTCTGACCGTGTCTGACGGTCCTCCGAGCAGCGAGTCCTTTGTTCGTCTCTCCGTCACTCCTCGAATCGTCGAACGCCTCACCAAACGCCAGAGGCTTCCCGGACGGGCAACCACCTCGCACCGCTGCACTGCTTGCTGACTGCTCAGTGCCTCGGTGCTCTCTCCATGCATTGCTTCCCTTGACAGCAACCGGGTGCGAGCTTGACACCTCGATCCGCATCTCTGCGAGATCGAACACCAGCACGCTCACCATGGGGACCTCACTGCTTCCCACGGGCGGCATTGCCCTAGTCGGGGCTCCGGACAGCGACATGGGCGCCAGGGACGCCAACTCGCCGCCGATGCAGGCCATGCAGGTGGAAATGACGCAGGACATTGTTGACGAGCTCCTGGACAGCGTCAGGAGCGGGAAACCACCGCAGATATTCTTTGGACGCACTCCTGTATGTGTGCACACCTTTCCCGAAGCTTGCTGTGCCGCCACGACATGTTGTCGTGGGTCGGTGTTTGTGATGGTTCGATTCGGGACAGGAGGAAGGCACGACCCTGGCTGACCACGCACCACAGCAACTCAAGTACGGCGACAAAACACATGTCCTCCAGAGCAGCTCCGAGAGCCACCGATGCGAGCTGTACAGGTCCAGCGGGGCTGGCAGCGACGACGAGCTCGAGTTTGCCGGCCTCGTCCACCACAACCTCACGGTGCAGCAGGCCGAACATGTGACGGCGGGCGTCGACTCGGCGCTGGAGCAGCTGAGGAGCAGCATGGCTGCCATCTCGGAGATCAAGCAAGCCAACAAGTATGCCTCCCCGGTGATCCCGCGGCTGCCCATTGACTCCCGATGTCGACTTGCACTGTGCTCCCGTGATGATGAATTTCGCTTTTGGTTTATGCGTCGACTGACACGGCTGCCTGCAGGACTATTGTCGGCGACGCCACTCCCTCACGCACCCCGGGCCACCGCCGCTTCCCGTCGACGGGCTTCAAGGCGCAGCACCTGGCGCCTTCCAAGCTCGGGTCGCCCCTGCTCAGCGGACCGTCCTCGCCCATGCACAAGCAGCGGCCGCCCACGTCACAGCCTGGCAGCACCCATGATGTAGTCATCACGGCGCTGCGGGTGCCAGTCATCCACCTGCTCGCTCGCCGGCCAGACACAGAGGCCGCTCTCGCGCAGACATGTCGCACCTCGACTGCCAACATGCGCGAGCTGCTGTCAAAGATTGCGAAGCGCTCTTCGCCCGACACAGACAAATGGCAGCTAACCGACAAGGCGTTTCGAGAGATCAACCCCTTCAAGTTCCCCTACCAATCCTCGGAGGACCGCGAGCAAGCAATTGACAGTGCAATCAAGTCGTTTGACCGCCAACGGCTGGCCAAGGACGATAAGCTCTGGCAAATACTGCTTCCCCGTGAGGAGCGAGGACAGGGCATCTGTCTGTCGCGCTCCAAAGTCAAGGCAATCGAGCCCAAGCCCAAGGCGAGCACGCCCATGCACAAGATCTCTGACCTGACTAAGAAGAAGTCCGCGGCGAAGAAAGCGGATGACAAGCCTGTGGAGAAGAAGATTAGAGTACCCAAGGACCCCGAAATCAAGCTCAAGACGGTGGTGAAAGAGAGGCCGTCGGTGAAGGACGTCAAGTACGAGCCCAAGAAAGCCCCGAGCTCGACCACCGCTCCTTCCTCTTCTCGCCCCACCGCACCTGCCGACCGCTACGCCTCGACTTCCTCTTCTGATCCCACCAAGGTCCGCTCTAAGAAGGCACCCGCCGGCGAAGGAAACTCCACTCCACGAGTCAAGCCCAAGATGGCCACACGCGATCCACACCAAAACCGCCCCGCGCGGCCAGTCAAGCCTGCAATGCCCGTCAACACCAAGCCCAAGAATCCCTCGCCCCTCTCGGCCTCGCCCCCCGTCAACGCCAGCGACTTCGAGGACACCCATCCCGTGCACCGGGCCCTCGCCGCCGCGGCTTCACCCGCGAAGGTCTCCAATGGCAACTCCGATCGCCCACTCAAGCGCAAGGCGAACGACATTGACAGCGACATTCACAACCACAACCTGGCTGTCAAGAAGCCCCACCTTGACCGTGCAACACCAAATCACACCCCTTCGCACACCAACGGCCGACTCAACGGCTCCACCCCTTCGAGCACCACTTCTCTCAAGCGCAAATCGGACGAGTCCTCATCCTCCTCCAACACGCCCTCCACCGCCCCCAAGGTGCGCAAGGTCACCAACATCGACACCGGCCTGGCCTCGCGTTACCACACCAACTCACAGACGTCACCGGGCGCATCCTCATCATCCACCACATCGCCATCCGTGCCCAGCCTGAGCTTCCGCCAGACGGTGGAGCTCTCGCAGCGGTTCCAGAAATATTACAAGAAGTACGAAGAGCTGTACTGGCAGCTGACCGAGTCGGACAAGGCCCCTACCGAGGCGCAGAGAAATGATCTACTGAAGATGCACAAGAAGCTGGAGGAGATGAAGCGAGAGATCAAGGCCGGTGCCGTGTCGCACCGGTGACCGAGGAATGTTTGCGAAATCTGGACGAATTCCTTGCTTCGAGCAGCCTGCATTTATACCCACGACCTACCCTGGATCAGGACGGCAGTTTGCATACCCCCAAAACGGTGTTGGAGGAGCTTTTCCATTACGTACCATACGTGATTTTTGTTTTGCATGGGACTGGCGACGGTGCATCTGGGTTCGGCGTTGTCTGCTTTTGATCACATCTCCACATCTCATATCTGGGCCTCTGCCATTAGTGCACCCCGTGTTTATGAAGCTCACGATACGTTAATGCACTATATAAAAGTCGCTGTCCGAGTCAAACCATCATACCCCCCGAAATGTTAGATAGCCTAGCTTGAGCAATTTACAACAATGAACCACATCACACACATGCCATGATTTTCAGAATGTGGATTGTACATGGGAAGCTACGGGATGTTTGATAGAGGGAAAGATGAGGGAAAATAGCTGGGTGAGTCGATAATACAAAAACAATATATACATACAAGACGACGAACGCTAAAAGACACAGGATAATCGCTCAAATAAACCTTCACAGATAACAAGTAGCACCAACGCCCCCGCTATCCTCTTCTATACACACGCCATACTCATCCCATCCCATCCACCTCGCAATCCCAATCCCCAACCATTACCACAACTACCCCATCTCCCCTCTAAGCCCTCATCCCAACCCTCCCCCTCCACTTCTCCACCAAATTCCCCACCCTCCCATCACCCATCCCATCTCCCTTTCCTCCCTCCCGTCTTGAATTTCTCCTTCCCCGATCCCATCCCATCTCGCCCTCTTTCTCAAACTCCGCGTCTAGTCCTTTATCTAAAGGGGTTATGTTGTGCTGTGCAGCCTCCTGCCCGGGGTAAAGTTCCTCGACGACACCGCGCTGCGCGGCGCGTTTGGCTTTGCGGTGTGTGTGGATTTGTTTGCCCGAGAAGTAGATTATGGTGGTGAGGGCGAGGATTAGGGCGGCCATTTGTTGTGTTGTGGTGGGTTGAGTTTTGGGGGTTTGAGAAGGGAATAAAGATTTGTGCGATTCGAGATTCGACACACAAAAATTGATATATGAGATTTGATGTTGCAAATTGGAATTGCGTTGAGATGATATGTTTGATGGATGGATAAATCGAAAAGTAGGTTGTGTAGATATCATAAAACTAAGAACAACGCAGGCAGATATATACTTCCTCCATCCCTCCTACAATACACTCGTACGAAGGAACGTCAGAAGTTGAAGATATCTGGGCAGTGCAAAACCGAACAGCCTCAGTAGGGGAGTCAGATGTGTTTGATTTGAGTTTCTAGCCGCTTACACTTGCACGCGGTGGTGTGTGGAAAGATTAACCATGAATTTGCGGCTGTGCGCCCTTGCGCATTCACGCAGGTCTACATTGCTAGAGGCTGAACATGCGATGCTATACGTCCCTTGTTAGGTAGACGGAATGTAGTCGTTGGCTAAAAGTTTTGGTGGGGGTGTTGATGAATACGTCCCCTGTCATGCGCTACTGGATACGTCCCTGGTCGTTTTAGCGGCTTTAATGGGACTTAGGCATCTGCGGCTACGACTCAACTATTTCGCAGGAAAATGATTCGGATTATTTGCAGCGATGTTAATGGCAGCGTGAATAGATGCGATTGAACGCTGGAGTAGGAAAGAAAGCGTATGTAATAGTCTAAGGATCTTCGTTGTGTCATAAAGGTTGGACTGCAGACGGAATCGCTCGCGAAGGTATCTAAGAGTGTCCTACCAGAAATGTTAAGGTGCAAACTCATGACCATATTGGGCATTCTTGTCCGACGAGCTGAAAGAGTTTTTGGAATTTTTTCGCCAAGATAATCCGCTACACCGATTGTATCCTAAAGACTCAGGCTCACGCTGCGCCTTGAGCGTCGTAGTACTTCGGGCGTAGTGATGACAGGTGAGCGAGGCAGAATACGCCAAGCCGGTAAGCGTCAAGTCGAAAGGTGCTCGTCCATCGCATTCGTACATCGTACCTAGGCTACGTATGGTATGAATTTGGTTAACGTGCTGTGTTGTTGGAAACCCAAACTCTATAAGACTGGGCTGTCCCGTCCTCTCACTAGTTTCATCACACACTTGCATCGAATAGCATCACAAACATTTTCATTCCATCTTCCGTATTTCGAGCATTCCTAAGTAGTTGCGGCCGCAAAGATGCTTGCACTTGCCCTGCTCCTCCTCCCCATCGTTTCGGGTTCGCCCATTCAGTCTCGAGAGAGACCAGACGGAGACTGCAAGCAGTTTGATATCCCAATATTTGCTACCGCTCCAAGTGCTGTCTACGATATCCCACGCGTCAACAACGACCTCGATGCGACTGCATGGGCAATCTACGACGCCACAAGGACCACTCCGCACGGTGTGGGAAATATCATCCAGAACACAACCACCTCTGGGACTTTCAAGATCCACGCTCAGCTCTGCGTGCCCAAATCTTCAAAGAAGAAGGGCATAATCCAAATCGCGACTCATGGTGTGCACTACGATTCTCGCTACTGGGATTCCGAATACCAGCCCAAGGATCACTCCTATGTCGACGCCACCCTCAAAGCAGGCTACTCCATTCTGACTTACGACCGCCTCGGCGTCGGCCAGTCCGACCACCCAGACGCCTACACAGTCGTCCAAGCCCCCCTCGAGCTCGAAATTCTCCGCCAACTCACCCTCATGGCGCGCAACGGCTCGCTTTACGACTTCGCATCCCACGCACGCCCAACCATTCCCGCCTTCAACGATCTCGCAAAGCCAAGTAAAATCGTCCATATCGGCCACAGCTTCGGCTCTTTCCTGACCTCCGCTTTCCTCGCCACGTATCCCGATCTCACCGACGGCGGAATCATCACTGGATATCTCTTCTCGATGTTCCTCGCAAGCACCGGATCCACGACCTTCAGCGTCGAATACGCTGGCAAACAGTACGACCGTCCTAGCGGATACGTCGTCTGCAAAGAAAACGGCATCCAGAACATCTTCTTTGGCGGAAACACCAGCACTGCCTTCACGCCCGAACTCCTCGCGTACGGAGATTCAATCAAGCAGCCCGTGCCTATCGGCGAGTTTGCAAGTGCGTTTTGGCTGATTGGAAAAGTCGGCCTGGGCTTTAAGGGGCCGGTGCAGTATTTGCTGCCTGAGCGCGATTTTTACATTTGCCGCGGCGATTGTAAGGATTTGGCGAAGATGGAGGAGTTGAATGCGACTTGGCCCCACGCGAGTGCGATTGAGGTGGCGCTCCAGCCGAATACGGGGCATGCGTTGCCGTTGCATAATAATGCGACTGCGGGTTTCCAGTTGAGTTATGACTTTTTGGGCAGGAACGGATTGTAAAGTGGGTCTGATGTGGATACTAGGTAGGCAGTGTGCTATAACATAGGAAAGCTGGAGTTGGGATGTAGGGGATGAAAGATCTTGTGTGTATTTGGATCGCTGGGGTCGCCGAATGAATCTTTGGGTGGCTTGAGGTTGACTTTTACTGGGTACTACGTTGTAATTAGACTTTAGAATTGATACTTTCTTGATTTTGACCTCTGGTGCCTTTGGTTTGATGCGAGTGAGACCAGTACCAAACATGCGCCGAGTCATATCGGACTCCATCACTGAAGCTGCGCCCTTCACACAGCTAGTGACATCCTACTGCAGCTTGAAATCTCTAGTAAAAGATTCCTAAATACCTTCGCGTGCTTCTACGTCTGCGGCTTAATCGTTATAATACACTGAAGGCCTTTTGGATGTTGTATTGAGGTTGTCAATACCACTCGGGTAGCGTCCGCATCTATCTGCGTTGCCCGTAAATAAAGTTGCGGATGGGATGAATTTGCTGTCCCGTCTGAGCTGCAAAGGTACAGTCGGCAGTTTAATCGCTATGACTCTTACGATTTTGTCGTTGAAATTTCGCAGAAATTACACCCCTTAGGCAACTCGCAGGCATGACAAATCTGGTCAGCCCGTGGTGGCGGTGTCGCTTACGCCAAGAGTGACTGCCGAAAGAGGGAAGGGCATGCGGCTTTGTTACTCAGCCTCAGCCCTACGGCAGTCAGTCAGAGTGCAACCTCCACATTCAGGAAGTATATGAGTCCCCATTCTGGATCGCGAGAAGAATTCACAGCCTATGCAAGAATCATGTCTTCAACAAATCAACACGTCAAGGGAACGAGAAGGCACCATACCAAATCGCGGACAGGATGTTTCGAATGCAAACGACGTAGAGTCAAGGTTTGTAAATATGGCCACAGAGAAGAAGACGAAGAAAAAGAAGAAGAAGCTGACCAGCTTCCACTAGTGCGACGAGACACGACCTGCATGCACGAAATGTGTCCAAGGTCTCGAAAAATGTGTCTACCCAATAACACCGCGATTCGCAGCGAAAAAAGACAACACGAACGTCAACAAATCATACTTAGCGACAAATACATTCACGCCTTCACCAAGTTCTTCACCATACTCGGAGCATCTCATGTCGTCGCCTTTCTCTTCCTCACCACAAAACGAGCCAGCAAATATCGAAGGAGCACGTCCGATGCCGTTTATTGACCCCGTGATTGGGTTATCCAATGACGACCTCTACAAGTACTACGTCCATCATACAAGCCATTCTCTGAGCCTCTCCCCCGCAGATAACACCGTCCTCCATCAGATCATACCAGCTCTGGCTCTTCACAACTCCACCGTGTATCACGCTCTCCTCGCTGTGTCTGCTGCACATATCGCCTGGACCATAATTTCCTCGCAATCACCTCCAGACCCAGCGGGCGTGAACAAAGTTCTTCTAGCGGGATACCGGCATTACAATAGCGCTAGTGAGCGTATGCGTGTAGCGATGTTCAGATCAGAGATTGAGCTCGAACCACTCGTTGCGAGCGCACTACTACTTGTTCCTTTCGCGACTGCGAGTCAGCAAATCAATCATTGGATATCAAAGAACACAGAGAGCAGCGCGCGCGAGGTGAAAAAAAGATTGGAATCGACTCCAAGAGACGTGACAGTTATTATGCGTGGTGTCAGGGCTTTGCTGCAGAGCCCAGACGGTGGCAGTTCGCTTGCCCATGAGCAGTTCTCTCCGGCGCTCAGCGTGGATTCTACAACATTAACAGCATCAATTACGGGGTCATTGTCTCCTACGCTGTCACGTACGCATTTTATGACCAGCATTATTGCTAAGACGAGCGACGCTGCGTTCTTGCGGCTACGACGACATCTGGATTTTTGTTCTTCCCGTTACGATCAGAACGACGACGAGATCGCCGCGTGTAGGGCGGCAGTCGAGGTCCTGGAGTATCTCAAAACGGCAGGACTAGAAGCGAAATCTTCGACAGCGTCAGCGGGTCAATTGCCGGAAATTGCGACCAAAGCCTCCTGGCAGCTCTCTTCTCCACTCCGCTCCTTCGCCCGCCACTCCTTTGCACTTTCCTCCGACTCCCCACATCCGACACACGCACTCACGCGCTTCTTCCTCACGTTCCTAATCCGTGTTCCACAATCATATTTTGATTTCGTTCTTCCACTACTCGATCAGCGGCTGGAAAGTCCATGCCTTCCGATAGAACTAACCCACGCACAAGCACTTGCGCTGGACGTATATGCGCATTGGTCGGTGTTAATGTTCTTGGTGGAGAAAGAGGGTTGGTGGATAGGAAGCTTGCCGGAAGTGACGTTGGAGGGAATGGTGAATAGGTATGGGGAGGGGTTCGTGAAGGGGGCTTATGGTGGAAACGGGGAAAATGACGGAGGCAAGGAGAAGTGGTGGCCGGGGTGGATGTTGAGGACGTTGAAGGATGCCAAAAGCTTCGAATAGAATATACTCGTGACTGAAGATCAATGCATTTGATTCATGAGTCCATGATGCTGGTGCTAAATTGACATGTCGCTGTTCACACCAATCGACTCATGTGAGGTGTGCGGCAACAAAAGGTGCTTGGAGCAAGGGTACTGTCAACTTGTATGTAGTTATGACCATACCTTTATAAAGTTTTGAAGCATGCGAGATATATTTACAAGTCGTTGATTCTCGCGCGCCGTCGTCCAAAAAGTCGCCGAACCCCACAATCTCACCCCAGCCAATCAGCATCCTCCGCCTACAACCCTGACATCATCCATTGTCCGTCCAACGCCCCACCAATCAGTCTTTCTACACCACACCCAACGCTAACCACATCTCCGCGCTTGACGCCATCTTGAGCATTAGACATAATTCACCCGAGGTCTTCGCCATCTCGAATACAACACACATGCGTTTCTTGCGCTCCACCATCTCGAGTCTACCGTTCTTGTCTCGAACGCCGGCTGCGACGCGGCAGTACGCTCAAGTTCACGATATCCAGATTAAGGTTGGGGATAAAGTGCTGGGAAGTATGGAGAGGAATGGTATGTACTGGGATGGGGTTATTTCATGTTCCAGGGAGAGAAAGTGAAAATGCCGCTTCAAGAACGGTTCTGTATTCTATCTCTGGTGGAGTCAATTCGGCCGGCCTGAACTTGGGGACGAGCGCACTTCGGCTCAATGCTTCGAGGAAATTTAGCATATTCCGCATGGTCGTAGTTGTATTCCTGCGCATACAGCTGTTGGCGAACGTCAATGGACTTAGACCACATCGACTGACGGAAATAACAGTTTTCAAGCAGCCATTGGCTCTACACTCTACACGTCCATTGACGGGCTTCATGCGCACCGGATACTGCGAAGCGCCCCGTGCCGACGCAGGAAACCACTCTGTTGCAGGCATGTTTATTTGCCAATCCATAATATGGCAATCCGAAGCAATACTAACGTCCAATAAAGGCATCGTGACCAATGAATTCTTGGACTTCAGTGCTGCTCGTGGAAATGATCTACGCCAGGCTGGCCTGACCGACGGATGCAAATGGTGTTTGTGTGTGAGTAGGTGGAAAGAGGCGTTTGATGCGCGAACTGGTGACGATGACAAGAAAGTCCCGAGACTTGTGCTAAAGGCTACAAATGAGCGGGCCTTGGAAGGAATCACAATGGAAGATTTGAAGAAATTCGCTGTAGATAAGGAGTAGATTAAAGATGCAAGTTTTATTGAAGGGTTTCTCTGACGGCAACAGGTGCTCTCGCCAACCAGTTAAAGGACTGGGCGCTATGGAGTATCTAACAGTCGACTTCACCCGAGGTAGTCATAAGCGAGTCAATTCAAGCTACCTTGACTTCCTTGCACTCCCACTTCCAGCTCTTCCCAGTCGGTAGCACCGTATTTACACAATTTCCTAGTCCAGGCCCCGCAGTGTGTTGCTTTTTCTCTGGGCATTCTCTTTCCGTATATGTCTTGAATGTGCACTCCACACCAGGCGGAGTTGGATCGTCCGGTTCGGTGTACGACTCCGCTTCTGAGCTACCAAAGCCTAAACCGACAGCCGAAATGCTGTAGCATTTATTTGGAATGACGGTTCGTACATTGCTGACGACAGCGGCGTCGGGACAATTTCCTGAAAGATAGAAGTGTGCTTCGATGTTCGTGCCAATTGCATGAACCAGGGGTAGAGCGCAGAAGGCTGACAAAGCGACGTATGAATAGTGAGTATCCGCGTTGGACAATGATGGATGCGCCTACAGCAGCGAGATTCTTCATGTTGACAAGATATGTTTGGACGTGGTCAATGGATACCTGTTGGAGATGAATGTGTGTGTGATGGTGTTTTTCAGCAGAGACTTCCATCACAGTCTTTTATATGTATGTAGGTTGTACCGGCAGCGAGACTACCTCACAGACTTATCCCCTATTGGAAGAGATAGTAAGCTGAGAACACGGACAAAGCCTCATGACAAGGTGGACTTAATAGCGCCTCAGTAGCAAAATCCAGTCTTGATGTAAACAGCACAGCGATTCGCTCTACCAGGATATTCGTGTCACCACTAAAGGCAGCCAAAGTAACATTCGAAGTCAGCCTTCCTCCGGATCTATTCGGCATTGGCGCTTGTTTTCGAGACTGGTCTCAGCCGCCCCGTCGAAGTGTCTCGGAGGTACCCAGAATCGTGAGTACCGATAACTCCCTTGTGAGAACTATGCGATAATGGCGAAGAATGGGCCCAGTCCTGGCGATGAGCGTTGTGCTGGTGGGAGTAAGTGCATCTGCACACTCGCTTTTCAAGCTCTTAGTGCCACAAGGAGATCAAGTGAAGATATGGATGTCTGACAAGGTCTGAAGGACGTCACTAGCACACAAATCGAAGCACAAGTATGAGACCAAGGAAAATGTGTGAACGCGAGGGAGAAGTCGGACCAACACGCGCCAAACAGAAATTGCGCAATGCCAATAAAGTGTACGGCAGAATTGAAACAGAAGTCTGACAAACTATCCCCAGGGTGGCCGTAATGCGATACTTGGTTTTCACGGCTATCTCTATAACGGCTTCCATGTCGCCTCGAGTGACCTCGAGTGCGTTTGGAAAGAAAGATCTCCATCGTCGCGGTTGCTGTACCTGAACTGCAATTTTAAACGAACCGAAGCTCCACAGCGGGAGTTCTACGTCATTTACTGATTCTATTTTCCGGTCTGTTTGTACTGTTCAGTATCATCCCCACGCTGGACGCGATGAGATTTTAGGTCAAGGGAAAGATATCAGAGGAAATTCGACATGCCCCTCTGAATGACTGGGGAGCCCACCAAACCTTTGATGTTGATCAGTCTGCGGCTCGAAACCGGAACTATCCGTGAGATTGATAGTGGGATGAACGGTTATGCGGAGGAGATGGGAAGTTGTGTTTGCCGGCTTTTCCTGATTAGGCTGACCCGAAATCATGCGTAGGTAAGCAGCCTCGGCACACTAGCCTCGTTCGTGTCCCAATCTGTGTGCAACTCGCTGATCAACATGCACTCCTTCATGCAAGATACTTGTCGTCCGCGTCCGAGAGCCGCCAGACCTGGCTGACACGAGCGAAACTGGCAACCGCGGGAAGAGGAAATCATGTCAGGTATTTACTGTACTTCGCACCAAATATCCACCTCGAATGTGAAAGTCCTTGCGCGAACCTCGGTACCGATCGATACCACGATCCTCCCGCAATGACGTCTTGTTTGCCGGCTTTGCTTCCCTCTGCGCTGAGCGTTGGCGTGTTTTTAACATAGCGCAGCCGAGCGATCAATGTCATTCCGTCACCGCTGCTCCCAACGTGTGTTTGAACGTTCTCGGAAGCCATCCCAATCGGACAAGATCGGCGCCAAGCCGAAGAGGCTGCTGAGCCGCGAGTGCACGGCCGCTCCGACCCTGCATGGGATGCTCCAAGAATGACGTCGATATGGAGATGTTGAGAGGAGTAATTTTCCCCACGTGAAGAACACGGGCGTACGCCGCCGAGGTTTTTGTAGAGAGAAGAGCTTTTGCAACAATCTTTTCTTTTCGATCCTTGCGATGACGTCGCTGCCCGTGGTCGGGCAAAGAGTCTCTCCCATACCATACTCTCATTTTCTAACCAGGCATTATGCCTTTTCCGCACCTAAGCGTCGAGCATTCATTCGGAACCTCCAGTTAAGCAATCAGATCCACTTTCGAGCTATGACGCAAGGCGCACGATACTTCGGCTAGGACGAGAGTCCAACCTTACCGAGCGCTCTTGTTCCACCCCAAGCGCGCTCCGCTCCTCCTCAAGATTGGTCCAAGATGTCTTGCTCCACCGCCGAACCCTGCTGGGGTCGCCTTATCTCCACTGTTCACTTGCGCCTTTCCCGCCAGTCACCATCATGTAGCATTGCAACACCAAGCCAAGCCCGAGATACTGGAAAACTCGTTATCTAGTCGTCTCCACGTGTCAGACGAGGTGCTGGAAATGTGGGTTCGGTGTGGATCGGCTAGCAGGCGTCCTTTGCTGGATATCCGCCGAAGTACCCTCGAGGTGGTTGATGTTGATCGTTTAAAGCTGAACCCCATCCCGTGGATTCTCCCCCAGTATCTCTCTCCAGCTTTCATCGTTTTGTTCATCATTCACAATGGGAGGCCGCACAAAGGACAATGACTCTGGTGTCCCCACCTACTGGGGGCAGTCTGGACGTATGCTCCAAGTTCTCATCACCATCGTTGCTACTACCGATTTCCTACTCTTCGGCTATGACCAGGGCGTTATGAGCGGTATCATCTCTGCTCCTGCTTTCCAGGCCGCGTTCCCTCAGGTCGACGGAGACAGCACCTACGAGGGCTTCGTTGTCTCCATTTATGCTTGTGGCTGTTTCCTCGGCGCATGCTTCATCTTCCTCGCTGGAGACAAGCTTGGGCGTCGTAACTCGATCTTCCTTGGAGCCTTCGTTATGATCATTGGTGTCATCATTCAGATTGCCTGTGTACCTCCAAATGGCGGAGCTACTGCGCAATTCATCATTGGCCGCTGCATCACTGGCATCGGAAACGGCATCAATACTTCTACGATCCCAACCTATCAGGCCGAGTAAGTTAGTTCAACTCAAAGTCCTGGTCGCATACTAACGATATACTAGATGCTGCAAGGCCAAGAACCGCGGCAAGGTCATCTGTGTTGAAGGATCTATGGTCGCTATCGGTACTCTCATCGCGTACTGGATTGACTACGGTTGTCTATACGGCCCTGATGACTTTACCTGGAGGTTCCCTATCGCATTCCAGTGCGTGTTCGCATTCATCGTCCTTGCCTTGATGATTCAGCTCCCTGAATCGCCACGCTGGCTGCTCACCCACCACCGCGAAGAAGAAGCTGCGACCATCATGGCCGCGCTGAACGGTCTCCGACGCGACGACCCCGAGGTCATGATCCAGATGGGTGTCATTAAGGACGCTGTCCGCAAGGCTGGCGGTGGTGGCAAGGTTCCCACCAAGCTGCTCTTCACCAACGGCAAGACTCAGTACTTCCGACGCATGGTCGTTGGTGCTTCTTCCCAGTTCATGCAACAACTGTCGGGATGTAACGCAGTCATCTACTACTTCCCTATTCTGTGCCAGGATGCTTTGGGTACCGACCACAACCTCGCTCTGTTGTTGGGCGGAGTCAACATGGTTGTCTATGCTATCTTCGCGACCACGTCCTGGTTCTTGATTGAGCGCATCGGCCGTCGCAAGCTCTTCCTCATTGGCACAGTGGGACAGTGCCTTGCTATGGTTCTCACCTTCGCATGCCTCATTCCACCTTCCGAAACTGGTGCGGCGAATGGTGCCGCTGTTGGCCTCTTCATCTACATTGCCTTCTTCGGTGCCACTTGGCTACCACTGCCATGGCTATACCCAGCTGAGGTTAACCCTCTCAAGACCCGTGCGAAGGCGAACGCATTCTCCACCATCAACAACTGGCTCTGGAACTTCTTTATCGTCATGATCACACCCGTGTTGATCACCAGCATTGGCTGGGGAACATACCTCTTCTTTGCCGTTCTCAACGCATGTTTCTTCCCCATCATCTACTTCTTCTACCCTGAGACGTCTGGTCGTTCCCTCGAGGAAATTGACCTCATCTTCGCCAAGGGCTTCATTGAGAAGAAGAGCTACGTCCTCGCCGCAAAGGAGCTTCCGATGCTTGACGATACCGAGATTGAGTCCTACTCTCGCGAGCTTGGTGTCGACATGCACGACGAGGAGGCGGGATCATCTGACGGATCGTTTAAGGAGAAGAGGCGCGAGCAGGAGGGCATGATGCCAGACCAGAACGTTCAGGTATAAATGCTTGAACAATTCTGACGCGTTGGTACTAGCGCAGGCCGCATATCCTACAAGACAGCGCCATGGATGCGCTGCAACATCGGCTTGCCGATGCCTGGAGAGCGAGTGGAAAAAGATACCCGACGCTATAGTCGTCAAGAGATCGATGTGGACGTCGCCTCTGCATTCGCGAATGAAGTCCGGGAGCGGAGGAAATGACTTGCATTTCATGGAGTTTTTCCCATATTTCCTTTATCGTGAGCATTTCGCATACAACGGATGTTTCATAGATCGTCCTATACCCACTAGACAATTGCATACTGTTGTTCGTTAGCATTATCTTGCCTGTTCGTTAGTGACCTCGCCAGTGTGTTTCGAACCAAATTTTGTGCATTCTAAACCATGGACAATACTCATGCCCGCTGAGCTGAGAGGAACAGCCCTGACCATCAACCAGCAGTGACGAGAAGGTCGTCGAAATAATCTAGAAAACCACGCGTGCATGACTAAGCAGATGGCGCGTAGACTTCACGACTCGGAAACGTTCCGAGCGGAATGCCACTTGGCTTCCAACACATCCTGTGCCGCAACATCCACCATTATCATGACCACACTTCTTATCGACTACACTCGCTAAAGCTCGTATATCATGGCGAAGGCGAATTTATCATGGGATACCATCGGGCCTTTCCTGGTGTGGCAGTTCTTAATCCCCCTGGTATCTACAATCAATATTCATTGTCCCCGAACGTACAGCTAATACGGCGTAGGCGGCAGGATGGGTGCAAACAATCATTTATAGCATCTTCATTCGCGCCGGTGATCCAAAGCCTCAGCCCGGCAGCACGCGTTTCATCAAGCACCGGCGCTATATCCTCATGGCGGTCTATCTCGCCTACTTCGCCTTCACGATCTACGAAGTCGACTTCAACCTCCAACGTTCCTCGAACGCGTACAACGAGCTTGGTGTACCTATTGATGTGGACGAGAATGGCATCAACTCGCGCTTTCGCAAGCTCACGATCAAATTCCACCCCGATAAGATTGGGGCTGGCGTGGATAGGGACCTGGCGAACCAATACTTTGTGCATCTTAAGACGATGAGAGATATTGTGCTCGACCCTGCGAAGCGATTTGCGTATGATCGATTTGGGCCGGAGATCTTTGCGCAGTGTCCCAGCTGCATCACGGTCAAGGACTACGTGGACAGCGTGCTGTTGACCGCAGCTACAACATATGGGGCTTTCTTCATTGTGCTCATTGGGGCAAATGCGCTAGGCTTCCTAACGGACGGAAGCTACTGGCGGTACTTGGGACTTCTGGCCGTTGCGATCTTCGAGATCCGGACCGCGACACGACCGGATCACCCACCGTTCCTGACTCAGTACCTCAACCCTTTCGTGGCCGCGTTCAACCTTCGCCCAGCATACCTTCCTTTCCAACTTACGGCCATCATCAAGAAAGCATCCATATCAGCTGCCCAATTTTTGGCCCTTCTAATGCCACTCTACCGAGACGATCCCCAACGCCCCACCAAGCCAACTGATGATACCGAAGATGCGCGCCACAAGCAGCTTGACCGGTTGAGCGCGTTTGTTGCGGAGACGAACAAAGATTCCGGACGTTTGTTGGAGCTGGAGAGCATACCGTACAGGGACAACGAGAAGGCGAAGAGCGAGCTTAGAGAGGCGCTGAAAAAGTATATGGTGCAGAACGTGGTGCATCAAGAGCGGGAGGTCAGGAATGCGATCGGGGAGAGCATGGCGAGGCGGAGAACGGGAGTGCCTCATGGAGCGCAGGGAACGAAATAGACGCATGAGATACCCATAAGAATGAGCTTTGTTTCGGTGTTGCGACAAGATGGTCCATCATGGACGTGCGACCCTAGGACACGTGCGCCAAGACCACGTGACGCTACCATGCCCTACTAAGGCAATAAGTGAGTGCGCGACCTATTGATTTATCTTGACCCTCAATTTCTCGCCCTGCGTTATCCTGCCCGTGCTCTTTCGCACACAACCCGCCTTCATCGTCGCCATGGACGGCGCCAGCCATGGGTTCCAAAAGGTCCCGCCTGTGCACTTTCCATTCTTGTCACTTCCCGCCGAGGTCAGGAACAAGGTTTATGGGTTCCTCTACGAGTTCGGCGAGCCACTCCATATCGTTGCGGCCGACGAAGAGCCAGGAAAGAGCGTGCTGCACCGAGCTGTGGGTACGAACTCGTATAACCTACCATTGAGCAGAGCATACTGATACTTAAGGACAGACGCCGATTATCTCGATATCACGTTGTTTCTTGTCAGCCGAAAGATCTATGAAGAAGCTTCGTCAGTACTTTACAAGCACAATACCTTCACATTCGTCAGGACGTACTCCGTTGCAACTGATAAAAACGAGATCAACCACGATTTCCTTACGCATGTTGCGGTGCCGTGGATCCGCGACTTAGGAAGCCGTGCTAAATTACTTCGAAAATTCTGCATCGACCTAGGCATCTTGTGTCCTCCACGTTGCGTCAGCACGGACATGTCGCAAAGCCTTCGCACATACGACGTAAATCATCTCCGGGACAGGAACAATTCAATCAATATCGGTCCGCTCCTATGCGCCTTGTGGAAGGATAACTTGGCTATTGTTCTCACTGTCAGACACTCTATGGACGGCGCTTACGAAATGTGGCTTTCGAGTAGAGGGTACTCAACATCAGACCTGCCCGATGTCTCTGTGCTCAACTGGTTCATACCAGCCATATTCCAAGACAAGAGCCAAATTCTCCGAAAGTACATCAGGACAATTGGCATTGTCAGGGTCTTCACGAGAGAATCATCGGGCAAAGGACTCGTCGAATTTCCTGTTGCACCCAAGCCACTCGCTCTCGAGTATATATGGGGTGAACAATTATCAACATCGCATAACTGGTCTCTCATCACAACGAGCGTAGACAAAACATTGCAACTTTGTCGTCGCCCACGCTATCCCCTTTTCGGCCTCCCAAGAAGGATTCTTGATCTGATAGGAGTGCATGCGTATCGATGGACGCGTAGAACCATCGATCTCGATGATTATGCTGGACGACCAGCAACATTTGGACCATACTGCCTCAGCCGTCAGTGGAGGGAGCAATTTGGTGATAGCATTCTGTATGCAACTGACTATGAGTTCCGGTTCACCAGTGTTGACCCGACAGCTTCCTTCATGGGACTCAAGACTCTGCGTTCTTTGCTAAACACTCGGTTTGGCGAGAGTTATTCGATAACTACTGTCTTAGAGCGGGATTTCGGAAGCCGCATACAAAGCATCATTTCCATCAACTTTGTCCTTGGTGAAGAGAGCACACTCCTCGATCCACGCTTCGATATCGTGCCGCTCATTGAAGCCACTCTGAGCCTCTCTGCATTTACCAAAGTCTTCTGCACGTTACGATGTCCAGATGACGAAGAGATGGTCTTTACCAGGACCCTACACCAGATCCGACGTGATGCCATGAAAGTTTGGCCTCCGACATCTCAGCTTTCGGGCACGGCTTTTCCCGAGATATGGGTCAACGGACTATTCCAAGTCGTCGGCGTCGTGGAAAAGGTGGAAATGGATTGCGTCCCGCAGCAAGAATACCATGCGATTGCCGGTCCTGGAAATGCTCTTATCGACTCGTCTTACAAGATGTTTCGTAACCTTTGGTATAAGGAGATATGCCACTTGAAGCTTGTGGCTGGATGGGACGAACGCGTTTCCTCGTTCACTGGTGAATTTAGATCTGTAACATAAGGGCTCGAGCGAGTGTGTTAACGCAGCTATTGCCGTCGATCTCAATCCTAGCAAATACACTAGGGGTTAAGGCTGAAATGCTTTTACATTAATGACATTGATGCCACAATCGAAAGGCTTATTGACCAATACGCTTGCCAATACAATATTGAACCCCTAATTGGCCAACAGTGAGGAACATCTGACTTGTGTTTGCACTGCATGGCGCAGGCCTGCTCATATAATACGGCTGTCCTCAAACGCCATCTTTCTACCCCCACATCACCATTGGTTTGAGATGGAATCGTCGCGTGAGGGCATTTCTCATGTCGCACCGAGGAGTGGGCTGAAGCCTCCAGCAAAAGTACCCCAGCGAAACTCGTAGCATATCAAGACTTGAGTGACAAGAGATGTAGAAACTAATCAGCCTTCTTCATTATTCTCTAAGTACTCAAAGGTGATTGTTAAGATGGTTACATTTCGTGTCCGCGGGCAGTATGGTGCGCTAACTACCAGGCTGAACGCCGATCTTTCATGCACGTGCCCTGCTACATGAAATGGCGTTATGCATCCTGCACGGGCGATAAGTCTGAGCAAACTTATTGGATACAATGACTTGCACTGCCTCTACAGGTGATGTGAGCGTGAAGCCCTGGCGTACGCGACCAGACTGATGTTAAATCATCGCGGGTGCAGCAACCATTCGCGGCCAAGTGCAATTCATGTTCGAGTGGAAAGGATACACGCATTTTCGAGGTACTCTTGAGCTCCGTCCGCTGTAATTGAAGACGAGTGATGGCAAAGACTGACATCTCCAGCGGCTTGTATACTTTTTCGTTACCGAAATGTGGGGATGTTAGGCTACATATTCGTGCCAAGACCGCCACCACATGTGTGGCATTGTTAGAAAAGAGGAGGCTTAGCAGAATGTCATCATGATTCTGGTGAACGGTAAGACCGTAGCCAGCGAGCATATCTCAGCCTGCTCGGCCTGATTTCTAAAGTCTTACTCCATCATCCCATCCATCATCCCATCCATCATCCCATCCATCATCCCATCCATCATCCCATCCATCATCCCATCCATCATCCCATCCATCATCCCATCCATCATCCCATCCATCAGAAGAGACCTTACAATCCGCAGGAAATCTCAATGCTCGAAAATGCGTCGCGAAAACCCAAGCTTGGTTTTGATTTTCCTTCTCTGCACTTCTACGACGGTTGCAGATTACTCGTGCGTCTCTGCGCAACTACTGGCTGAATAATAGAATCACACTGACACGCCCTTTTACACTCCGACAGAAGCTTCTTCTGGCCAAATTCTAGCGACCATCATTGTCCTGGTATGAGCTATGAATGCGGCCCTCCAAGATTGTGTGCATGGAATGAGCTGCTGAGGCTCTATTTCTGCTGCACACCAGGCGACAAGGATGAAGTGTGCCATACCTGGGCATCGCCATGCGACGGAGGCAGCAATAACGTGCCATCGGGAGCTCAGACCCTGTTCGAATGGCGAAAGCGCGTTTTGCTGTTTCAAGGACTCGTAAGCTGCTTTCTTCGTCTGGGATTCTGCAATTCAGGCCATTGTTACTCATATCTCTGCGACGCACATGTTCTGACAAGATCTAGACAAAAGTGCACTCAAAGCAAAGGTATGACGTACTCCGAAAAGTATTTGTCGATCATTCGTACTGACTATCAGTAGACCAAATCAACATCTGCTGGGCCACTACAGAAAACCCGGTCGCATTGCTTAATGCATCGCTCCTGAACGAAACACACAACTCTCTCGTTATCGCAAGTCCCTCTGCTGCCTCGTATCCCATCTCGATAGACGCCTTGCAGCGAATGACATCTACGACTGCACTCTCGTCGTCCTCTTCAACACGAACTGCAACACTTTCGGTACCATCTGCGATCACCACTGTTTCATGGACGCCTCCCAATACTCACACCAGCCTGTCAGGCGGCACGATAGGTGGAATTGTTGTCGGAGTCCTTGGAGGTATCGCCATCATTGGCGTTGTTGCATTCCTACTGTGGTGGAGGAAATATGGATATGCAGCAGCTGCGCGAGTGGAGTATGCTCAGCCGAACAGGCATGGGACGAATGGACACCTCGCGAATTCTGTGGAATTGAATAGTAACATGCTTCCAGCGGAGAAGTGTACCGGACAAGGAGGATACGTGGGAGAACTGCCAGAGCAGGTGGTCTTGGAGATGAGTTCTGAAACTGGGAGGAGGAATATTGCAGCATGAAGTAGGCTTGCTCGAGCCTGGGAATGGGATTTATCACGAACAACTAACACAATAAATACCATATTAGAACTTGTGGCAGTGGACAAATTCTCATTGTCGTCAGCCTGGTTGACTGATGATTGCATCATGGGACATCGATGGTGACCAACTTGGTGACAAGACTAGTGACTGCAATTCACAGTAAATTAATTGGTTGTAATTTATACAAGATACTCGATCCATGGGCTCATAAGAAGAGGACGAAGATCACGGTCCGATCGTTTTGAGCTATGTGATAACTCGAAGAGTTGTGGCGTTTAACCCCGCACTCAGCCTCGTGGGTGCACACACCACTTCATTCAGTCTTGTCACGGTTGCCTGGTCAAAATCGCATTCGTGAAATATTTGTATCCTCTCTTGCTCTGCATCCCTCGACGCCCTCAGGGTTTTCTTTCGTAGACCATGCTAGCGGTGATTCTTGATCGGAACAGGCAAAGCATACACCATCGGAGGGGTTCCTGCAACTCCTCGCTCCTATCATGTCTACTTTTCTCGAGACTGCGTCCAACCTGTCTGGGCACCGGAATGAAGAATTCGATGCGCTTCGAAACCTTGACTCACTGCTTCCGTTCGTGTACGAACCGCTAGATCTAGCGAAACAAGTCTTCCGCCTCATTCGAGTTCGAAAACGCAATGCGAATGGCCCGATCGAAGTCGAGATGTGGCACAGCGATATGTTGACGCAATATCGCTGTTTGTCGTATATGTGGGGCGAGGAAACTCAATCGTACGGTCTCCTGCTCAATGGAAAGTCGTTTGGCGTTAGAAAGAATCTCTACGACTTTCTCGAGTTCGCGGGTCGGGTATATCCAGAAGAGCCATTGTGGATTGACGCCATTTGTATCGATCAAGCCAGCGTTGCTGAAAGAGGACATCAAGTACAGCGGATGGGCGCGATATACTCACAGGCAAAAGAGGTTCTTGTGTGGCTTAGCGAGTGTCGCCCTTATCTCAAAAGTAAATTTGTAGACTGGCCTAACGTCAAGCGTCTGGGGAGAAACGCTGCCTGCGTACAGATCGAATGCTATCTAGACGACGACGAACAAACGGCGAAACTTTGTTCGGATCCTTACTGGGGTCGAGCCTGGATTGCGCAAGAAGTTCTGCTTCAAAAGAAGGTCATCATCCAGTTTGCGAAATACGGTCTTTTCATGCCATGGGAAGGACTGGCAACTGCAGTTCAGAGTGCTTTCAATTCGCGATCATGGCGAAGTCCGCAGGTATCAATGGTCCTTGGACTATTGTCAGCCTGGCACGAGCGACATGTCTTCAGCGCAAGGGACACGAGCGTGACGAGAACTGACACGGCTTTGTCCAAAAGCCTTAAAATTCTCAATGCACCAACCCTCTGGGACCTGCTGGCTATTCGGTTCACCACAGCATGTTCTGACCGCCGCGATCGCATATACTCGCTGATGGCTCTTCTCGGTGAAGAAGCAAGCGGAAAGCTAGTCGTAAATTATGGAGAGGATACAAGTGATCTTCTCATGAGATTACTCACAGCCTTCAATGGGTGGCACATGCCAGGTCGAATTGCATTGCTGATGTGTGTCTTGGGTTTGAGCCTCGACGATTGGGAATCTAGCATCCATTCCGATACCTGGCATGATTCCAAGGTGTCACTCAATATAGGATTCGCATCGTCAGGCCTCGTGTTGTCGTCAGATGCCAAGATCGTGAAGGAGGTGAATTCGGACTTCAGCCCGGAATGTCAAAGTGTGTCATGTAGTGTTTGGAGGTACAGAAGAACTGAAAAGGAAGCTATTATTCTGTGTACAAAAGGCATACCGGATATGCCTGACTCATCGCGACACGGTGTGTTCCTGAAGAATATGAGCCGTGCAATGGATGGGCACATCAATGTGCATTTCGTTGCGCACGGCAAATCGAACAAATTGGATGAACCAACCGAGGTTGCGCTGGCATTATTTGATCCGCTTCAGTTTCCTGTCTCGATTCATCCACTGAAAGACTATGCGCTGAGATTCAGTAAGGAAAACAGCGTTTGGAAGGAGCCTTGTACCTGGGCGGAATTGAAAGAACACATAACGGCTGTTCAAGGGAAGGTAGATTGGCAAATACGGGTCCCCATTTCCAGCCTTTTTGAGGCTCTGAGGACCCGTGTTAGCTACGCGCTGGATGGATTAAGCAATCAGCAATGAAGCCAAAGGTACACACAGCGCGGGTGGCTGTGTCTCATGCTGAAACGGTCCAGACAAGATCAAAGTAATGATAATGACGCCAGAGATTTAGACACTATCGTGCGTGACATGAGTTATGAGCGCATCTCGGAAACGAGAACGAGAGCTACTCCACAAAACAGTCACTTCGATGGTTTATGCTACTTTACTATGTCTAGCGCTGTCTTCCCACGTTAGATAGCATATTAATCATAGTAAGAGTCTTGCGATTCCTTCCGTCTCCTTAGCCTACCAAGTCTTCACCGCAATCTCCGGCTCATTATGTACCAAATCAATCCCAGCTGGTCGCATCACCTCATCTCTCATCATGTCCACATCACCCCACAGATATCCCAACTCTTCCGCATTTCCCCAATACTTGTGCGTGAAATTCAGCATGACTTTCTCTAGCACATTGACGTGTTCACTAGCCATGCTAGCCAGCAACCGTAGCCAGGTAATCTCATACTCGGACACACTCCGCCAATCCTCGATGCGCCTCTCACTCAATGCGAAATCCAATACAATGGTCTTGAGGCTGGGACCTAGTACATTTATCATTGCCCCGCGCGTGAGGTGCTTTGGCATTGCCCAGCGCGTCAAGCGCAGAAACTCGAGAGCGGGGAATAGGCGCGCGTTGAAGATGTGCCAGTCGTTCTTCAGAAACATAACGCCGAGCCCGATGTGCTTGAGGGTGTCTTTGTGAATCAGTAGCAATGTATCGAGACGCTCGATTTCGCGCACGAAGTAGCGATTGTCACATTCAAACCTAGTGAGTGCAGCGGGCCAATTCAAGAGAATTGCCATATTTTTTAGAGGTTGCTCGTAGTCGGTTATACAAAGCTCTGTGAATGGTGCAGTGCGATGTTTCTAGAAAATTGAGACGTTAGCGGTTCATTCTTATGCAACAACATGTCAAAAATGGCCTTACATTTGGTGGCAAGATTGGTAGCTCATGCTTGCCTGCCGAAAACCCAAGTAGTCTCAGCGTCCTAAGGCTTGGAAAGTTCAAATTGTCAAAAAGCTGTTCGAGGGGGACCGCTCGCCATGATCCCTTGATGACTAATTCCTTGACTTCTTTCATGTTGCTGGCCATGGTGCGAATCAAGTCCCATGTGTGCGCATGTGTGTGTGCATTGGAGCCTCCGTAACTGAATCCACCGCGGATTGACAGATACGTGATATTGGTCATCCATTCTGCAAAATCTTGCATAACATTCCAGCCGTCTGGATCTTTGGCTAAATTGCGGTTATCAACATATGTATGTAATGATCTAGGAAGGCATAGGGTTAGCCTCGCCCAAAGGCCCTTCGTGAAGGCACCGTCAAACGGCCCAAGGATACTAAAATGTAGAAAAGATGTCCTTCACATACCTGCAGTACTGCCTCAAGTCCTGTCTGATCTTCAAGACATCCCACAGTTTGCGCACGTTTGGGCTTGGCGGTATCGTACACGTCGACGCCGTGAACGTGACGTCGCGAAATAAGGAAGGCTGCACAATCCTTCGGATCCTGACACATACAAGGCAAAGCGCTTTTACCAGGCTTCTGTCAAGATCATAGGCCGGTTTGTGCATCTGCTCATTGGTATAGTGTCGATATGCACGTTCGGCAGCGGGCACATAAGTTGCGTAATCAATTATCAGGACAATGAGCTCCTCGGGAAGCTGCATGAACCTGCCATTGCCTGGAGTGTTGTGGTTTTGGGATCTGTCCTCTTGAGCGATGTTAGTTGTGGCAGCTTCAGTGATGTTGGCAGCCGCCGGCATCCATCGTGAGGGCGAACCTGATGTGGCAATCATCGTATCGTAGCCGACAGGCTAGTTGGATAGATGATATTGGTTTTGGAATTGAACAGAACCACCGATTATGGAGAAGAGAGCAACTGCCGAAGAGGTTTTAAGAGGAAGCTTAGGTGGTTGCCTCAGCACTCGGCCAGGCGCCCCGCATCAGGCATCCCAATTGCGCAGGATTTCCGATATCACGGCGCATTGTGACCAAGCAAAACCTGCAGCGCTCAAAATTTGACACGCAGTCACGATCTCGCATAGTGGTGTTGTGGCTCACGCATGGCAGTAGGGTACGCACAGAATGACGTCGACGCGTCTGGAAACGTGGCAGCCTAGCAACACGAGGTCACATGATATATAGTTCAGCTCTCAGAAATTGCTTCTTTGCAGCAAATCTGCGTGAGGACCCAACAACTTTAAAGAAAAAACCCCCTTGGCCACAGAAATCGCGTCTCCAATGCCCAAAACACGCCTAACACGGACGACGGTCGCCGCCGACGCGGAGCAAGCAGCTGTCGCGTCGAGCGAGCAAGAACTAGCAGAGGCCGAAAAAACAACACCAACCGCATCATCCTTCAAAGGCCGACTTACCAGGTATACATACTCTCAGACCACGGCCCCGGATCCAGCAATCGCGTTGCCCGCACCACGACCTCAACGCGCCGCAAAACGCGCTCTAGCCCCTGCCACGGAACCCTCATCACACGCATCTCCACGACCAAAAAAGAAACGCGCACCCAGCAAATACGCCGATCCATCTAAATACGCGCACTTATCTCCCTTAGTCGACATCCTCGAACCAAACCTCATCTGCGTCTTCGTCGGCACCAATCCGGGCGTCCAAACCGCCACCGCAGGCCACGCCTACGCACACCCATCAAACCACTTCTGGAAACTCCTACACACATCCGGCCTCACTGATCGGCGTCTCTCGCCTACCGAGGACCGCAGTTTACCGCAGCTGTATTGCATGGGAAACACGAATATCGTGTCGCGACCATCCAAAGATGCGGCGGAGTTGAGTCGTGAGGAAATGCTACAAGGTGCCGAGGAACTGGATGCGAAGATTGCGAGGTGGAAGCCTGAGGCGGTGTGTATTGTAGGTAAGGGGATTTGGGAAGCGATTTATAGATGGAAGTTTGGGAGGGGGATGGGGAAGGGGGAGTTTGGGTATGGATGGCAGGAGGGGAGGATGGGGGTTGGGCAGGGCGATGGGAATGGCAAGGTTAGTGATGATGATGGGGATGGGGATGCAGATGCGGAGGAATGGAAAGGAAGTAAAGTATTCGTGGCAACGAGTACGAGTGGTCTTGCTGCGAGTTTGAAACCAGCTGAGAAAGAAGCGATTTGGAAACCGTTTGGGGAGTGGGTGCAGAAGAGAAGAGAGGAGAGGGGGTTCGTGCCGAGGACTACCGAAGAGGCTGATGAGTAAACGTGCGCGCCTGGCAAGAAAGTACATATGTAGCGTAGTATTCTGATAGTTACGTGTAAGTGTGGCTAAGTAATTAGCACAATGAACTGCTTCGTGGCGTCAATTCGACAACTCAAGCGCCCTTTCATCCTTGCCCAACATTCTGACACTGCCACATCCCTGAACCCCGTCCGTCAGCGCCATCAGCTCCTGAACGTGCTGGATAGACCCGCAAGACCCGCCGTAATACACCCACAATTGCACCGCCTCACCGCTTCCTCGCCCAAACCCAACATCGAACCCAAACCCCCCTTCTTGTCTGAATATTCTGTGCTGCAACCAAGTGTTTTCATCGATATTTCACAGCAACAGACGGTAGATTGAGGTGCGAGTTATTTGCTAATGGATGGTGTTTAAAAGCCACGTTCCCTCCAGCCACGCCCCAACTGGTCCCGCTTAATCCTTCCACTCCATGACCCAAGCGCCACACCTAGCGTGCCCTTCGGCAAACCGGCACGCATGCATTAACCTCACATCACAACTTCCGCACCCAACCTTTCAATTGCCAATCCCAGCGTACACACCACTCTTTCGCACTCGTATCTCGCATTCCAAGTCTACAGACTCAATTGCTTCTTATTCATCGCGCATCGTGACGTGAAGTGTCTGGTTGTTGAAGTCAGGGAGATGGGATAGACAGCGCTGTCTGGAGAGGTATGGTATACGAATACCAAGCCCCTATCCACGCAATGCATGCATCCTTTCACAAAAAAGCGTCTTGGTCACCCCTCCATCCCAATCCAATCCAACCCAATCCATCCCATCCTAACCCATCGCATCCCAGCTTCCAAACCACCCTAGCCACACCCATGCCACGCACCCCGGTTCCAGCGCTGCCACACAAGTGTGGCGCTTACACATCGCATCGCACCTAAGCCACCCGATCCAGTCCATCCATCCCCTATAATTTTCATTCGGCGAAAAAAGACATCGTGACGGTGCATTGTGAACAGTGCGCTGTAACGCGTGTTGGGATGCCGGGTTAGCCGAGGGGGGGATTTGAAGGCTTGATTGCCCAGTCCGCATTTACCACCTATCTTCCAGCGCCGTAAAGAGCTCGTTGTACCGCTTCACTGCCACACCACTGCCACCACTGCCACACCACAGACGCAGACGCAAAACACCAGCCACAGACGTAGACGCTTAATTCAACGACACAATCATGTCGTACCAACAACCACCAGGGCAGCCGGGGTACTACGCCCAACCGCCGCCGCAGGGCCAGTACCCGCCGCCGGGACAGCAGGTATGTGACCTACTTCTCGCGAAGTCATTACATTTGTAGGATCGGGAGGATGAGAAGAGCATATGGCTGATCAGTTTGGTTTGTGTAGATGTACTACGCACCTGCACCGCAAGCTCCACCGCCGGAACCGAAGAAAGATCGGGGATGTTTGGCAGCTTGGTAAGTTTCCCCTTCTTCTACATCTATGTTTGTTCACATGGGTGGCTAATACTTGTGTTAGTCTCGCGACGTTGTGCTGCTGCTGGCTGTGCGGCGAGACGTGCGAGTGCTGTCTTGATTGCTTCGATTGTTGCTGTTAGACATGGCCGACGACAGATTGGGATTGAGAAGGCATGATGCGACACACACTCTCTTGGAACATTTTCCTTGTTGTTCGAAACGAGAGATACCCTCAAGCTGGCGCGGAGAGATATGGAGTGCGATGAGGAGACGGACTTTAGTTTGTATAGCCCGATAATCTGATTTCATTCTGAATCAAAGGATAGGATTTGAAGTCGGATGAGATGTCAACGACCGTTCGATATGCTATGCTAATGAAACTGATGATTGTGAAATGTAGGAAAGCGGCCGTCATGCATCCATTTCGTTGGCAACGCGCGCATCGACTGCTGCGGCGAGGACACGACAACGAAGTAGAAGCTAGTCTCAGTCGGAATCATATGCCTCCTGGAGCTCTTCTTCGTACTCGCGCTGCGCTTCGATCGCGTCTTGCCGCTTCTCCTCGAGCGACTCACGATCACTACTTGAGATGGACGAGCCATCGGCATCGTGAGTGGGAACAGGAGGAGGATATGTGGACTGGCCATAAGGATCTGCCACTGGAGGTGCGCCGTACGCAGGAGCTGCAGCAAGGGGCGCAGCAGCGGGCGCAGCAGCATACCCAGCGGACGAGGACTTGTTATCGTCCTCCGCTATTCTTGGTCAGCTACCGGCTTAGTCGAAGGGAATTGGTGACGTACTTAGTTCGTGGCCGATCCAGGCACCGGCTGCTACACCACCAATACCTGCAGCGGCAAGCATAGCTGTGGAGTGGCCCTTGTCTTTCTTCTTCTCCTTTTCGTTCGTCGCCGCACCGGAAGCGGTGTAATCATGGCCCTGATGGCCATGCGTGTTGCCAAACAAGGCGCGCTCATCGTGCCCACCAGGCGCCTGGTAGGGTGCGCCAGAAGGCGGCGGCGCGTATGGGCCAGGAGGAAGATTTGAAGGAGGGTCCCACTGCGTGCGGCCAGTTGCTTGCTCAACATAGTACCATCGCTGGCTGCCCTGGTCCCATTGCTGCACCCAACCAGGAGGCATTGGCGGAGGTGCACCCATGGGCGCGGGAGGACCAACGGGAGGCGGGCCCTGACCGAAGGGTTGTTGTTGTGGATACCCTTGCGGTGGATAACCCTGGCCCTGAGGCGGATAGCTCTGGCCCTGTGGAGGGTACCCTTGGCCCTGTGGAGGATAGCCTTGACCCTGCGGCGGGTACTGCTGTTGTGGTGGTGGCGCACCGCCTGCAGAATGTCCTTGATTGTAGAAAGAATCGGATGCCCCGCGCTCAGCCGGGGCGCCGTGCGATGAATCCTTAGAGGCATCCTTGGAGGCATCCTTGGGGGGATCTACATTTGGTCAGTCAAGAGTTGGGTCTGATGAGGGATGAATGTACCTTCAGGTTTCTTCTCTGGTTTTTTGTCATCATCGTCGAGCAACTCCTTCATCTTCTTCTTGAGGAAATCCATGATGAGCAATTGACAAGCGAATCAAAAGACGTGACTGTGGTAAGTTCTAGCAAGCTGGGAAATGCGACGCTGAGGGGACTTGAAATGGGAGCGCGAGGACGACGACCTTTTAAGCAATTCCTGCGAGCTGCAGATAGCGGGGCATCATGCTACCTGAACGCCGGGAAAACGCAATCCGCCTGCTTCAGCAAATGGCTCAGGCTGTACATCCTTGGCATCTCCGTTTCGTCGGTCGCGAGGAGGGGCAGGTGGAGGCTGTTCAATGGCGGACAAGTCGAGATAAGTGGGGTCCTGCGAGGGGTGTGATACCTTTGGCGGTTAGCATCATCATCAAACAATGTGAGCTCGAGATTAGTGAAGCTTGGCTGTAGAACAGGCGATGTCTACGGGCTAAGCAGGATCAGTGTTGACTGTCACGTCAGTATCGTTTGTTAAGATGTTGGCATCGTCTTAAGTGTTAAGCATCGTAGAATAAGCTCGCGGGTCGGATAGAACGGCTGCAAAGGGTGGAGCAGCCTGCATGTAGCATACCCAACCGTGTATTTGTAACATGACAGATGTGTAAGGTATTGCCGGGCGGGTTTGGTAGTGGCTCGGTAGCGGCATGCGCCATTTTGCGCTCAGCCACACGGTTTGAGTCCCTTGTCCTACCTGCAGGTGGGACTGTGCTGACGCGCAGTGACACTTTCATGCATGAACGAGGTGGCTGAAGGACTGCACAACACAGGTCCAATCGACGAAAACAGTGTGAGGGAGAGGGAAGATAGAAAGGGCAC
The DNA here is from genome assembly GCA_001748405.1 of Paraphoma sp. B47-9. Classification (NCBI taxonomy): domain Eukaryota; kingdom Fungi; phylum Ascomycota; class Dothideomycetes; order Pleosporales; family Phaeosphaeriaceae; genus Paraphoma; species Paraphoma sp. B47-9. Next base: position 80,269 of record BCLK01000278.1, read on the forward strand.
GATGTATCATGATGAAAGTTGAGCTTTGAGAAATGAAAGGGGAAGCACGTCTCAGATTCGGCGTAGCTGTTCGAAGTACACGAACACGTGCGAAAGAAACGCGCACACATTTGCAGCTGATGGCGGAATGTGAGATGGGTTCGCATGGCATCCAGGACATGGTGAGTGCAGCGGGTGTGTGTTCAGTCAAGTGTCCAGGTGAAGTAGCCGTACGAAGGTGAGATTTGGTCGCTCGAATCGAGGGGCAGACGCGGGAGCGGGAAGCCCCGCCGGCAAAATGGGCGGGATGGCAGGCGCAAGGGAGGCGCGAACGTGCCTCCCAAAGGTGTCAAGTGTTCAGCGGTCTCACGGCGCTTTCATGCTTGGAGAGAGAGACAGATGCGATCTCCGAGACATGACAGAAAGGAAGGTTCCTTCGATGATGGTTGTTGAGTAAACATTGACTCGCTCCGCGGACGGACAGCGAGGTCTAGAACATAGGAGCTCGCTTGACACGCGATACCAAATGACGTCTCTCATTACCACAGTACAAGGCACGACTCCCGACGCGCGTGGAGCTGGCTTGGCCTAGTGAAGCCTTGTGCAAATGCGATGCACAAGCCAGAGACAAGATGGATGCTGCTGTTACCGACAAGGTGGTGTTCTTCGTGGGCCGCCCCCAGATCGGCGCGGCTCAGATCGCGGCCGGGGCAAGCGAGATCTCGATGCAAATGGGTGGATGGCTGCTCCTTTGCTTTGGCCCTTTCCACATTAGATGATATTCCACATGCCAGCCGCCCCCAAGGGCAGCGACGCAGAGCGCCGCTGCTGGCGTCCATGTGCGCGACGTTCTGTCGAGACAACCTCACATATGCCATTTCGCAATTCCCATGTACGCCCGATTTTGCCTAATCACCCAACTCCCTGATCGCTGTGATATCATCTGGCCCGCGCGCTGGCTAGCGACATCTAGCGTCACGCACTCGCGCAGCGCATCATCAGCAGGGCTCAGTTCGGACGAGGGTGACGCCGCGGGACCAGAGCCTCAAGGTCTATCTTTTTGCTCCTGCTCCCAGGGCTCGGAGCGGCAGTGTGTGTCTGGTCTGGTCGGCAAGTGCAGCGTCTGCCGAAGAGCGTTCCGACACCCTTATGCACCAGCAGCTGTCCATCTTCACAGGCCGAGACACTGCGAACACCAGGGCCAGCGATCCCGCCCACCGCAGACTGAGCACGCCCGAGTATCGCGAAACCCTCCACGCTCGCCCCGCGCCGCCCCTCACGCCGGTCGAGCAGCATCCCAGTCCACTGCAGACACCGCGACCGCAATCCTCATGGCCGTCCCATCTGCGCATTGATCTTGGCGACTCGATCCAGCGGCCTGTCTCTGCCCCTCTGCACGGCGTCGGAGTGCGTACACCGCCTGCAGTTGCTGGGAGGAAGCGGCCACCACAGCCACCAAACGACCGCACACCCGCCAGCGAACCGCTGCACAAGCGGCGACGAGTGCAGCACGGCGCCAGACACTCGCTCGACCACCTCAGCTTTACCCGCAGCGCGCAGTTCTACGCCAGCAACGGGCAGCCGACGTCGCCACTCTTCTTCTCATCGCGACGCGCACGGCCGCACCTGCCACCGCGCTTCTCGAGCTCCGAGGCGGCTGCGAGGATGCTCAGCAAGACGCGGGGCGAAGATGGCGGCATCAAGACGGTTACGCTCGCCCGCGGCACCTTCAGCGGCCTGAGCCCACCCGCCCCCACCAGCATCGCCAGCGGCAGGAGCAGCGAGCGGTCGAGCCTGCCGCGGACTGCCTCACCCGATGCGCGCGAGCGGAGCGAACCTCTGCGCCTGCTGGGCTCCGTCGGCATCGTCGAATTGCTGGAGCAGGACACGCGACCGACCTTCATCGTCGACATTGGCGACTCGGCCAATTATGCGCACGATGTGCACGACCTGCAGATCCTCTTCGCGAACAGCGCCCTGCGCTCGAGTCCTGCAACATGGGAATTAGTAGTGGGAAAGTCGTCGGAGAATTTACTAGATGACGCCCTGGCCCACGCGACGCTGCAGTTTCGCAATTGGTTACTAAGCACCATCATCCAAGGCGAGAGCCTCGATGTCAACCCTTCGCCAGTCGAGCACGGCGGCGTGATATGGTCGTGTTATACGCTGAGGAAGCGATTGCGTGTCGTGTCCGGAGCAGTGCCCACCCATGCAGCAGCCAGCATTACCCCCGCGGGCGGCCCGAATGACTTCCCCATCCCATCCACCTCGTCCGTTGGCATTATATCCGGCAATAGTATAGAGACGTCGTCCTCCTCTGCGAGAAGAAACGAGCCGCAAGACTACTTCGGCAGTCCTGTGCCAAGCATCGCTGAAGACTCAGCCGTACCAGCCGCTGTCGCAAGAGTGTCTCCTCGAGGCGTCAGCGGCATATTCCCCAAGCCTTCTAACATTACTGTTCCTTCAGTCGAGCAGTCACTTTCATATAACAATGAGTGCGTACTACGAGCGCAAAGCGCTGGCGACGTTGACTCTTTCCATAGAGATCCCACACCGCCGCAAGAGCATGACATGGGCTTCTTTGATTGGACAAGACTAGCCATGTCTGGGTCGTTACCTCGACACATTCAGTTTGCCCGCTCCGTGGACTGGGCATCGACCGCTCTCGGCCCCATCGAGTACTGGTCCAACGACCTTCGCGCCATGTGCAACTTGATTATGTGAGTCTCATATCCGAGAACCAAGAGACCCTAGGCTGACAAGTCACAGGGCGAGTCCTCATCCCGCAGCCATGTATTGGGGAGACGATCTGGTAGCCATCTACAACGAGGCTTATATTGGTCTGTTTTATCAGTAGGCTTGGTCACGTGAACCAGACTAACATCTATCACAGGCCTTGCAGGACAAAAGCATCCAGACCTAATGGGCCAGAGCTACAAAGTGGCATGGGCCGAAATTTGGGACGAAGTCAAAGACGTTTTTGCAAACGCACGCATGACTGGCCAGGCTACAATGAAGGACGACGATTGCCTGTTCATGAAGCGCAACGGCTTTCTCGAAGAATGCTACTTTTCGTGGTCCATCATACCCATGGTCGGCGAGGACGGTACCGTCATGGGACTTTACAACCCAGCATTCGAAAAGACACGAAGAAAGATTGCCGAGCGTCGAATGTTAACCCTGCGTGAGGTTGGTGAGCGCACTGCGATCGCTCGAGACCTAAAAGGTTTCTGGGAGCAAGTCCTGATGGCCCTTACCGAGAACGAATTCGACACGCCATTCGTCATGCTCTACTCAGTCTCCGACGACAACGACAGTGACTCTTCCTCTCTGCATTCCAGCAGTCTGCTAGGGAACAAGACCTGCTATCTGGAAGGCGCACTAGGCGTCCCAACCGGACATCCATCTGCGCCAGATCATCTAGATCTGAAAGAAGGCCATGAGGGCTTCGGTCCTGTCTTCCGAGAGGTCATGAAGACTGACAAACCTGTCGTCGTCAGCATAGGATCTGGCGACCTCCCTCAGACGATGATGGATGGTCTTGAATGGAGAGGCTTTGGCGATCCATGCCGCGATGTCGTCATATGCCCGATACATCCTACCACAGGGGAGACTATTCTAGGCTTCCTGATCATGGGTGTTAATCCGCGAAGGCCGTATGATGACGATTACAATCTCTTCGTTCAACTTCTCAGCCGACAGTTGGCGACTTCGCTGGCTTCGGTCGTGTTGTTTGAAGAGGAAATTCGACGAGGTCAAAAAGCCGCCAAGCTCGCGGCAGAAGACCGTTTCAACCTCTCTGAACAGCTGGCTGCCCGAACACAAGAAGCAAGAGAAAGTGAAACGCGATTCACGCGTATGGCTGAATACTCACCCGCTGGACTTTTCATCGCTGATCATGTTGGACGTATAACGTATTGTAACGACACATGGTACGAGATTTCGCGAGTGCCCAAAGAGCGTCATCGCACGGACCGTTGGATCGACTATGTGAAAGAAGAAGACCAAAGCCTGATTCAAGAGCACTGGCGACGGCTCGTCGACAATGCTGCTGCTATCAACATTGAATTCAGGTTCAAGGCGGCGTGGGAAGATCGAAATCGCAACAAAGGCGACACGTGGGTGCTGTTTTCGGCATTCGCAGAAAAGGACGAGAGTGGACAGCTAAAAAGTGTCTTCGGCAGTATTACCAATATCAGTCCGCAAAAGTGGGCCGAGGGTTTCCAGAAGCGGAAGATGGAGGAGGCCGTCGAGCTTAAGAGACAGCAGGAGAACTTCATTGACATTACGAGTCACGAGATGCGCAATCCTCTGAGTGCGATTCTCCAGTGCGCCGATGAGATTTCCACCACCTTGAGCGACTTTCGGGCGACCGGTTCTCACACGATTGCCGATAGCATCGTCACAGACTCGATTGATGCAGCGCAAACCATCGCTCTGTGCGCTCAGCATCAGAAGCGGATCGTCGACGATGTTCTGACCCTGTCAAAACTTGACAGTGCAATGCTTATGGTAAATACTTCTTGCTTGGCGACATGATTCTAGCTAACAGTCTACTTCCAGGTAACTCCAGTAGATGCGCAGCCGCTACAAGTTGTCCAGCGTGCACTGAGAATGTTCGAAGGCGAAGTGCAGACAGCAGGCATCCAGATGGAGTTTGTGCTTACCGATTCCTTCAAAGAACTCAATGTCGATTGGGTCAAGATTGACCCGTCTAGAGTCTTGCAGGTATGTAGATCCCGTTGCTGTAAAGTCCTTTCTGATTCTTGCCAAGGTTCTCATCAACTTAACTACGAATGCCATCAAATTTACCACCACGGAAGAGACCAGAACGATAAAAGTCATTCTTTCAGCAACACGAAATCGGCCGTCGGCCGGCGTGACACCTTGTGTCAGTTATATCCCAATGCGTGCAAAACGAATGGATCAGACTCTTGGCCCTGACTGGGGGGAGGGGGAGGAGATTTATCTGGAGTTTGCCGTCCGAGACACTGGTAGAGGGCTCAGTCCTGAAGAACTCAAAGTCCTGTTCCAGCGCTTTCAGCAAGCAAGTCCTCGTACCCACGTACAATATGGAGGCTCGGGCCTGGGCCTCTTCATCTCACGCGAGCTGACCGAACTACAAGGCGGCGAGATTGGCGTGTCCTCTGAATCAGGAAAAGGAAGCACATTTGCGTTTTATGTAAAGTGCCGGAGAAGTCACGAGCCTACCGAAGCCGTAGAGGGTGCAACTGGAGTCACTCTAGCCAGGAAGCTATCCAACGCCAAGGATAAGGAGAGGATCATCGAGCCCCCAAAGATCAAAGACTTTGCTCCAATACCAAACAAAAGCAGCACCATCGCAAAAACCAAGCCTCAAAAATCTAACCTAAAAGTACTAATCGTAGAAGACAACCTCGGTAAGAATCCCCACATCCATCGTCTTACCCATCAAACTAACCGCCCCTACCCAGTAAACCAAAAAGTCCTCCAACGCCAACTCCACAACCACGGCATCACAACCCACGTCGCCAACCACGGCGGCGAAGCCCTCGACATCCTCATGACATCAACCTACTGGAACCCCGCGCCCCCCAACGCAATCGACCTCGGCGTCGTCCTCATGGACAAGGAAATGCCCACCATGGACGGCCTCGCATGCACGAGCAAGATCCGCGAACTCGAAACAGCCGGCTCCTTTCGCTGCCATGTGCCTATCATAGCCGTCACGGCGAATGCGCGCAGCGAACAGATTGCCACGCTGTTGGCGGCGGGTATGGATGATGTTGTGAGCAAGCCGTTTAGGATTGGTGAGTTGATTCCGAAGATTGAGGAGTTGGCGGCTAGGTATCCGAGTCAGATGGATTTGAGTGATCCGTTGAGTTTGGTGGTGCCGAGTAAATCTGTACATGCGGTGGATGGGGCGCGCAGAACGGAGAAGTGAGGATACGGAAATTAGACTTAGACTTGACGCATCGCGACTGTTTGTATGCGCGGATGTTGTTGGTGGTGGGTTGGTGTATGCATAAATGGCGTTTGGGTGTACGGTCACGGTCATGCATGGCGACTTCGCCGGATTACGTTTGTGTATTGTTGTATTTTCAAGATCGGATTGAGGTTAATGTTTTGCTGGGTCACCGGCTTTGGGTTTTCTTTTTGGGAAAAAGCGTACGGGCGTTGCGTGGGCATTATACCCTGGCGCATAAGGGATGGCGAATAGAGGTTGAGGTAGAGGTGCAGGTAGAGATATAGTTAAGTTCATGCATATATGGTTGTGGAAGTGAGAGTTGAATGTTGATGTGGTCTTATGTGTGTGTGTTTGGTTTGGGGAGGTGGTGGTGTGATTTGGTGATGTATAAGAGCGATGTCATCTAATCAACCAAGTCCACATCCAGTCCAGGGAGAAGATGTAGTGCGTTTACTCCATCTCATGGCAACTGGGGTAATACTCGGGGCATGGCGGGAATTCGATGAGCAAATTAGTGACCATGTAGGTAGGGCAAAGGAGGTGTGAAGTATGTAACACTTGTGGGGTGTTGACAAGGGATGGGGGAGAAGCGTTGTAGATGCGCGTTACGTTAGTGAGATAGTGAGGCTTTGATGGAGATGGAAGAGGTGATGTAGAGAGAATGTAGTTTACCATGTGTGTAAGGAGAGCGTTGCAACTACGGGCACAATGAGTGGCTGGATTTTGATGGGGATTCATTTGTGTAGTATGTAACGAAAGTATCTATCTGACTGCTGATACTATGTTTACATGTCTTTAGTGGATTAGCACCGATCGGCATGTTTTGCTTTGGTGGAATGATGCAGTGGCATGTGCCTAGGTGGTTGAGAGATTGGTGTGGGTTGGGCGTGGAGGATAAGGTTGATGTTGAATCCTGCTGATTGTCACTCGCTGGTATGGAATTCAATGGATCTCTCCTACCGAGCAGAGATTTATGCGATCACAGGGTCTCCCGAACGCGGTGTATAGTTAGCATTTTTAGATCGAACCAGGCTAGTCGGCAGTGGAAAGGCGAGACATACTGACATGTGCGCCGGTTATGTGATCGTTTGCGCGGTGACTTCGGAGCTAGCGTATGTGACGGTGGGTGTCGCGCATATCCGTAGCACTCAACCAGCGTTTACCGCGTGACACTATTTGCTGTGTATACTTCACCACAACAACGATTTTACCCCAGCTGCTGTGTGCAATCCGACACCATCGACCCTACATCCAACGTCAACTGCGACCTGCATCATGCCGCTGTCAGACTTGCGCAGACCGCCGCCTCCACCTATTCTCAAAGGCGAATCGCGACCTGAAGATCCGAACGAGATCTCGTTTCTGACTACGCTGCCACCAGAGGTGCGCAATGCGATTTATGAGTTTGCGTTCGTGTGCGAGGAGCCGATTATCATAGTGGATGCCGAGGAGTATAAGATAATGCCATCATCGGAAGGTGCCGAGAACGATCAGATCACCGCAGAGGAGACTACCGACCCAGAAATGATGTACCCGGACACATTCAAGGCCCATGGCGTGGACGTACCTGTTGCCATGTTACAGACTTGCCGCCAAATCTACCATGAAGCCCAGGGTATCGTCTATGGCCAGAATGTGTTCACCATGTCGGTGGCACCGCATCGACACAATCACTGTCTGCGCCAGCTACAAACTTTGGTCAGATGGATTACTAGACTTTGTTCACACTCGAGCATGCTCTCTCGAGTGCAAATTGATTTTAAGGCTATTTGTCCATTTGATTGCGACCCTTCCCACCACATGTTTTACCTCACCCCAATGGTCAAACTTTTGTGGGCTAGGCCTGAGCTACATGCTGTGATAAAGTTCACTGAAGCGAGGACAAGCTTAGACGATCGCCTGCGAGGCCACATGCCAAGTCCGCGCGAGCTCCCAAGGCCTCATGGGGCTGCTGACCTGAACAAGATCGTTTGGTCACTCGCAGTACAGGATCAGCTCAAGCTACGACGCTTTGCGCACTACTCTCGGCTGATGGACGAGATCATGCTTTCTAGGGACCTCAGCATGGGAGTGGTAATGTTTCCCTCTATCCGCAAGGCTTCGGAGAAGAATTGCTACGACGACCATTATCGATCTTTTACCATACAAATGCACGAAGATATCCCAACTCTCGCATGGGAGACTTTGCCGCCTGTACCAATGGAGAGCGCACATCACTACTCGACTCCTCTCCGGGAGATTGTGCGGAGTGTTGTGGCATGTCCACACCCCATCGTCTTTGATCTCAATCTTTCCAAGGTTATAGGTTTCGATCTCTCATTTTTCGCAATCAACAGCGGCCTACGGAGCCTGGCAATTCAGGGTTTCATGCTGTATAACGAAATTCGCGTCCTGCTCGGTACGCATGAGAGTCGTACGGACTTCGCTAGCTTCGCAGCCTTGCGTCGATGGCAGGAACACTCCTTCTATCAGTTTTTCCCAATGGACGAGAATCTTCTTCGCTTTTCTCACCGACCTCCATCGGTAATACTCCACTTCGATATCCATGAGGAGATCGAGTATCTGAGCAAGCTCAGCATTAACATTACGGAATTTCTTCAAATCACCACCGACATGGCTCCGTCCACTCACGTCGTAATTTCGTTGAAAGCAAAATCTCACGGGCTTGCCTTCGAAGTCGCTCAGCGGTATCCACTACTGGAGTTGCGCCGGCGTTGCTTTGTCCTGCTGTCCTGGCTCATCTCACGATATCCGGAGACGCGAGATATGCCATGTCCCGAAATCTGGATTGACGGCACAATGCAAGTGACCGAAGCAGTCCATCCTGCTCCGTACCAAAAGCGCCCCAATCCCCACTTCCAAATCCCATCCAACCAACTGTTCGCGTTGGGCATGCAATACGTCCGTAAGATCGACAATCAAGCCGATTCCAAGACTCCCAGCCTGCTATTCAGGACTTCCTCGAAACTCAGATTGTGGGGAACTATGAGGACTCAAACACCCTCATTTCTGTCTGGAGGAACCTGCGAAGTGGAATTGGTGCACCCGAGCATCAGAGTCTGGAAGACTTCCAAGTCTGAGCAAAAAGTTCAGGCAGTGGCTATCGAGTATGTGGACATGCAGCCTGCGTTTCTCCTTGCGCAGCATTACCATGATTAGGGCGGGTAGAATTGATACTGTGCTTCGACGTGCTATTTATAGCACTAAAGACTTTACGACAAGTACTGTGCCGGGCACGACGTATCACTCCTTTTCAGCATTGGATACTTTGGTGTTTGCAGATATTACATCTTTCCAGCCAGTCATTTCTATAACAATCTTGCTGTGGGTAGAACAACATGAACATACAAACCATGAAAGGTAAAGAAGTTGAAAACCACAACTAGATACTCGATAGTTGATGCAGAGATATGTCCTCGAGCTTCATGCCTTCTTCCCATTTGTCATGAATCGTAAGATAGGACTCAACATAATCTCTCCTGTCGAGCGTACATCGTCAATGATTTACAGAAGTACTCGATTGTGGATCTCAATGACGTAATGTGTTGGCGAAAGAAGAGGTGCGGTCTGCTCTTTCCTGTTTGTCGCGCCACTAGCGTGATAGCTTTCGTGCCGTGGTATTTACGTCTCACCTCAACGACGACACAACACTCCGCCGCACGCTTTGCAGACCAAAGCGATCTTACACCACCACCTGATTCAAAAGCTCGACACGCGCCCCCAAAACAAAACACTGCCAGTGGAGCGTCGTCGGACGCGCCTGCCGTTTCGCGGGAGTCCTACTTGCTGCAAACCGGCGCGCACTAGATTCTTCTTGCACCACATCGAGTACTGAGGACATATTTCCATACACCCGTCGCCACGAGCTTCGATCCCAACGTGGACGACTTTCCGCAGCACCCCGATCGAAATGTCGCCCCAGTCACCAGCCACGCTCGCCGTGCCCATAGCTGCCGGCTGCTCGGCCCCCATCAATGCTTCAGAATCTTCGTTTCTCACGACCATACCACCGGAGCTGCGCACCGCAATCTACTTGGCGGCTTTCGCGCGCGACGAGGATGTAGAAATTGTCAGTGCAATCGAATTCAAGAAGCAGCCAGCATGGGAGGTTGCAGACGTCCCTAGCTACGATTCAGACGACGAAGAAAACGAAATGCTACACTCACTCGAAGACGCGAAGAAGGCACCTTGTGCGTATCACGAAGGGTTTCCAGTTGCACTCTTGCGGAGTTGTCGCCAGGTGTATCGGGAAGCCGTCGGGGTGTTGTATGGACGCAACAGCTTTCTGATTCGTGGTCCTTCACATCAGCATAACCCGGCCAATTATCACATTAACACTGCTGTTGCTTGGATCAGAAGCCTGGGCTCATTGATCCCGCTGATCAACCACGTCACAATTGAGACGAGCTTAGTATGTCCTGACATCTGCACCTACAGTTGCACGAGTGTGCAGCTTGGACCTCTGGCTAGTCTTCTCTGGTCGGTGCCTTACCTGCAGCCACGCGTCAATTTTGGTAGCGTCTACAAACAAATCGACCCACGATTGCATCCAGTCCATTCAAACCTCGTCCAGCGCAACCATGGGTGGTTTGATGCCGCTACACTGAATGCTATTCTAGACAACCTCATCGGTGCAGATCGACTTAACATCCGTCGTTATGCAAGATCACTTCATCTGATGAGCGAGATCGCTATTGATCGTGAACTCAAGTACGGCTTTGTCGTATTCCCAGTCACTTTCAGCGGCCATCGGATCGAGGGCCAGCAGACGAGAGGTCTTACGCGAGATTTTAGAATTGATAGAATTGGCGAAACCGTTTACTGGATCGATCCAATGGAGACACAAGACCTATTAGGACTTCCGGACGAGATGATTAGATCTATCGTCGAACAAGCCGTGTGCACCTCCGATGCGGTTGTCTTCGATGTTGATCAGCGCACCATTTCTGGCTTGGAATTACAATGCTTTGCGGTGTGCGAAGACATGAGGTCCATAACCTTTGGCACCATATTCGCGTCTCGTGAAATGGTGCTTCGTAAGCGCATTCGATATGCCGAGGGGAAATTTTCAGGACTCAATGATCTTGTTCACTGGTTAGATGGACCTGGAAAGTATATGTTCCCACAACTAAAGAACGAATTCTCCCACTGGGTTGATCTCAAGTCTCCGCCCGTCGTTGAAATACTCATTGACGACCTCACCGAGTATATGTCTGCCAAAGGCGTCAATCTCAACATCACCAGTCTCATCATGGCTACATTTGACATGGCCCCGACCACTATTCTTCGACTCATTCAGGCTCCTGGACTGGACAATGGTACCACCCAGCTGGCAATCACATTTTCAATTCAGAAGCTACGCAAGCATGCGTTTATGCTCTTTTCTGAGCTCATGATATCGAATCCTGAGCAGAGAGGGTGCGAATGCCCAGAAATCTGGATCAGCAGCGATGGAAAATTCATCGAGGTTGCCTTTCAAGCTGGTGCAGGGCCAGAGCGAAAAATTATAGGGTCACTTGATCGACACTTGGCAACCCAGCAATCTGAAGAGGACGTCTTCGCCGTGGCTAAGAGGTATATTGAATACCTTGAGCCTGTAGATCATTCAAGAGCATGGCCAGAGCCCGAGCTCGAGACATACCACCTTGATGGTACTCTCTTTCCGATTTGGAGGGTGATGAGAGATAGGGATTGGCACCTTCGCTTGTAGCAGTAGCTCTCACCTGCGATGGATGGATTTGCTTGTGTCATGCTTCATCGAGAGATACTCACTGCACTTCTGAAGGATCGAGGACTTGTCTCATGCGCAAGATGCTACGGACTCATGAATCCTTTGGTAACATCGTGGACAGCTGGTCAGCAGTCATCATGGGAAGAAAAGGGCCTACTTATGGGTGTCAAAGTGCTAGCCATACTCACAACAATCAAATGAAGGTTTCGTTCACCATTACCAGAATTTGACTTTGCATTCACAGCATAGCCTTCATTTTGTAAAGATGTCTTCCATTTCCCCTTCACTTTTGACCCATCGTCACAGAACTACCACTACTTGAACACTTCTCGCTCCCGAAAACAACTCCTCGACATCTCCAACATCAACTTTGCAACACTTCCGCACCCAAATATTGCAAAATATCAGCAATATCAGACACAGCTTCATCTGGTCAACATCGCCGCCTTTCTACACAGTCCTCACGTTCCAATTTCCCCAACATGGCTCCGAAGAAGCAGGCCTCTACGGTCCTCATCGCCAAGGGTGCATCGTGGCCGCGAGATCAAAATGCATTTTCGTTCTTAACGATACCACCAGAGATCAGGAATGCGATATATGAGTGCGCATTTGTGCGCGATGAGTTTGTTGTTATGGACAAGAGGGAATACGAGAGACGTCCAGATTTCGACCCAAATTTCGACCCAGATTTTGACCCAGATTTTGACTTTGAGGACACAGACAGCGATATTGAAGGCGGCATAGCACCGTTCAGAGCTCAGGATGTCGTTCTCCCCATACGTTTCCTACAGAGTTGTCGACAAGTTTTCCACGAAGGAGCTGGAGTGTTGTACGGCTGGAACACCTTTTTATTCACCGCTCCTACACATCGCCACAATTGGCGTCACAATCAAGTCCTCACAGCTATCCGGTGGCTGGGGTTCATCGGATCACAGATTGAACTAGTCGCTACAGTCCTTATCGACACCAAGTCAGAATGTCCTGATGACTGCCACTACTCGGGAATGGACCTTCGGGTGGATGAGATTGCGAGATTCATGTGGAAATACCCACGGCTGCAATCCGGCATCAAATTCACCGCTACCACTCGGCGGCTCGATGTGAGAGTGCACGCCTTCGACCCTGCGGGTATAGACCCGCTCGAATTCAGCATCACAAAATTCGATGCCGAGAAGATGAATCGACTGATGCACAGTCTTGTTGTGGACGACGCACTCCAAATCTCCAGGTACTTGCCTATCAATGGTATGTTGGGCCGTATAGACCTCTATAGTGATTTCACGATGGGTAGTGTTATCTTCCCCGTGATGACTTCAGTGAACCGAGGAGTTTCGCAAGGCTTCGTCGTCGCTAGCGACTCTCAATGCGTCTCGTGGGGAGTTCCAGATAACACGGAATTTCCTCTCATCCACCGCGTTATATCTGAGGCTTCCTACAGGATCGCAAAGTACATTTTCGAAGTAGAGGATGCTGTGGTCGACCTCGATGACCGGCGGATCCTGAATAGTCCACTGAAGTACTTGACTGTAAATCAAAGGTTCCGGTTTTGCTTCCTCAGGCAATTTTGTAAAATCCGACAAGTCCGCATTCCGATCAAAGTTTATGATGCGCGCATAAATCAGAGCACGTTAGACGCTTTCCAGCTCGCTATTGCTGGCCCGCTAAGACCTTTGTGTCCGAATCCCATCGACTGGTCGTACTCGTTGTACTTACGTACACCAGGTCCATGTGCAGCCGTTGAGATCGACTTTGTCAGCAATGACCCAGACAAAATTTTAAGTTCCTACAGACTCAACATCACGGACTTTCTGATTCTTGCTCAAGCAATGCCACATCGATCGACCGTCCGCCTTTCCACTTCAACGGGTGGTTCAGGCGACAGTGCTGAAGAAGCCGGACCATCCACATATACAGTTCCACTTAAGAGATTGCGTCAGATATACTTCTTAATTCTATCGCGAGAAATGGCCCAAGATAAAGAGAACTGGTTCAGACCCCATCCACAAATATGGATCAATGGAGAGGGAAGGGTACTTGAACCCATATCTACTCCGCCGGATGTCAACGAGCATGACGCCAATCCATCTCTTCGTCCAAGTGATTTCGAAACCATGTCTGCATCAGAACTTGTCGAAGAGGGGCGGGAATATCATACTCGTGTGATGGGATTAGGCCAGCCGGATGGTCGAGTGCTTAAGCTGTGGCAGCTCGACGCATTGAGTGACGATCATGACTGTATACTGAGGGTCTGGACTGCTCTGAGTGGTATCGATTGGGGATTCATTCATGGGAAATTGTTTGAAAGCGAATAGAGCGACGTTGAATAGTCGCGCGAGTACGAAGTTGGGAACCGGAAAGATAGTGTGCTAAGAGATTTGTGGAAAGTACAGCAAACTATTGTTTTCAGTTAATGACCGCTCGCCAAACGCAGTACATATTGCGAGCCTAGACCAATGCGATCGAGCTGGCTTCAGAGCCTGAGATTTTGGTAAGCCGTCGCTCGGACTTGAATGTGAGATTACGGACTTTACGGCGTTTTCGCTATAAGACCATAGGCCTTGCATTAGAGGATTACATGTTACTAAGAGCTTACGCTTGGCAAACATGACGCGTGCACATGCCCGTGTACGAAAAAGGGCAAGGAAGGTTGATCAATTGGTTCAACTATGTTCACAAAATGGAGGATTTGCGAGCTGCAAGTGTCGCGTATAAGCAGCTATCGTAGAATCTTTTCCACTGCCTACTTAGATCGTAATCTTTCTATATTTCAATTGAGATGGACACCTCTAACCTCTTCCGCGTGGACGGCATGGTAGCGGTCGTTACCGGCGGCGCAACAGGTCCAGATCCCTATTCAGTCCCACCTCCCCTTTCCCCAGACTGACCATCACCCCAGGCATCGGCCTCATGATTTCCCGCGCCCTCCTATCCGCCGGCGCATCAAAAGTCTACATCCTCGGCCGCCGCAAATCGGCGCTCAACATAGCCATAGCACAAAACCCCGGCCTAACCCCTCTTCAATGCGACATTACATCCAAATCCTCGCTGCAAGTCGCCGTAGATCAAATCACTACCAGTGTCGGATATATCAACCTACTTGTCGCGAATGCTGGCGTCCTTGGCCCCACGGCGAGTTTCGTGCCCGGCCAATCTGTCTCGGAACTTCGCAAGAATATGTTTGAAGATACAGCAATGGAAGACTTCACGTCCACGTTCAACATAAACACTACTGCAACATACTTCTCCGTACTCGCATTCCTCTCCCTTCTCGATGCAGGAAACGCACACGCGATTGCCAATCCAGGTCACTTCGGCGCGCCGTTAGAAGATGGGAATCGCGTGCCATGTATTCAGAGTCAGGTCATTGTGACGAGTTCTGTCGGCGCATTTTTGAGAGAGTGGACGTGTGCGCCGGCATATGGCGCGAGTAAAGCGGCCGTGGTGGCGTTGGTGAAGCAGATGAGTTCGGGGTTAAGTGCGCATGGGATTAGGGTGAATGCGTTGGCGCCCGGATGTGAGTATCTTTATCCTTCTCGTTCTCCACCGTCTGTGGCGGTGGTTCAAGCAAGTTGCTGGCAATCTTGAAATGATGCCTGACTTGTAGCAGGGTTTCCATCTGAAATGGCCGACGAGGTGATCAATAGTCGCGATCCGGAGACCGAGGATCCGAGTGATCCGGTGTTCATTCCGGCGAGGAGGTTTGGTGGGGAAGAAGAAATGGGTGGGACGGTGTTGTATCTTGCATCCAGAGCCGGGAGCTTTTGTAATGGGCTGATCTTGGTGAATGACGGTGGTAGATTGGGAGTCACGCAGTCGACTTACTGAAGATCGATATTCTAGATTCTGATGTCAGGACATTCTCCAATGTTGCGATTCATACTGATACGTCTTGATCATGGAAGCTTAAGGAGGAGTGGCCTTGCCCGGCGAATATCGCAAATCTGTACCATCTCCACCACTTATTCGGCGCGCTTCTCGGCGCAAACTTCTGAAAATATGCCCTTTACGAGAATGGAGACTAATTTCTTCGAGATACAGTCTCCGACGCTTACTCTAATGACTGAATCGCATCATCTTCACTATATTTCCAAAACAGCCCATGCCGCCAGAACCAAAGCTCTGTTCTGATTCTCATCGACCACCAGTAGACACTGCACTTTCGCTGCCCAAGATCTACCAAGAGCTTCAAGCTTGCCCACTTTCCTAGCTTCGACTCCTTCTTCAACCATTCGCGCATCTCATATGATGATCTGCCTTCCGGTACCGTGTTTTCGATGCTGGAGTCCGTCCTCTTTGCTTGATTCGCGAGCTCCCACTTTCTTTCCCACTTCCTACTAAGCCAATATGAACTCCACTTCGTCCTCAAATTCTTGTTCCTTGCAGGGATACTACCCTGCCCAGTCCTAATGGCAGTGACCTCGCCAAGTCCGTTCATTTCAATCTCAGGAAGTTCCTGCTCGAAAGGCCTCGTGGTCTTTGGCCACGAAATTAATGTGTTGTTTCGTAGTTTAGAGATCCGAATTGACCACCAGTTCCCACCAAACTCGAGATCGGGCGCGTTCTTCATCCGGAAGTGTATCAATCTACCTCCATCTAGTGAGAGAGTCGCCTCGATGAGTTTGACCGCATCATATCGGAAGTCTCGGGGAGCTGCTTGTTCATTGCCATCAATAACAATCTGTATGGTGGACTGCGCACTTCTTGCAAACAGTGGCGCGTCGTCGGCCATCTGCCATGGGGACCTATACATCCTCAATTGCAGTAGTCTTTGAAGCCTCGCAAGTGCTGTTTCATTTGATCCATCTTCAAACTTGAACGTCATCTCAAGGGAGAGAAAATGTCGGGACAGGCAGCTGTAATTCGGGTAGCCAACGAGCCTAGCAATATGGAATGCACGATAAAGACTCATTATGTCCGTTGCAGTATCTAGGTTGATATTCTGGCATTCTCCGAAGATCTGATCGAGTATGCGAGTGCGTACACTCTTGGGAAGGCTCATCAGTGTCGGCGGCTCTCGAATAACAAAGCGTAAGTTGTCTCCTCCCTGTACATGGAACCTTGTTGTACTAGTTGAGTTATACTCCTTCAATCTACCGTCGCTACCCGGCAGAAAGAACTGGTCAAGTCCAGAGGAAGACCAGTGTGCCATATCCAAGTGCGGTTTACTTCGGAAGACAATGATCCCACCAGAGCCATCTCGCTTGATCGAAACATTCCCGATAGCGTGCCAGTACTTCTTGATTCCAAGTTTATCTTGGATGAGCGAAGTCAGAATTTGGTTCACCCCAGCTGCGTTGCAGTCTGGTTGTAGGGCACCCGAATCTAGATCGGGGATAGCCTGTTCGTGTACGAGAACGACCTTGAGCTGTGTGAGATTGAAGTGCCATATGTGACATAGCAGCGGTCCGAACTCAAGAAGGCCCTTCCCAGACAGGGGTTCATCGTCACGAAAAGCGCGCCATAAATCTCTTTTGTCGTTCCAATCAGTCGGAGTGAGATGTGTAACGTCGATCTCAAACCTCCGAAGTAGTGTTGAGTGATGCCCAAGAGTGACTAGCCAAGGAATCAACTGCTGAGAGATGTATCTAGCGTTGATATCTGGACGTTCTAGCAAGTAGCATTTAGAGCATAGCTTGAGAACGTTGTTCCCATAGAATGTCGATGACGCTTCTCTGTGCACCTGGCGATTGACAAGAAATAAGCCAAGACCCGAGAGACCCGCCCGTTCGTGAACTTTCTGATATGCGACAACAGACTTGTCGTAAGGTATATTAGGGTCGATCGCGATGTTCTCGTGGTGTAGATATAGCCCGTACTCGTCAAGATCGACGATATGTATTGGTCTGTCAAACTCCAGGAGAGCCGAGTAAACCATGTTGCGGATCTCGGGGACGAGAGACAGAAATGGAAATGACTCGTCCATTATTTTTTTTGCCTCCGTGCAGCGTACAGTGGTGCCCTTCCGCTCTTGTTCCTTGTCGTACGCAATCTCGGTGGAGAGGACTTGCGGGTCTAAGTGGCGGCCAAAATCCTCGACGCGTGCTATGAACTCGTGCTAACAGTATACTCTTTCTTGAAAGTCGGTTGGTATTTGGATCCGGCGTGCGAGGATGCGTCGACTTTGCTGCGTCGGTGGAGCGTTGCGGGTCGTTCTTCTCGAGGCCCTGATGTTGTTCTTGTGCAATTCGTCTGCGCGTAATTTGTACTTGTGAAGCACTGGCACGTTTGCCGCAACGCGCTAGCAAAACTGTGAAAGACACGTCAGAGTGTTTGTATATTTTGTCATACAAACTCATGTTCGCTGCTCCCTAGCCTGGCGCCCTGGACGGGGAGGGCATGCCTGGCGGGCTACGCAGTCT
This sequence comes from Paraphoma sp. B47-9, assembly GCA_001748405.1. Taxonomy (NCBI): domain Eukaryota; kingdom Fungi; phylum Ascomycota; class Dothideomycetes; order Pleosporales; family Phaeosphaeriaceae; genus Paraphoma; species Paraphoma sp. B47-9. The sequence continues at coordinate 98,285 of BCLK01000278.1, forward strand.
TAGCGATGTCAAACAAACTGGTACAGCAGGGAGCGCCCGGGCGGTGACATCTGCCCGGATCTGTCACTACATTTGGGAAATGACGAAAAACGTACATATGAAAAGTTCACAAAGTGTGACGGCTTGCTCGTTCGTAGTTCACAGGTCATGTCAACCTCTCATGAGGCTGTCCCGTTTTCTCACTGGTGTAAGGATGACTCGAGCTAGTAAGACTGCGATTTGCAATCTGTAGTGCTATAGTAGGCTGTGATCACACCGCAGTGCTATGCTCACACCACTACGGACACATCGCGCTGCAACGACGTTGAACTACAATACTTTGGCTCGAACTCAATCTTTTCATCCAACCGGCTAAGCTCATGCTGGTCTGGTAGTTTGGTGATGTCGCCAACATACCACAAAGAACAGATGGTCAAGACGACCACCATTGGTGCGCCATCGAAGGCATAAATTGGCCACTCATGAGCAAGAAGGTATCCATCCTCTATCTTCACATTAGCTGCATGTTTTCACAGGCCAAATAAAGATAGAACTTACCTCCCAAGGCTTCTTGAATCACCTGAAAAATGTTGGTGAAAGCGATGATGACGCTCACCACATAGAGCATCTTCATGTACCTCCTCCAATCAATCCTTTCAACGCTTTCACCTTCTCTTCGAGCATTCAGTCTCGTATGCCATAGCCCCGCAACCACAAGGAAAAACCCGAAAATAACTAATTGAAACCCTAAGCCCATCAGAATCACACCCTTGACGACATTCGCACCATTAGCGTCATCACCTCCAGCCAGGATCAAAGCATCGCCTGCTTGTAGAAGAAAACACAGCACATCGCCGCCAACGAAGAGCTTCGTGAGTCGCGTAGGTCGAATAAGTGAGTACGAGGCGCTGTCTGTCGCAATCATGATGCGGCCTAGGAACATGTAGATGCTTGCGGCGAAGAAGATGGGACCGAGCAGGATGAGCAGGGCTTGCATAACGTAGAGACCGGTGGAGGTGGGGTTAGACCTGCCGAGGGCGCGTGCGATGTAGCCGAAGGCTTCGACTTGTGCTCGGTTAGTTGTGATCACCACTTGGATGTGGATAGATAGGGGAACATACGAAGAGCGCCGATGAGAAAAGGGATGCAGAACCATGTTCGGGTCCTAATGAGGCGGACCAAGTGAATGATGAATAAAACTATGAAAAGAGCGACGAAAATTCCCGCCGCAGCCGTGGAGGGAACGTAGTTGTACTTGGGCTCTTCTTCAGACATGGTAGAAAGAATGTAATGAATCCCTAAAGGAAAAAAGAAACGTTTTGGTTGCCTAGGAAATATGCATGGTGTGGTCGTGATGAGGGAGCCAGAAAGGGTGAGCTTCAGCGACCGTTATATACGCTACGCTCGGAGCCACCATACAATCATAATCATTCTGGGGTTCGAAGTCAGAGATAGCGCATGAGCCCATCAAGGTTGGGTTGCAACCGGGCCGTTGAGGCTGAGGATCGACGGGGAACGGGGCCGAGGGCGAGCGAGCGAGAGAGCACGGAACTCATGCGCAGGGATGGCTCAGACACATATAAGCGCTACAAGTTAGAACTCATGAAAAACCTTTTGATTATGAATGATTGACGCGCAACATAAAGGTGCTTGCGTCCGCCAGGGACGGTCGCTCGTTCTCATCTCGGTGTCGCTCTCCCACTCAGCCCAACCTGCCCTCAACACCATAAAATCACTTCATTCCAGCAGCCACAAAATTAATCAAGTCTATGCGCAATCTGCTGTCACAACAATCTTCCAGCAGGATGTGTTATTTTTTTCTGCTGATCGAATTGTCCCAGCAGCACACCACATGAACCGATGGTGCAATTGCATTGGCATCTCTTAGCTAGCCGGAAACCTCCGGCAGGACGCGTACGATCCCGGGAACAGCGTTTTGGTCCACATCAACAACATCATGGTCGACGAGGTTGAACTTATGTACAGTCCCTGCTTTCCGTTGCTTTCACAGCGGCAATTTTTCTATCCTTTTCGAACCCCATGGATGAATAGGTACTGTTTTCATCAAGAGAGAGTCTGCCGCGCGTCGACCATGCACCTCACGGGATTATCTTTCAAGCACAATTCAGTCACGTTGCTTCCGGGCGGGATGCTCCTCGTGAACTTGAACATCTCTAGTATAGCGCCAGTACTTTTGTTTGGTGTTACGATTGTGCAGACCGTGATGGCCAGAGGGGTCACGGAACTCGCGTCGCAAATCTCGGGCAAGAGATATGCAACGGCGTTCCGCAGATTGGCTGTGCACTTTGTTTTGGTGCTGCAAACCTTCACCACCGCTTTGAACAATTCAACGAATGCAGCTTGCATGAGTAGCCTTGTGTATTGAGGCCAGCGCCAGGAATCGTGCGTCGATACTCTGGAACATTGTGACCGCGCGACTGCTCGCTGACTTGATACAGAAACAATTGGTATGCGCCTGCTAGCCGATGATGCACGAGCTCGTGGGCCAGTTATCGGGCCTTGGTTATCAGATCTAAGTTGCTGGCGGTCCTGGGTGACATATCTCGTCGTAGCAGGACTTCGTCCGCTCTGGGTTTACCCCTAAAATGGGCGCGATGGTACATGTCGGAATTTTTCGTAACCATGGCGAAGCTGCGCAGATCTACTAAAAGGGGCGTATGCAAACGCACTCCAATCGACGCTTGCTGCCTGGCATTTGGCCGTACCCCTAGCGTAATCGCTTACGCGGGCGCTAGGGTGGCATGTCGCATATCAGGGTGACGCGATTGGACCGTTTGTGATCTCTGTTGCTTTGTGCAAGAGATCTTGCAGATGTGAGATGCATTGCGTTGTAGTCGTCAAAAAAGCAAGAAGCGCCTTATCGATCAGCATGATGGGCGAGGTGTTATCGTTGGACGCCTTGCTAGAAGAAAGATCGTGGCTTGCCCACTAGGCCAACGAATCACAGCACAATGTCTGCCCGTTGCCCTGATTGAAAGGAATATCCATCGCACGCTTGCTCGAACTTAAAATATTGTGGTGTGGCACATGATATACGCTCTCTTACTCCCGCCCCTGTTGAATCTTCATGCTCGAACAATGAAGAGGTCACAGAGAGGCATGTACGGCACGTTTTGCGTATCGCGAGACTCTTCGGAGAACCAATTTCTATTGACGCCAGAGTTGGTTCCACTCTTAGTAATAGTAATAGTAGTGCTACGGTGGCTGTGCCTTCATTTGTTACATGTATGTTTCCCTTCTGACATTCCACAATAGTGTTTATTTCCTATGAACTATCAAGTTTCTTGACTCTACTATCCACTTAGATCCTGTCTTGATCACGGTACTATCCCAAACCAACATCAATATAACTCGACGATCTGGCGAGTACGTTCATTTTCAAAGACAACATCAGCCGCGGCGCGAAAACAGACGCGCCTGACTACATGTTGTACATGTATCTTTCTGACTTGCTAAGCGGGAATGTAAAGATAGAGAGGAGGGGTTGAGTATGTTTAAGGATATTAGTGCGCAGCGGCGGAGGATCGCGGACGAGAAGTACATAGGGTAAAAATAACATATCGGGTCCAGGCAATCGGTGTTTTGGATTCTAATCCATTGTAGTTTGGGTTCTTGCATAGTATATTTGCAAGCACCATTCACTTCTCGAACCTTTGGTTGCATTCCCATCTCCTTTCCATTCTTTTCTCCATGCAAAATCTGGCTTTGATCGGTTTGTTGCTATGGGCAATTGAACTGGTATGGGATACAGTCTGAAAGTCGAAAGTTTATTTAATTGCCAATATCTCTGATGTCAAGTAGTAGGCGTAATGACCAGTCTCCTTTGCGAGATAAAGGGATTTTCTCTCGAAACCAACTGCTCAAGACCCTTACTAGCTCAATGCATGTCTCAAGTAGTCATTTCATGCACGCAGAAGTCGCAACCATCGCATTTGTCCTAGAAGACTTAACGATCAGACAGTATCACCACTTCCAACCTGACCCCAACCGTATTAATCGCAGTATTTGGCAAGCGCCTTGAAAACGCATAGTCCCATTCCGCAATCTTCCATCACACCACGCTCCGTCGTACGAACTTCAGGCGAGTTACTGGCAACGAAACCATCGTCATCCTGGGTTCCATTTGGTGGCAAGAAATCAACGACTCTGCCATAGCCATTGACCCATGCACGGGGAAGAGAAAAGTACGACATGGTGTTTGGGTTATCAAGCCACGCCATGTACACAGCGCGCCGTAGGTCCCCAAGTACCAGTACACCAGCGTGATGTCGAGATTGATCAGAGATTTGAAGCTCAACGGCGAGTTCCTTGTCATTGGTAAAGCTGAGGGTAGCGCGTAGTATTGGCATAACGTCGAAGCGAAGATTCTCGAGAGACTCAAACCGTGCAATCTCAAAGACTACCTTGATCTGTCCTTGCGGCCATCTTGACATATCTGGCCATACGGCGAAATCATTAGGCGCACCATAACGACGCGATAGTCGATGGGAGGAACCATCGATCATCCAGAGAAGTGACCGAAGTTTGCCGGTTGCATATTTTCTCGAAAGATCGAGTGAAGTGAATTCAACATCGCAAGCTTCCATCGTGATCCTTCTCCACTTGAAAAAATCTAGGAAGACGCGTCGATATGAGTATAGTGGGCGAAGCATCCGGAAAATGGCAGCTATGTTATCGGATCTGAGTTTTCGAATTTCCTGGGAGCGGATGACGTCATTCCATATACGAGCGTGGATATATTCTGGCATATTCGTCAAGTCCAGAGGGCTGCGTTTGTCCATGACCAGCCTGTCGTTGCGCAAAACCCTGAAGTGAGATGTCCTATGCGAGCAATTGTTGTTGTACTTGGACAGTCCACGGTCATATCTGCTGCTTGTTCGGTAGACCACGCTTCCACCACTGCCATTTTTGTTCAATGCAATCTTGGATATGGATCGCCAGTATTTCCTGATCTCGAGATCATCCCTCTGGAGGAACTGGATAGTGCGATTGATCTCGGTAATCGAGACTCTGGAAGGCACCGACGCAGAGTGCTCAGGATGCGTTTGGGCCAAGGATACGGATTTGTCCAGTATCTTGCGTTCAGGCTGCATCACCCTAAGCTGTACGTTCAAATTGAACCTCCATACTATGCAAAACACGGCTCCGAGTTGGATCGGCTCACTTGTTGCCCAGTACGAACAGAACTCCGGGCAGTCTTTTGAACACATCTCATTGATGTCAAATTCAAGCTTCCGGAGCAGGCATAAACGACTACCCAAATTGCTCAGCCAAGGAGCTCCGGATGCAGCAATATAATCGCAGCTGTAGTCGCAAGGTTGATTAGGTCCTATACGGTTTCTGCCGAAGTTGAAGGTATTGTTCTCGTAGAAGACTGATGAAGCTTCTGCATAGAGCTGGCGTGATACAAGGAAGAGCGCAATGCCGGGCTGGTTGACTGCCATGAGCGACACGGGGAATTGGCGCAGCATAGCCCAGAATACCTTGCCCTCCTGGCCTAAAGACGATGTCAGAATCACCGGCGGCGAGGTCTTACAGTACTTAGCTGGGGGCTTACGAGGATGACTCAAGCCATCGTTCTCATCGCCGATGCGGCGATGCAATGTGGGTTTCTGGCCATCTGTGGGTATTGCCACGCAAACTGGATCCGGGTGAATGAAGAGAAGCTCGTAAATCCAATTGCGTAACTCTGGTGGCAGGCTCCAGAAAGAAGGAGCCCTGCGTTCGATCTCCCGTGCTGGTGATGAGCCAGGTGCAATTCTCGCTTTGACAGCGACGTCTTTGGACTGTGGCGAAGCCATAGTAGCTTGCGCCTTGTGAGCAGCCGACTTGCCGTTGTCTGCGAGCATCGGTGCCAGGGTAACGTCGAAAAGCCGTGATCTATGCAATTGTGGTGGAAGACGAAGGAGTGCAGAGGCCCTGCGAACGCAGTAATGTTGTTTTGCGCGAAGCAGGTATTTGCGGGTCCAGTATGCAAGACTCGCTCTTATATATATATAWAWAAAAAAAAAAAAAAAAAAGAACCTTCGGTACAGGGTGACCAAGGGCGTTCGCGTACCATGGTTAGAGTTCGACTAATCACATTTGTCAACTGGTACATTTGTGATGGCCTAATTGGTCAAACTCTGTTTAGGCTACCAGTTTTGTATTTATGACCCTGTAAGTGCGTAACCTTCACTCTTCCTACCGCTCCGCGCAGATCTCGTAGTTTCCTTTTCTCGTGTTCGAGCTCAGTGATCAAGTGAGGTTCGCAAATGGTGTATATTGTCCATGCAAGTATCCATACCACCATGGAGAGCCACACAATTTACGAAAATGCGCCCACCACGATCACCTTTACCAAGCTAGGAAGCATTATGAGACTAGGCAATCTCTCAGATGGTCTAATCTTGGGGATATGTGCAACGCATCACGGATTGTATAGTATCGAAGCACCTATCTCCGAAACCGGATCTCCATACTTTAGTCATGGAGTGCTAATCACCGAATGAGTCACAGTATCCTTGAGACAAGTGTACCGCCTATCAGCAACGACATCAATCTCAGCACATAAACGATCTTTAATTCTCAACGCTCGAGTACCGTGCGAATCCAATCTACTATCCCCTCTCTCGAGTCTACTGCGCCTTGCGGACCTCATCCTCATCAAGCTCTGGTGCAAATACTCTCGACCACAACACCATGACCGTTGACCATAAACCGCATAGATGCAGAAGGATCCGGTCGAAGCTCGAGAATTACCCAAGCATTCCTCACGATGTTTCGAAGGTCCTGGAGCAAAAGAACCTTGCGCACTTCAGAAGCGCCCTGTCTATTTGGAGAGCGGATGGAGAGTCTAATAGCTCGAGTTCTTGGCCAGCCCGAGGTGATCCGACAGAGCCGCAAAGCATCGAAACAAACTTTGCTGAGGCTATGGCTGTCTGGAAGCTCGAAAATCATGTGGATAGTCAGTGATGACCAGCGTCCAAGGTCAGGTAGCTTGTGGTCGTAGCCATGTCTGGTTTCGGCGCGTCTCAAGTACTGTGATGGATGTTGTGCCATCTCAAGCAACGGCTCAAGGTCTCTGAGAACTTGACAGAGATTGTGTACAACGCGCTGCGTGAATTTGAGCTTGAGTTCAAATATGTTCCAGTTGAGGTATTGTGAACTAGCGACAAGAAGTACTTCCCGACTCGCAAACATCGGGCGTAAAGCACGAATAATGGCAGGTCGATTTCCGATACTGAGCATCTGAACATCTCTGTATTGAAAAGCACGTCGCCAGATATCATCCTGAATAGGCCCCGGTAAGTTCAGCAATCTGGGAGGGTCTCGGCTCAACATGCGAAGACTGTTATTGCCTTCTGCGATGAATTGGGAGACATTGTATGTTATTCCCCGAATGTAATTCCAGTAGTTATCGCGAATGCTGGTCCAATCGATGCTTGTTCTGAACACAACCGTCCCTTTGGAACCGTCGACCTTCAATCGAATGCTACGGATAAGTCGTCGAAATGTCCTAAGACCTAAGACGTCGCGCTTAATCAGGCGGAGCATTTCGTTGAGCGCATGACCTGGTGCGTCCTCGTTTGAGGAGCTAGCAGCTTCTGATGAAGCGAGGTTTCCATTATCTCCATCGAAAGTCGTCCTCAAATCCACCAGACGGAGCTGTAGGGATGCATCTATCTCCCATATGGTGTTGAGGAAGGGCCAGATCTCGACCATGGACACGTCGCCCCATCGGCGCGGGCAGTCGCCTGGACAGTAATCTATGTCCAGCCTGCGTATACAGCTCATATGGCTCCCCAGACTTCTCATCCATGAAGTTCCGGCTTCCATGACGTCTTCGCTGTCCAACCCATGTCTGTGTCGATGAGCGGGGATGTTCAATGTTATGGTGAATGCATTGGCCTGATAGAAGACAGACGACGCCTCTTCATAGATTTGGCGGCACACGAGGAACAAAGCTAGGCCTGGTTGATAGGCTCGGAACAAGGGTCGAGGATCGTCCTTTGGTAACGCTAGGGATATCTCGAGAGATTCTGTTTGCGAGTGTTAGAGAACGCATTGCAGACCCGCAGCAAAGAACTTACGAGAACTAATCAGTCCAACATTGTTGTCTCCTATCCTTCGATGCAGTCTGAGTGCTTGACCTTTGGCAGGCGGCGCAGCGAAGATGGGCTCGTCGTGCCGAAACAAAAACTCGTATACCTAGTTGCGAATTTCGGGTGACAAGTCAAGTAAGGGCAGCACGCCAGCTTCCATTCCGCGAGACGTGTAGCCTTGACTCAGCACTCTGGCGTTCTCTACCGGCAAGCGTTTGTCGTCACGTTTGGAAGTGACGGGATCATGCGATGCGATGCCGTCTTCGTTGCGGCCCATCGGAGCCATTATGTCCCTTGCCGGTCAGAGTGTCGATGGATATCAATACTGAACAATGATGAGAGTGGAGGACAAGAAGATTCTGGCGCAGACTCGATTCGAAAGTGAGAGTCGCAAGAGCGCCTCTTACTTGGCGTTGGAGGTAAAGGCAGGTGTTGTGATGGGTAAAGTTCAAGACAGTGACGACATTGTACTTTCCTCGCCCAAAATGTACTCGTTCAACCATCTTTGGGCATCAAAGGTTCTCATATACCTCATGAAACAGCGATTTGAAGAGGCGGTGTGGCGAATGTTTGCTGCTCCCAATTGGGATGACAACAAACGACATTTCGGGTGCATGCAGTACGAAAACCTGGTACGGACGGACGCAACTATCCTTACTCATACCGAGGCTAAACGCTACATCGTCGCGATGATTCACAGACAAATGAAGAAACAGGGACCACTTTCTGCGCGTCAACGCACCCGAGAAGCGTCAAAGCCGTACCGCTCTTCCTTCTTCTCGGTCGCACCATCTTCCCTGGAAAGAAACATCTGACGGCTTGTAAACATCTGACAGCATGTGCCCATTCTCTCACCTGCCACGAGCTTTCATAGTGGCGTAAGTCTTAGTCTTCATCACGCGAGAGCGACACAAGCAATCAATCTCAATCCATCGAATTCCAATAATCTAAAGTCCATACCCCCTCAACCACCTCAACTCCCTCGCCTGCGCCTCCAACGCCCTCCTCATCTCGAGCCCATACTCCCTTTCCCTGACCCGCTCACTCCCATCCCTCGTCTGCTGTTCCAACGCGTCCTCAAACACTTCTTTGCTACCGAATACATCTTCCTGGCCGAAGCCCAGCATGCCCAGTTTCCCGTCGCCGGTCCAGAGGATTAAGTTATCCTGCTCGATGGGTGTCGAAGCCGAGTTGGAAGGAGTCGAGAAGGGAGAGGTAGGGATAGTCGTGGTAGGCAGTATCTTCTGCACGATATCCCCCCACCCCTGCTCAACATTCCCTTGTAGCGGATTCGTCAAACTCCGCTCCTCAAGCAACCCCTTCTCTTTCCTCATATCATTAATATTAAACCCCCGCACAGGCGTACTCCCATCTCTCTCCACCCACTTCACATTCCCGTCTCCATCCGCACACACAATCCGCGTCCCATGCGCCGCAACAGCAAGCATCTTGGACCTGCCTGCCGTCTGGCGATTCTGATAACACGCATGCGGATTACGCGTCGTGCGTGAATCGCTGGAATTAATACTCCGCGTGGGTTCGGCGGATAGGCCGTATAATTCGAGCGAGCCTTTGCCTTTATACTCACCTGCAGCGACGAGGGTGTGGCCCGGTGTGGATTTTGCGTCGTGGAGGTACGACGCGGGATAGCTTGTGCGGAGGGATTGCGGGATGAATGGGTAAGGGATGGTTGTTAGACTGGATAGGCGAGCACCTGAGTGTACGGTTCCGCGGAGACGCGGGAAGAAGCGTCGGTCGAAATTGAGCATGCTGGTGAAGCGGCCTGCGACCCAGATGTCGCCGTTTCCGTCCCATTCGCGCGTTGTCGGGAGGTGCAGGACGGACAGCGCGCCGGGCTGGGAGAGCGAGACGTGGCCGCCGAAATCGCCGGTGTCGAGGCGCGAGAAAGACGTGTCCATAGTTGAGCCGCCGATGAGTTCGCAGCGCGTGGATGGTGCGAGAGGCGGTGGTTTGCGTGTATCGTGAAGATGAATTGTCCAGTTTGTGCCGACTGTTAATGGAGTCCGATGATGTGCTTCCGACAACGCAGTGATCGGGAATGGATACGGTGTTCGCGAAACAACGTCCAGCGTGTTCAAATCCACCTCGTTCAAGACATTCTGCACGGCAAAAAAGCCCTTGTTCAACACACGATCGATGCTCACGCATTCCACCGCCCCCGTCTCCGTCATCATCGCATGGCTCTGGCTCAACCGCGTATCATAATCCAAATCCGAGCCTCGACCCGTCAAAACGCCGATACTACTCTTCGCAACGACTTTCCCCTGTCGTTCGCTCCGCGCACTCGCGTCCCAGATACATATACTCCCATCATCCAGCGGTGCAACAAGTTTATCCGCACTGCCCTCACTGTCAAACAATATCCCCGCACCCATGGCTTCGCGCCTAGCCGTATCCTCCCCCTCCTCCTCGCCTTCATCCCCAGCATCTTGGAACCAGCCAATCTTCTGCGGCGCATGTCTCTGCACGAAATCCTGATACCAATCGACTTTCTCGCCGGGATAACTCGGATCCCAATTCGTCCTTAACGCATCCCACTTGCGATCCCTATTCCTCTCCTCTTGTACTTCCGCACTCGGCGCGCTGGGATCATGCACGCTCGTGTCGAATGCATTCGAGACGCTATTCGCAGCCTGTATGAGCTCGGCGAGGCGCGGATCGATGTCGGATGCGGCTTCGAGGCGGCGGCGCCGGCTTTCGGCGACCGAGTGTGTGAAGCAGAGCGTTTTCCAGAGATTGTTGTCGCGCGAGAGGCGCAGGAATTGGCGCGAGACGTGTTGGAGGTTGACGAGCTCGGCGGGTTCGAGGTCTGGTGGGATAAATGATTAGTAGTGGGGTGGTGGAGGAGGGGGAGGTAGGAGCGTGGGGGAGGGGAGACAAACAGGCGATGATTTGGAGGATGAGTTCGTCGGGGAGGTATTTCATCGTGATGGGGTGTGGAGAGAACGTTAGGGAATGTTTATGCAGAAGGAGAAAGACATTGACCAGGTAGGAGAGGAGACATGGTGTTTGCGACGCGGTTATCTCGAGTACTCGCGAAGGGCTCCATAGCTGCCGGGGTAAGGGCGCGAGGGCTGACGCCATGCCGAAGCCGACATGACTCGCGCAATCTCTCCGCATTTCGTCAAATGCTCACTCTTATCACAATGTTCATGTTCGAAAAAGTTGAATGTAGGATAAGCAAAACACTTGTATTCGAAAATGTTTGATTCATTACAAAGAAATTGGTATCTTTGCTCGCATCTGGAAGTGTCGAATGTCCGCTCATTATATGTACACACGCATTTCTTGTATCTCATTGCATCAATCATGATGGAGAAAATCCACTACAGCCGCTCCCATGTGTATATACTCCGAAACTCCCTTTATCCGCTCTACCTCTGCAGCTGCTTCTCCACGTCTTCCGGAGGCGTCTTGACAGTCGGCAGTTCCGCCGCATCTTGTGGCCTATATGCCTGGTACTGCTGCGGCTTCTCGTTGATGACCGGTAGAGCAGCGCTCGTAGCATCTAGCTCTGCCGCAGGTGGATGTGTGAATCCAGCCTGGTTCATACCGGGAGAGTAGTTTGGCGGTGGGCTGCCCCATGTGGCACGACCATCACCGTTTCCACCACCAATGCCAACAGTATCCGGTCCGTATGCGGCTCCGTGACCGGGCTGGAATCCTGCTCCTGAGTCGAGTTCTGCGTGGCCGGGAATGTTGGAAACGGGTCGTCCTGGCCCTACAGGGTTGCTGTCGATTTCAGATGTACCAGGCCTCGAGTGCCTGTAAACATCCTTCTTTCCGAGTTTTGCGCCCGCACCACCAGCAAAGGCTGACCCGGTACTATCCGCATCCATCTCAAGCGTCTCTTTGTATGCGCTCCTCTTCTGGTTGCGTCGCTTGCGCAACATCCAGAAAATGATTCCAAACATAGCGAGAGCGAGCGGAATACCAACAGCGCAGCCTACAATCAGACCAGTGTTGCTACCCGAGCCGCCACCAGACGAAGAGTCGGTGCTCGTGCCTCCACCAGCGGCAACGGATGGGGTAGAGACGACAGTCTGCGTGATCGTAACGAGGCCTGCGGAGCCAGATGAGACGACTTGGACTTCTGAAGTGACGGGGGTAGCCGAGGACTGCGCACGAGATGCGCTTGAGCCGCGCGCCGTGGTTCCGCTCGATGACCCTTGTGCAGTTGATGAGGCGGCGTTGGCCGAGGCGGACCCAGACACCAGGCCAGTGATGGACGAGAGAGTAGGTACAGTCGATGCTTGGTTCCTGCCGATTGTCGCATATGCTCTACCGTCCTGGAGCTGGAAGAACGGTCGGGGTGACGGTGACTCCTGGCAACAGTTGACATTTGTACGGTCCCCGTTGCAGCACCATTGGTTGTTGTGGTTGGAGCACTGCGCGATGCCTTCAGCGCCAATGGTTCCTGAGCCTCCTAGTGCGCCTTCGACTGGTCAGCATACGGCAAGAAGAGCGGCAGCATATACTCTTACCATAGATGCACATGTTCGAGGGGCAGCCTGCGGCTCCCCAGGTCTTGTCGGTACAACTATATCGTCCATATAGTCTGGCGGCAGGGTTATAGCATAGTCCGTTGTCAAGGCACTCCCAGGTATCGGGGCAGCACGCTGAGCCTTCTGCTGTTGAGCATGGCTTCTCAGCCTGGTCAGCTTCCTTTCCGTTGGCATAGTCTGATTGATGTCAGTGAAGTCTAAACAGAGCGTATTCACTGCTCTCACAGCAAGTCTGAGCGACCGCTTGCGACGCAAGGGCAACCAGAACGGCGGCGCGCAACAATGCAGATGTAGATCTCGCCATCGTGCTGTCGTGAAAGTGTGAAAGTGAGCGAGGTGAGTCTGACAAGACCGAATGCTTGTCTCAATTTCCAATCCCAGTCCCGGGTAACGGTGGATCCAGGGACGAGCGGGGCGAGGTGGAGTGAAAGTCGAGCGAGAGAGTACAGGAATGTAAAAGCCCACCAAAAGCGCAGGTGAGCGGCTCAAGACACAAAAGGCCACAAGGGACAGCCAGCGCCAGGGCTGCACGATGATGATCCGTCGAAAATAGGGTCCTGTCTTTACGCATGTGCACTTGGTTGCGCCGTCACCCAATCTGCTGCCTTGTCCTTCACCTTCCTTTCCCAACGCGTCTCTAAACCCAACGGCAAACGCACCATGTGGCCAATCATGACGGCCCACTAATTAAATACGCCCCTCGGGTGCATTCAGTACCGTTGATTTGGCGCAATTGCCGGAGCAGCCAAAGCTTCCCTTTTTTCACCATGTACGTCACTGTGACACTAGTGCTCGTATAGGCTGCCAAGGATGCTGTCGTTACAATCGCGGTTTGTACGAGGATACATCCGCGACGATCAATCGCTCGCTATTCGAAACTGCTTGTCGTGCCTGCAATCGCCGTTGCCGGTTCGATCGAGCAACTGCAATCGTCGATGCCGCAGTCAGACAGGAGGAGGATCTAAGTTTGCGATAGGGGCGATGGCCTTGCGGTCGCGAGCAAAGACGATGCGAAACAGCATGCAGCGAAGCCAAAACCGGCGCTCGCACTTATTTCTGCACGTCGTTAAGCCCATCCATGCCGTTATCCGCGCTCTTAACTATTGATTTCAATGTGCACCTATTACATCGCATCGCTTGGCTGAAGAGGGCGCCATGTTTGGTGTCAGCGGCGCGGTTGTGATTCTGTTTTCAGCGACCGAGTGAACACGGGCCCCTGTGTGATCGCCATTGCAGGGTCGGTCCTCGTATCGCGGAAAGGCTTGAGCACGAGTTACAGAATGCGCATGACGTTGGTGGTTGCACTGTGGGACAGAAGGTCGGATGAAGTGGAAACGGTGCCCACTCTGAAGCCTTGAGGCTGTGTGGCGCCTTCCCGAGCCGAACGGCTGGCATGCATCAGGGTTCTCCCACATATTCAGTCCCATCATCAAACACCAACAATCTTCTGAAATGAATACACCTGCAGCTGCGATCCTTCAGAGCCAAAAGGAAATCTCGTAGTCGTACGACAGCGCGCTCCTTTCTGCTGCATCGTCGGCTCCACGGCGAGGCTGCGGAGACGCCGGACCTTTTCAAAGGCCCTTCCTCGTAACTCAAAGGCTAGCAAGGAAGCTTCGGTGCAGAATGACCGAGGTACACTGATCTGCGAATGGAAAATGTAACTTGACGATGTTTAGACTGCGCGCTAGATGCGCCTAAGATAGCTACTATTGCCACTACACCGTACCGGCGTATGTCCCAATCAGATCCACTACCACGTGCATTGAAGTACCATTCCATCTGCACATGCAGCATTGCCCGTTTGCGTCCACGCTCCTGATACCACAGCCGGTCTACACGGCTCGTCTGCTCGAAGCCACTGCGTTTCGAATTAAGCCGTCATTTTGTTGGGGTTACACAACAGACTATACAGACCACGCAGCCTCACGCATCGAACGGGCAGGAGGAAAAATTGCCTCGAAGGAGACTTGCTACTAAACTTGGACAAGTTTCTGCCCGATTATCGAAGCAACTTGCTCTGCGAATCCCGTTTCAAGCCGCGTACTCCTATTTCTGTCTTCAAAGTCTTTATCCTATCAAAGTAAACACATCAACATTCTCGGCCGGATCCCTCATCCCCTCCCCAACCCACATCTCCATTTTAAATATCCCCACCCTTCCGTCTTCGCCCTCTCCCATTTCTCATCTCCTACCCATCCCCTCATTTCCTCCATCCTTCCCCGCCCTTCCGTCAGTGTTCGTGCCCGGTGTCCTCGAGCACACCTGGTCTACACCAAAATCGATGTCCAATACAATATATACTCACCGCTTCGTAAACTGGATCAATGTCTGCGTCTGAAGTTGGACGGATAGATAGTGTCGCTCTGCATGGACACCGGATGGCAGTGTGAGATCGACGTGGTGAAGAATTTGGATATGTAGGGAGATTGAGCTTACTAGTGAATGATGATTTGAATACAGTGTTAACTAGATGACGGAACACATGGGACAGTCCGTTACTATACTTCTCGCTCGACCTCTTACTACTGTATGAGGTAACATGGCAGACAACGGAATTAACCATCCCAAACATCCAACCCATTCCCTACCTACTCCACATCCCAAACACATATCACCATCACACAAATCCAACCCCTCAACACGCAAGAAACGCAATCATGTCATGGTATCATGCAATTGATTTTCACATACGCTATCATAAAGCCCCATGTCCCGGGTAGTCCTTCCGTCAATCAAATATCAGACAGAAAAACCTTCAACCCTTACCACCGCACACCTACAGACAGAGCAGGCCGTATTCCAGACCCATCCCACCCCAGGCGTGCGCGGCCGTTACCTCTCAAACGCCCATCATGCATTATCATGTACCCGAGTCGAGGGAACTGCGTCGTGCTTAGTGAGCGACCATGCCGCCCTTGGAGTCGTTGGTGCTGCCCTGGCGCTCGGGGTTCTGTTTTGCGTTAGTCAGGCATCAATCACGATGGGGAGACGAGGGATGTGTAGTGTGGATGTGGGTGTGAGTTAGGTAAAAGTTGGGTAGGAGTTGTACGTACCTCCGATGATTGAATATCGCCCTTCTCGAGAATAGCCTTGACGACGTCGTCTTCGTTCTTAGTGCCGAACTCGTTCTCGAGCTGCGAGTTGCTCGCGGTGTTGAGGACGCCTTGTTTGCCGTGCCTAGTGTCATCACATTAGCCGTTACGCCCTCATTAATAGCAGTAGAGCCAGCTCGGCGTATACGGGGCAATGTTTCCAGCATGTATCGACAGTCCCGTCGTTACAATACCCAAAACACCGCTGCCGGACTCCGCATCAGGGTAAAACTCACTCCGTGGTGAAGATCTTCCAGCCAGCAACAACGTCTGTCAACGGGATCGTCTTATCGCCCTTCCACTTCTTGACAATCTCCTCGCTCTCGACAAACACAGCAAAGCCCTCGCTGCTACCCTGGTAGAACACCTTTGTGTTTCCTGCGTTACCGCGCGCCATCGTATGTGATTTCTCTGTTCGTGTAGGGTTTGTTGGGTACTAGAGCTCGAAATGAAGCTCTAAGATAGTCGTTCTTGTGTGGATGTGCGGGAGTGTAAAGTGTGACTTGTGGTATGGCAGGTAATAGAGGGGAAGCTTTGGAGGGGCTATTTAGCTAACGGGAGCTCACGCGTGCAGCTTTGTTACGTCATTGCCAAGGATATGCACAAGCACGCAGAAACACTGCACACCAGGTTTGTCGATGGGGCCTGCGCGTTCTTTTGCTTTCTAGAAGCAGGGTGCTGGGCTGCTGTGCGGCTCTTGCTGAAACATTTCGTGCCGGCTTGCCTTTACTTGCGTGGCTGACACCGTGGTCATGCTTGGTGTGGACTATCGAGCTTCAAGCTTCAAGCTTGGAGCTGGGAGCTCAAACCGCCCGCACGCAATGCAATGGCACCATCCATATTGCAATGACGCGATAATCATGATTTGATTGCTACTATCCAAATATACGCTGGCCTGCAATGTGCATTCATCATCGTGCTTCCCTTTGCGGTCGCGTGCCCGATTGCTCCCATGACGTCACGCCGTTTCAAGCCCAACGTGGCCAGCGGGTGTGCCTTGCAGACTGGATGATCGGCACAATGCCATACTTTGTCTCACAATCACCCATCGCAATTCGTCACAGTCGGCTGTGCCGTTCCGAGATTGATGTTGGCGGTTATAGATTGCTATCCCAATGATGGCGTCGTGACTTCGTGACAATCCTGCATGTTGCTTCTTTCGCCTGTTGATCATCCAAACAACAGCTTCCAATTGCGTCATGGCCCTTTTGAGTAGTCATGCAGTAGAGATATTGTGGTCATCAGACCCAGAACTTGAAGATTCGGCTTTTGCTTTTGAGGAACTTCTTCGATGGCGGCATGTTTGAGTTGGCGCGGGGGCTGCTCTCGCGGCCTTCCCGTTTCTTGTGCTTCACACCGTCGACAGTTATGCCAGGGCCAACCGGAGCTTCCTGCGGACGCTGAACAGTCGCACTGGATCCATGAGAGGTCGATCTCGCTGCAACTCGGGCGCTCGACTCTGATCGTGGAAGGCTCATGATGTGTGTTGAGAGTCTCCGAACTCGCTTCGGTCTTGCGGGAGTATTCTTGTCACTTGAGCGTTCATTCCCAGCGGCGCGGTTGGCGAGACGTCGGCGCCGGCTCGCTGGCCTGACATCCTGAATCTCGAAGTCGGTCGGGAGGAATGCAGCGGGCGCGGTGTGAAAGTCGACCACTGCTGGAGCAGGTCGACGATCTGTTGCAGACCGCGCTCGCAGATTTCCATGTGACATCTTGTGCACACGACTGCCAAAAGAGTCTTCGGAACGGGTATTGCTCATGCTGGAGAAGCTAGGAGAGCGACGCGAGAAGTTGCTTGCAATGCTTGCCATGCTGAGCTTTCTCATGACCGAATTTGCTGACGCCCGAATCTGGTTTTCCACTCTTCGATTTGACATGCCCGGAAATGGCAAGACGTCTTTGGTCCACACATCTTCCAGGAGTGTTTCCAGACGAATTCGCTCTGCTCGTCTCGGAGCGAGTGTTAGAACATGGTTTGCAGACATGTGCGACTGTGATCGTGCAATGATGCTCGGTGAGAAAGTCGGTGGTGATTCGGGCAGCTTTTGTGCTTGCGTGTTCTTGATGATGACCTGACTTGTGTTCGTCTTCGCACCCAATGTCGCTGCTCGATGCACTGACATGCGTCGCACCAAACTGTCTGCGTGTCCGAACACAGGTCCGATCGACTTCATGTCCAGAGACAATGATGAGAACATGTCTTGTACATGGTATTGCCCCTCGACAAAGTCATGCGTTTCATGAACGATACGCTCTCGGAGCTGCTTCTTCCAAACCTCCTCTTCCGACAAAGAACACGCGCTGAGAATGACTTCATGTAACCGATGGCTGTGCTCGAAGACCAACTTCCAGGTATGTGTGGCTGTGTGGCACTGCACACCTCGTCCGTTATCAGACTCCTCGACACTGCCATTCGCAAGACCGATCGAAGCGACCACAGTGTAAGGAGCATGGAAACGGCCTGCAGTTGCGAGGACCAGGCAAGATTTGTATAAGACACACACCATGTACTGTCCCTTGATGCGCGGTTCTGGGGTCTGGAAAGCAACATGGAGGACTCCACATAGCAAGACATGTCCAAGAAGGCGGAACACGAGCGCTCGTGATATCGACTGCTCTTGAAAGGTTAGTCGGTCCTGTAGCTGCCATGTGATCTCAATAAGCCTTCGAGTTTTGGGATCGTCTTTCGCCTTGTTGACCTCGCGAATCGTCTCTTGAAGACGAAACAGTGCTTTCTCAAGCTCGGCATGTGCTTCGGGGTCGTCGTACACAGGTGTTTGGCGACACAAGTCTTCGAACAGCAGAGGGTACTTGCAGACTCTCTGAATGGGCTTGATCAGAAGATCTGGGAAGCTAAGTGCCTTCTTGCTGCCAGCTTCGCGGTTGTTGTCTGAGGTGACGACCTTTTGCAGGGCTTCCACACCCCGCTCGTATTCCTGCCAGCCATGCAAGCTTTTGCACATAGTGGTTAAGTCGTTTGACATTGTTGTCCAGTGAGCGCCGTATTCCTCGTACGTGAAGAAACGCTTCATGTGTTTATTGAAGATCTTCGCTATGCTGCCAACTGTTCTAGTGTCCGTGACCAACCCGCGAGGCCTGCGATCCGGAGATCGACCAATCTCCAAAGAGTGACGGAGTCTGCGAGCAGCTTTGTGCTCGGCAAAGCGCCCGGGCATAATGTCTGCGCTATGGAATCGAATATGCTTTGCTTTCGTAACAGGATATGTCTCGTGGTGCGCGCTTGTAGTGATGTCTGCTTGCGGCACAGCGTGGTGAAGCTCGGCCAACAGATCCTCGTGCAGTTGAAGGATTTGAGAGATATTCTGCTGTATGGATGACTTTGTGTGACCGGAGATTGTCGGGAGTGCAGTAAGGATCATGAAGTAGTCCTGGTGAAGTCAGTCAGCGCTTTCTCACTTTTTGGATTGCAGTGATGAACATTGATTAGAACTTTGAGGTCTGCAATGTAGCCTTCTTCGGACGCAATCAGCTCCTCCACAACCTTTCTACGCTGAAGAGACCGAAGCCATGCGCTCTCGTCGATGACGGGACCAAGAGGCCCTCGATGGCTGTCGGTCGACTTCCTCGCGTCGGACAAGTGACTGCCACGGTTTCCAATCCTGGTATGCCCATGATGGCCAGCGTCAGAATGAGGGGCGATGCTTGTACTCCCAACGGTGACTGAAGCAGACCCAACTGCTGCAACGCAGCCCATGGAGGACGTCATCGACTCAGAATTTCTGCGAAGAGAGCCGTCTAGGTGTGCAGGCCGCGTAAGGACATCCGTGTCTCGATGCAGCATTTCGAAAGACAGTCGCGGCCCGTCTGCAGCATGTGGTTTGCGCCGATCAATATGTCGGCGCCGGAGTGTGCTCATCCAGCGGCGAAATGGCTGCGAGTTGGATTGCGCCGGGGGCAGTGTTGCATCATTCTTTGAAGGTGGTTCGCCTTCTGTGTTATCTGAGAAACGGACTTCCGGCAGTGGGACGTGTATGGCTTCGTATAGATTGAAGAGGTCCGATCCCTCGACATCTACATCTAGTGGCTCATCGAGGTTCTCACGGCTCGAAGAAGGCTCGCGCACATGCTGGTCTCTGACTCTTCGTGAGTATGGATTCGAAGGCGTGGTGACGAGTTGAAACGTCGGTAGTGAATGGAGGTTAGCATTCGGCTTTCGTGGGCTCTTGAAGTTGGGTTTGAAGCCCGGAGAAGTACCGCCGTTCTCTGACACAAGATTGAGTAGAGACTGAGTGGCCAATGGTGGAGTGTTCTCGTTTCCGCACCGCCATTGACTACTCCTGTTTGAGTTGAGCGAGTACAGCGAACACGCGGAGGCATTGCGAGCTGTCACATCGCTTAGCGGTCCGAGAAGTGGGTCCTTCAAAGGGGAGCATTGCAGGTAGGGATTGTCGCTGAAGGATCGCTTGAGCGGACTGTGAGGCCGGAGGGACAGCACGTAGGCCATGCTGCTGATGGTGGTGCCTCGGGTGCTTGATCAGGTTGAGTATGTGGTCTGGACTGGCATGAGTGATAAATATTACTGCATCCAACGGCGATGGCTAAAGGAGAGACAAGTGGGTGGAAAGCCTGTTAGATTCATGTGGAGATAGCACTGCATGCAAGTACTGGAGGAAAGAAAGTGAGCAGGTTGTTGCACGGAAAGGGCGAATGATGGAGATGGAGAAGTAGACTCCCGTGCTAGGTGTCATAGATGCACGGCTCAACGCAGGACCGGTGGGTGACATAGCAACAGCTGTGGACCGTGGGAGAAGGCGCTCGGCATGAGCCATGAGGCAGAGCGTGTCCCCGTGTTGTGCTCATGTTGGAAGGCGCGAGCCAGACACGAGGCAAGAGCGTGTCAGTATGTCAACAAACGCATTATGCAAAGGATAGTTGGAAATTCAAGGGAGTCTGGGAATTCGATAAACATCATAGCACAATGCACTGCGCGTTGGCACAGGGTTGACGATATGTCAGTCAAGGGTGAGTGATGGAGAACTGGCGTGGTGGCGGCAAGCAAACCATTCTGGCGGGTTCTGATGCCCCCGCGTCCTTCAACCCCACACCCAAGCTTCGAGCTGCTGCATACAGTCCCAAATAAACACAACCACTTTGATGGGCATTCGCATGGACGACCTACACGCGCCAACCGTGTCTTCGGGCCCGACGTCCGGCGGCTACTCAAATGGCATACCCAAGGAGCAGCTGTCGCTGCAGGAGCTCATCGCGGAGAAGGACAGGGTAGAGACGGAGCTCAAAGCACTGGGGCAGGTGCTGGACTCGGTGCGCATAACCTAAGACGCTGCAAAGCTCTCGCTGATTATGTTGAAGCATGGAGTAAATATGAATACCGGCCTCACCACCTTTGATGGCTTCCCGCGCAGTGATATCGATGTCGCCCAGAGTAGGCAGAGCTCTTTGTACTGAGAAGCTATCGCTGACCAGCGGAATAGTACGGACCACGCGGGCGCGCATTATCCGCCTCAAGAACGACTACAAGGACCTCATGTCGCGCATCGAGAAGGGCCTCCACGAGCACCACGCCCGGCTAGCAGAGCAGGCGCAGAACAACCCGGGCGGGGCCAGCCAGGCACAGGCAGCGCTGGACGCAGCGCCCGCCGCCATCGAGGCACCTTTTGCAAAGGTCAACAGCGTGGTCGAGGGCAGCCCAGCGCACTCAGCAGGCCTGCGAGTCGGCGACACCATAACCAAGTTTGGCTGGGTGGACTGGACGAACCACGCGCGGCTGTCGCGTGTGGCAGAGGCCGTCTCACAGAACGAGGGAGTGAGTCTCCACGCGGGCGTTCACGCGCAATATCTACTGGCAAGACACTGACAGCGCACAGCTCCCCATCACCGTCAAGGCACTGCGACCCAGCACATCTGGCGGGCCGGCCGAGACTGTGCAGATGCAGCTCACGCCGCGGAGGAACTGGGGCGGCCGAGGCATGCTGGGCTGCCACCTGCTGCCGCTGTAGACTGGTAGAGGCATTCAGGTGTGCACCGATGCGTGTGGATGGTGTGAAGGGGGCCGTGGAGGGGGCACTGGGCGCGAGGCTGACAATGGCAACAACAGCGCTTGCTGCGTGGCGCACTGTATTTGGACAACAAGCATGATACCCGGCACTGCATCAAAGGCGTAAATAAAGAATTACATGTTTCCACCGTCTCAACAATCGTGCGCTGTTTGATTTCCAAGCGGGAGTGAAGCCTGCGGCTGCCTAACGGTTGCCTCTCGCGCCTGCGAAAAAGTTGGGACAGCGCTGGTGAGGGTTGCCCGTGCCAAGACTAGCTCCACACCGCCCGGCCAGCACTGCACTGAGATCTTCTTCATAACAAAACCTGCGCCTCCCCTCGCAAAGCCCACCCAGCGCACTTTTTCCCCACTCACTACTTAGGTACGCCCGCACCCGCTCTGCACCCGGCACACCCACGGCCTCGCCCGCTCTCAGCTAACAAAAACTTCTGCAGCCCTTGCGCACCACAGAAACACCACCCCGCCACCACAACAAACCACAGCCATGGCCGAAGCAGCCAGCGCCACGCCCACCTTCAAGCTCGTGCTTGTCGGCGACGGCGGTACCGGAAAGGTGTGTATTCAGTACAGCATGTTGCGCTGTCAGGCTGCGCTGGGGATGGACATCTCAGCACCTGACAAACAATGCGCTCACCACTCACCCGCCGTCGAGCCAATGCTAACAGCCCGCCCCGCAGACGACCTTTGTCAAGCGCCATTTGACCGGCGAGTTCGAGAAGAAGTACATTGCAACACTCGGTGTCGAGGTGCACCCGCTCGGCTTCACCACCGTACGTCACCCGCCCCTCCATCGCGCAATACCGCATACTGATAGACTGGCAGAACCTCGGCCCCATCCAGTTCGACGTCTGGGACACAGCAGGCCAAGAGAAGTTTGGTGGTCTCCGTGATGGATACTACATCAACGGGCAGTGCGGCATCATCATGTTCGACGTCACATCCCGCATCACATACAAGAACGTGCCCAACTGGCATCGTATGTCCTCTAGGAACCCATCGCGATAACAACAGCTAACAGCTCCAGGTGACTTGGTCCGTGTCTGCGAGAACATCCCCATCGTCCTCACCGGCAACAAGGTCGACGTGAAGGAGCGCAAGGTCAAGGCCAAGTCGATCACCTTCCATCGCAAGAAGAACCTCCAGTACTACGACATCTCTGCCAAGTCCAACTACAACTTTGAGAAGCCCTTCCTCTGGCTCGCCCGAAAACTCGTCGGCAACCAGACTCTGGAGTTCGTCGCCGCCCCTGCGCTGGCCCCTCCCGAGGTCCAGGTCGACCAGGCTGTGCTCGAGCAGTACCAGAAGGAGATGCAGGACGCCGCCCAGATGCCCCTGCCCGATGAGGATGACGCCGATTTGTAGATAACGTCAACAGGCGCGCGCCTACGCGCTGTAATGGGCAGGAACAACACAGGCTGCATCTTGGTAGCGGCATGGATTAGCGGCATCATGCGCGTCGGTTATCATTAGCGAAAACAGGGCAAGACACGATGGCGGAGGGACCTCTTCCGACGCGGAGCGCTGGACTAGCTGGCACTCCGATGAATGAACAACATTAGACGATTCGGACTCACATCCCTCTCATAAATCGCGCAACAGTGACGTAACAAGCAAGCAACGCTTTTCATTTCTATTTTCGTGGCTGGGGGGAATCTCCAAGACTTTAATCCAAGCGCCTAGCTCACACTCATGGTCTTCATTAAATCCGTCGTAGGCCGCTCACAGCACTCAAAGAACGCCCCACTCCCAATATAACGCCAAGATGGAAACGAGGGGACTGACAGGTTCGTATGTGATAGCTAATGCTCACTGTACAACAAATATTTCGGAGCGAGGGCATCGAAATCGAAATCGGAACAAAGAGTTGCGTTTTGTTTTGTCGTGGATATCGGGATGGTTCAGGATTTTAACATCCTGTTTAAATATTAGCACCACATCCCAAAAAAACAGTCGTGAAGCAAAAAGAAGAAAGCAGGGAAACTTACGGAGCAATCAACTGCGCATACTGCTGCGTCGGCACATTCCCCCCCTCCTCAATAACATTCCGAATAACATCTCCCTGCGCAATATTACTCCACAAATGTATACTCATCGCCTTCTTACTATTAAACAACGTATGCGCCACACCCCGCACTTGCCCAAGGACAACATTCGCAATCGGCCACGTGTTGCTGTACGATTGCAGCGTGCCGACATCTAGTCGGATCGATTGCTTGATGATGTCGTCGTGGCCGTCGGGAACGAGGAAGGACCAGTAGGATAAGTGTACGACGGACGCCATTACGACGACGCACGTGAAGAGCGGGGTGTGGTATTGAAGGCCGGGGCCGGGGAGGCGGATGAGGTTTGATATGTTTTCGGCGGAGGTCAGGCATTTCGCTGTGTGGATTTCGCGGGTTTGGGTGGGGAGAAGGACTTGGCCTGGTTGCACGCAGATGTTTACGCCTTCGACGCGGCCGAAGCCCAGGTTGCTGCGTGGGCGGTGCAGCATGATTGTGCTGCCTGCGTTGACCATGTGGGCTTGGAATAACACTTCGTCGACGGTGCCGTCGTTGGCGACGATGTCGAGTTTCGAGGCGGGGAGGTGCAGGCGCCAGTTGCAGAGGTATTGGTCGACGAGGTCGACGGCGTGGTATTCGAATGTGGAGTCGAGACGGCCGCATTCGAAGACTTTGCCCAGGATGCGGATGGCGTCGATGAGGTAGGTGAAGGAGGAGAAGGTGGTGAGGGAGGGCATGAAGGCTGAGTCGTCGTAGTCTTGGAGGGTGGAGGGGTAGGGGATTTGCTATGTGGTTGTTAGCGTAGTTCATAGTGGGTAGGGAGGTGATAGGAGAGCGTGATGGCGACGAGGCTCTGCTCATGGCAAGAACGACGAGATTGAAGGGGAAGACTGGAATGGTGCTCGATTTGAGATCCGGCAACCTGGTCTTGGGGCTGATCTTGGGGCTGATCTCGTGGTGATCATGCGTCCGAAGGATTGGGCAAACGGCCCGAGGACGAGGTAGGAAATGTTGCCAAGAAAAGGTGGGTGTGCAAGGAATGACTTACGCCTGACATATACTGGTCATTCTCGCAGGGCAATGGCACATCGGTGACGATGTCTTTGAGCTTGAATTGGACGCCTGGATTGACTGCACACATCATTCCGTTGGAGGTGTACATGGACCACCATGTTCTTCGCCAGCTCTCTTCGTATTGTGGATCGCCCCCTCCGTGCATCAAAGCAAATTCCATTCGATGGAGGCCGAGTTCAAGGGTCAAGGCCTGGGCAATGGCAAATATTTGCCCAGATCGTGGGACTTCATTGTGTGCATGCAGGGCGATGGAGAAGAGTAATAATGCTTGGACCGAAAAAGCGTCTCTGGGATAGTTGCCATTATTGATGTGTCGATTCAGGGCCTCTTTGTACATGTCCGTTGGCACAGATGGTAGGAAGCTGGCTCCAACGAACTGGACGGCATATTCGAGAAGTGGTGCTTGTCGCTCCTTGAACACCTCCAATAACCGCGGTTCCGGTAAACAAAACGGATGCGATTGGTAGAAGTAGTGGAAGAAGGATTGAGTGGCGGTTTCTGGTCCTAGATGGCCGAAGCGATTGAGCCTCGAAGTTCCGTTGAGATTGAGCTGGGCGACTGGAGGGGCGGATGGGTGGGCGCCAAGGCCATTAGTTGGGCTGCTCAGGTGGTTCATAACAGGGAGTTCGCCATTGTAGGAATACTCTGGCGACGACAAATGTCCATTGGTGATCGGGACTTCAGACGCGGGCATTCCTGATTGTGTTAATGCCTGGGTATCGAAAGGCGAACATCACGTACCATTGAGTGTGACAGGACCGCCACTCTCATCCTTGGTCTTCCGCTTTCCCTTCCAGCCGCGCCGTGACTTGATGTAAGTACATTCGACATTGTCGGCCCTACATCGAGAACATCGTACGCCGCCATCACACTTCAGATGCCTGCTGCGGCACGGGACACACGCGACGGCAACAGACGCTCTTGCTTGGGCGGCGGTCGCCTCTTTTTGGGCGTTCTTCGTCCCGTTCTGTGACTGCTGTGAATTCTTTCTGCTGGCCTCGGACGGCGGAGTCTGCATTGGCGGAGTGTTGCCACTGAAACTGTCTGTCGTACTCGTGGTCGGCGACAAATGGACCCCGAGATTCGGTGTGATTGGTGATGTGGAGTCTGAGAAATCGTGACCTTGGCCCCAGAAAGCGGGATCTACGCGACCCGACATAGAAGGAACACCGTGCATGTTATGGGCGGGCATCGCCATCATCGCAGAGGGAGGCATCGCAACCTTCAGAACATGTGGAACAATCCAGGCGGTGCGCAGTCCAAGGCGTGCAGGCAGCGCGACATGTGAATTCGAGGTTGAGGACGTTGGGAGTAGAGGGCGCGATCAACGGCGGCTACCCGCAGACCGCGTCACGTGCTCAGGCTAGCGCTCACGTCTTCTGTCGATGGAGATCGCTAGCCCCGATTAGCTTTCGCGTAACCACGGGCACGCTGTTTGCATCTCCTCCTTGCCTCATTTTGGGCCGCATCTCCTTTGTTGCAGCTGGTGCTACCCGAGCGCATCTTCGCTCGCTTCGAATTTAGGTGGACCTCACGTCGTGGGACCACCTGGAGATTCTCGGTGGGCCACCCATTGGCGAACGGCGCCTCGTCCGTCGCCTCAGTGAACCCCTCCGCCATCTGCGCAACCGTTTGATACAATTGCATTGGTGCCTTTTGTCTTCGCTTGTCTGCTTGCTAGCCGGCTCGATGGCGTCGGGCTGTCAAGCCGTTGCTGCTGATTCGCTAGCACATGTTTCAACTACTGTACGCTCGCCTCCCGCTGCGGGACAGTGCGCCGATTCCACGATCTGACACCGCTTTACCGGAAGGTTGGTCGGCTGCGCGTTCGCTTTCCCCAGGATGCAGCGCAAAGAGAGATTTCCGGATCTTGAAACGTTGGAGAGCGGAAGGGTTTTGGTGTGCCTGAATTCACCAAACTCAACTTTCACCTGTCGGTTGGGAGGGAAGCCAAAGTTCAGCTGGACGGGTTGGGCAATGTTGCACTGGACGTGGCCTGCCGGGTATCTGCTTATCCACTTTCGCCAAACCTTCGAGTCTACATGTCGACGAATATCATTGGACCTCATTCGACAGCGACTCATGGACATCTTATTTCCCCTCGACCGATCTCTTCAAGCTCATGATGCCGAACCGCAACCGTGTTTACTCAACTTCCGATGGGCCAGTCCGAAGGCCCTCGCACATGCCGAAGACCTTCAAAGCGAGACGAGACAGACCGCTAAGAACCTTTTCGGCACTGTACCGGGCATGCCGATCTTGCTCTGACAAAGTTCGCACTCGAATCATCACCTAGGAGCGGGCACGCAGCATTTCCCGGGATATCTTCAGGTGCTGTTATGAATACCTGCCTGATTCGAAAATCATGCGAGCTGGCCTTGGCTTCTTCAACAGACGTTATCTTATCTGATAACATTGATGAACCCACACAAGCGATACTCCACGTTGCGATTCTCTGCTCGTATAACATTGGGCAGAGTTTTGTAGCAGCTTGATGTGCACAGCGGGGCGTTCATATAAAGCTCGCTCGCTGCTGTGAGCACATGTTCAGATAACGCGCAATTGTATGGGTCCAACAGACATCACTACATGGCGGTCTCTCATAGTGCGCCAGCAACTTCACGGAACAAGCAGTGGCCACGCAATCTTGCAGTCCACGGGTACGTCCACTTCCTATGAAGCTTCAGGCCACATAGCACATGCATTAGGTATTATACCTGACAGGCAGCTATCTAGGGCAACGACGTAGAAACGAGTCTTTCAGTTTTGGAATGATATTGCGCCCAGTCGATGCCGCCAAACATGAATGGAAATGCAATGAGATCTTCGAAATGAAGGTGAAGCGCGATCAAAACCGACCAGTGTAGCAAACGTTGCCACACCATTAGCAAGACGTTACATCATTAGTCGTGGCGTCCGGACAGCGTGCTTTGGTAAAGTTCCACACATCGCCGGAGCAGTCATCTAAAGTTCGCTCCGCTCTCCACTGCAACTCAGTCTCTGCGCGTTTGACTTCAGCAACGCAGAAACCGACATCCCCTGCTCTGCGTCCTACTTCCCGGGCTGGAATCTTCCTCTGCGATGCTTGCTCTAAACTTGAGAGTACTTCGCGTACAGTATGTCCCCTTCCTGTGCCTAGAATATGTTAGCACAAATGCGCGTGCGTTGGCTGTTGCCAATGTTCCGCCGAAGAAACTTACCGAGATTGTATGTTCGGAAAGGGGCCTTGACACGACCATCTGCAGATGCTGCCAAAGCGGCAACGTGACCTCTGGCAAGGTCAACCACATGGATGAAGTCACGGACGGCAGTGCCATCGGGTGTGTTCCAATCGGTTCCAAAGATATCAAGGACTGGCCTCGCGCCTGTTAGGACGGTGGCAATCACTGGAATCAGATTACTTGGCTTTTGACGAGGGTCTTCACCCAGGATTCCGGACTCGTGGCAGCCAACCTACATTGGTCACATTAGCTCGATTCACACATTCCAGCATTGCTTATTTACCGGATTGAAGTAGCGAAGCGCTGTTATGGACCAAGTTGGGTCAGACCAAGCCAGATCAGCCAGCACTGATTCGCACATGAATTTCGAACGACCATAGGGTGAGGTGAGTCCGAGGACACCAGGAAGGACATGTCGCTCTGATCCATCGCTGTCGAGGAACGATTCTGGGTGGTGCACACACAGCTCTTCGCGTAGAGGCACGCCACAGTTTGCGCCTTCGCCATAGACCGTTGCGGACGAGGAGAACACAAAGTTCTTAATGTGAAATTGCTCGAGAAGGGCCAGGAAGTCGACAAGCCCGCAAACGTTGTTGCTATAGTATCGAAGAGGCATTCGGATACTCTCCTCGACGGATTTGTATGCTGCGAAATGGATCACGCCCGAAATCCTTGATGTTCGTTCCAGAACAGGAATCTGCGGTTCATCCAGTCCCAGGTCGATCCCAGAGTCAGTCCTTTGCAATGTCGAGTAGGGATGGTGCTTGAGAGTTGTCTCAGGTTTGCTACTAATTGTGTATGCTGAGTAGCTGGCTAGTACGGAACGCATCGCCGGGCTGCGGTAATCGAGCTGTCTGAAATGTAGAGCCGGTACCGGTTTTCCATTGGTTATGCAGTGCTCTTCTGTCAAACTCCTGATTCGTTCCAGTACATTCTCATAAGAATTGCTTAGATCGTCTACCACAAGAACGTTGTGTCCTTCTTTTAGCAATTCCAGGGTTGTGTGCGAACCGATATAACCAAGGCCGCCGACGACCATGATAAACGTCGCGCCGGATGCATCGATGTTGAGCGGATCAGCAGCCACGTCGTCGTCGAAGAGTACCGATCTTTGTGTCCCTGGCGTATCGATTGTTTCAGGTGTGCCGGACGCTGACAAAGAGTACATTGAATCTGATGGCGACGTCATCCCCGAAACTGAGATAGAGTTCATCGCGCACGAGTTTGTGGATCAAAAGAGAGGCTTGTCGAACGCTGCTTTGCCAATGCCGAATAGTACGTTCAAATTTCTTTATATGCGCCACAAAATTTCTGAACTTGCGCAGTTGCTCAATTAGGCAGAACCCATCCTGCGGAAGAGTCTACTGTACCGTCCAATATTGTTTATGCTTCTTGGCACGATCCGGCCTCTTCATCCCGACTCTGTCATATCCGGAATGTGTTCAGGTCCAGCACTCTCAAATATACTCACCCATCGCTAAAGATCCCTGCTCAATATGCATGGCATCGCGCCCAACTACGCACCCTGTACCGTAGTTTGGCAGCACGAGCGTTCCTGCCGGGTCACTCAAAAGCTTGCTTGTCTGGTGGTCCCAGAAAAGTAGCAGAGTGTTGAGGCTGAATGGAATTGGGCCGGCACGGTTCATCTTGGCCTCCGCGCTCACAGGCGAGGATAAGCAACTGGGTCTGCATTGCCGTGCCATCCAAAGAGCTGTCACAGCCATGCGAGAACCACATGGAGGTGAACGTGCACAGTCTAAGATGCTTGGATTGCACTCATAATCTGGTGTACGAGTCCCTTGCGCTGGCGTCCGAAGTTCACGTCGGTTCCACTGTTACACAACCTCCCACGGCGTTCTACAAGTTCTAGCCTTCGACTTGACTTCTCCAATTCACCAGGTCCACGGAAAGGTGACACATCACCGTCGGTGAGCAACTCGCCGCGGCCAAAACAGGATCATGGATGCATCGGTGATCGTCCCGCTCTATGTATATCCTTCACTAGGCGCATGGGATTCCGTCTTTGACATGTTAGAAAGTTCTCCACGCCTTCGTTTTGTTGAGTATTGGGGGCTGATTTACACAGGGCAGCGTCGTATCCACAGATGCAGTTCACCGCGGTTGTCAATGTCAATAGCGGGCCCGGTGAAGGCGCCTTGCCGATGGCGGAGTACTCGCACGCCATAGAAATGCTCAACTCATTCGCCAACGTCCGAACCGTCGGTTACATCGCAACCACGTGGTGTGAGAGGAACTTGACATCGGTATTAGACGATGTAGCCGCATATTCTTTCTGGGGTGAATATGACGAGGCGGTGGCTATTGATGGAATATTCGTTGATGAAACTCCTACCCAATACTCCCCGGACAACGTTTCCTATTTGCAAGCCATCGCGAAAGCGGTCCACGAAAGTGACGGGCTGAAAGAAGGCTACATCGGTAAGCCGACTTTTTTGACTCAGCATGGGTGCCTTGTGAAGCCCCACGCATTATTCTACACTACCGAATCTGACTGCTCCTCCGCTTGGCCTGTCTTTGGCGCCGAACAACTAGCGTCCCGACTGGCAGCTACCCATGACGGGGCTGGCTTGGTTTTGACCAGCATGTTGAAGCACGCAAGGCTGACACTCGCGCTACAGTTCACAACCCTGGTGCATTGCCTGATTCACGTTTCTTCGAAAACGTCACATCCGGGGACGGTACCAGTTTGAGGCCTGATATGACAATCATATTCGAGGATACCTTCTTGAACTGGTCCACCAAAAGGTTGGAACTTGCTGAAGCAACGGCACATCACAATCGCGGTGAGCTTGCGGTTGTCGTGCATTCTGTTCCGGAACTGAGCACCAGCGAGATTGCGAACACACTACTTCAACTCTTGGCTGTCGGTCACAGCATATGGTTCACTTGGACAAGTAACTATACTGAGTTCGACGCGCATTTCCCTACGTTCATTGACTGCTTGGCCGCACTGCTAAGATGATTTGTGGCCGAAATCAAGGCGGAGGTCTGCCGCCATCCGGGATGACGGTCGACACACCTCAATAGAATGTACACAGATTGGCGACCACCTTGGAAGGGAGGATCACTCATCGCTGATCGTCTTTTTGCTTCCCGTCTCTTTTTCACTGTCGGGCTTTTCGGCTTGATACAGCTTCAATCTTGCTTTCACCCGCTCTTCTCATCGTCAGATCATTGCCGTCGTAAGTGGATGGAGACGTTTGTTGGGCAATAGCTGCCGCACACACTCTCGGACCAGGGTAGATGGGATGCGATGATGTGAGAGAGCGCGAGAATCTGCCATCATTAACAGACAGGGACCCTTCACAATGGAGGCGGACCGCGAGGCCGTCGGGTGAATTGAGAATGACAATTCTAGGAACAGGCATTCTTAGCGACGCAGCACAATGCCACGCAATAAGCAACGATCACCCTTCACCCAGCTTAACTAGTCTCAACTGCGAGAGTAAATGCGGCCAGTCACGATAGTTGCTTAGGTCATGGCGTATACACTTACGCCGTTTTCCACGGGAGATCTGACGGAAGACAGACCCCTGCACCATTGCCCCGGATCGAGGCACTAAGCCCCAGGTGGCGCGCTAATTCTGCGCGAACACTTTATTTCGACCAGCTCTCCATCTCGGCGCACCATTCTGCAGCAGCGTTTCGTCGCCGGCGCAAGGTAACTTACTGGTTCGATACAGCATGCATCGCCGAGAAATTGTTCTCAATATAAGCCCCGCACATCATTGCCAGGTTCGATTTGCGGCTCGGTGCTGCAGACACGGCTCTCGAATACCGCCGGCATTGCTTGGACCCGGGTTCTCATCACCGCAGCCGCGCGAGGCTGCTCATAAGCTGTAATACCACTGTTGCATCGCATTGCCAAGATGAGCTAACCTCCAGCGGCTCAAGCCACAGTAGGCGTCGTCAACATCATGAACTTAATCGAGCACAGTACCCGCGTCCGCCAGAGAGATGCAAGCTCGGTTGTCACTGACCCGATCACTCGGTAACTTGACAGGATGCGCGATCATTCCACCCGACGGCACCTTTACGATCACGAAGTGGCGTCGTTCTTTCAATCTTAAGCGATTACGAGATGTACAATGAACAACCAGAATGTTGCTCAGGCTGGAACATGTCTAATTACTGAAGATATCTAGGAGAACCAGAAAAGTGGCAACAACGGCCCCCACTGACGTGGATGACAGCGGGTGGTGAATACTTGAACTTGAGACGACTTAGTCACAACGATACCGCGGCACAGGTGGAGAGATCGCTCCTATGAACCAATATTGACCGTCTAAACGGCCAAGGCGTGTTTGCTTTGCTGTACCCGCTTTCCTGCGCCAGAGCTGCTCGTGTCGTCTTGGCGCCTTGTCGACAAGGGAAGTCCATGTGAGATGCTCACTCGTTCACTCTCAGCCGTCTCCTGTAGCAAGGCTAGGAGCCCACGTCGTCCAACTCCTTCGCGGCCTACACGTATTGTTCCGCTGCCGGGGGTGCGGGTCCCCCGCGTACAGCTCGCCCGCACAGTATGCAGCTATGGTGTCTTGGCTTGGCGACATCCTGTGTCAAATTTCGGAGTATAGGGCAGCAACGAGAAGGTGACTACATGCGCCACAAACTCTTTTGGGCACCTTCATGGACATTTGTCTAATCTTAGAACACCGTTCAGCCATGACGCATCACATTATCCAAGCTAAGTTGCGTCCGTATTCGAATACCTCGCGAGATGGGAGGGTCAGTCTAGAGCATCTAGAAGCTGCAAGATCAAATCTTGCAAACAGGCCGTTCTCCGTATCCTAAAGGGGAAGCGTCCGCTGGATGTTTCGTCGCACCAAAAACAGCATTGCTTGCTGACAGACACGCATCAAGCACTGCCGAAAGCTCATGTTCTTCTACATTGAGGCCGCGCACACCCTTCATCACAGGGATCAAACATCGGCAGAGGGAGGCATGTCGCGGATTTTCGGTACCGTGGATTTGAGTAACCCATGTCCAAGACCGTACACGCCTAGTAGATTGATCTACATTCATCCGGTCGGAAAGAAAGCTTGGACTCTCCCTGCAATGTGGATCCACTGACAGAACTGCATATATTAACACACAGATTCCACCAGTCGATCGCTCACGTCACGTTACACGCCGCTGATGTCGGTGCGACCAAGAACATACCCCTGTGCCTGGGTGACGGTCGCTTCGGCTGAATTTGGTGTCCGCCGGTCCATCGGATGTCTACAACCTTTTTGCATACCAGTCAGGGTGTGCGCCCATCACGTAATCATGAAGAGCCGGTCAGCAACATTATGTTGGGCATCCACGACACCAACATTGCTGTTGTGGAACCATTATGAGAAGAACACGCGCCGAAGCAAGCCCGAGATTTGATCTCACATCACCTACACCTCTTAAGTGGAAGCCAGAAACTGATCTTGCATGTATTGCAACATATTGCGCATCTACAGTGACTTGCAGCCTCTGCATACTGACTAGGGCTTCGTCGCCCCATCTCATGACTGCCGAGACGTCGCAAGACACAACATAAAACTCTTCCACGTCTTGATTGAGCTGACGAAGCCTCATAAGAGTTGCTTGAGGCTGTTAAGCATGCACCCCAGATGATGCACTCCACATCGATGGCAATTGCTCGCTTGGAAGAAGTCGTGAGCCCCAGGAGCATGCGTCAATAATGCTTCCATCCCTCGCGATATCAACATCTGACCTCCAGGAAGTAGCAACTTCGGTTACACCACTTCCATAGGGCTTGCGTAATGCCTTCGACGCGTGCCCTGCCAGCATTTCGTGCAGATGAAGAGTTTGGTACGGCAATGGCAGTTGCAACATGCTGTGTCGGTAGACTACTTCGATCGTTATTCTCCGAGACTGTCGCATCATCGCGCGTGCAGCGCAAGATGAGTTTGGGTACGCAGAATGTTTGTGCTCGGCATATTCATCGCACTTTCCTGGACTTGCCGTGACCACCAGTGCCTGAATCGATTCCCGTGACTTCAACTTTTCCATCGCAATATTCCACCCATCCGTCTAGTGACATCTTTTTCAAGACAGTACTGAACCCTTTCGTGCCTTCTCCATTGCAGAACTTCTTTCGCGTGTCTTCGCTGAATCCATTGCTTTCGACGCTTTGGTGTAGATCGCCGTCACCGGCGGGATATTCGATGTGAAATACTGGCTTGCCAGCATCGATGAATACTGCAAACTTGCTGCATTCGTTGTACTGGACGCATTGCTCGTTCACGCTGAAATCCACAAGTGGTAAAACAGCAGATATGATCGAACCAGCGTTCTTGAGCCCCATGCTTATATTCAATGGCCGAGTAACAGACGAAAGGTACTGCATAAACGCAATGCTGTCATTCGCTGTTAAGCCCAGCCCATTATCATTTTGCTATATGAGATATCAGCATAGTTCAAAAGGTCACAGCAGATTCTCTTCAAGATAAAACAGAAAACAACTCACATATCCGTCCACATTATCTGGATCAACACCATCACACCCCTTCTCCCTCGCCATCTCAACACGCTTCTTCATAATTTCTCTCAAGTTCTGACTCCCAAGTCGAACCCACTTCTCGCCTGGCCATCCATCCAACTCCTTGCCCAGATCGTCGGGCTTGAAATCTTTGGCATCAGTGCGCCATTCTTCGTACGACCCGGCGCTGAAATAACAAATGACTTTCTTGCCTAGTGCATGGAGCGAGTCAATCGTCGATTTAGGCGTGTCGAACAGATCCACGTCGAAGATCGTCACATTGGGCGTAGTTGTTGGTGCAGAGGAGATTGCGGGTGGATGCGAGAGCACGATTTGCCATGAATCACCGATTTTAGGTGTCCATGTTAATGTGGTATTGGGGGAGGGCAAGGGCGTGAGTGTTGGTGAGTCGTTGTCATTGTCGTCCGAGCCGCCCAGTGTGAGTCCAAGGCCAAGACCGAGAGCAAGGGCTAGGACGATGAGTGTGATGAGACCGCCGAGGAGGAGTTTGCGGCGCAAAGACCATGGTCGCTTGGGAGTGGGTTTGGTGGACATCTTGGCTTGTTGATTAGGGATGAAGGTGATGTGATGATTGTTTAGATGTTGTGAAGCATGTTACTGAATGCACTGCACTGCCACCGACCCTGCCACATCACATGACCGAATTCAGATATGGATCTCGTCTTCACGCTTTCGATATCGCACTCAATGTAAAAGCAGTTCAATGGCAGTCACCCTCAAAATCCCAACACGTCGCACGACCTTTCCACACAACGCGCTACGAGTGATTTGTTTTTGCCACGAGTCCCTTACCACTTACTTTGACGTTAATATACCACCCCCGCCATGAAAAGCTTAGCCTCCACATCCAGTTTAGCCTCAACGCACTCCATATTACCGGCTGTGGCGCTGAAAAGCTGGGGTATGCGATCCTTCATCCTTCCAAATCTTGCTTTCCCAGCCTCCCCTCCCGCCCCGTCATCATCTCGGCATAAGATGTCTCTTCGAGCAGGTGTCAAAGACGACCCTAGGCTCGGCTACTTGGCTGCAGCAGCGTCGCGTCCAAACTATTGAAATCTGTAACAGCGGCCCTGGCGCATCGTGCATCGGAATTTTCGGATTTTCTGCCATCGCCTCCGCCCGTGGGTTTTGACAGAATCGTTGCAATCCGGGAACTCGGTTATCTAGATTACATCTATATTGCATCGGGTGGCTGTGTGGCTACGGTGATCCTTGCCCACGCGGGCGGGGAAGCTAGGGTACGGGTCCCGCGCGGAGGAAGGTGGGAACAGGGCATTGAGGCTACGTGGGTGAAAGTTTAGTGCACGATATTTTTGGCAGGTCGGAGAGAGATGATGCGAGAGGAATTATTTTTTGGGTTCGATTGCATTTGTGCGGACGAGATCTAGATTATGTACATTGAAGATAGACACTAAGTACAATTGCTGTGCTTTTTCATGCGCCCTATAGCCTGTAGGGCGTTGTGAAGTTGTAACTACGACTTGCGCCGCTCATTGTCACCCACAGTGTTAGCGGGTCGCTGCCAAGCTGCTCCTTGGTTGCACCTGTTGTCGTGGAGGTAGCGACTGGAACGGTGATTGGAATGGGTGTCTTGCAGTTGTTGCCTCCCGCAGTGTAGATGTTGATGCGTTGGATGCTTGCACCGTTGGCGGAAGTTTGCCATGTCATGCTGGGTCGACACAGGTCGCGGGCCTGGCGATTGAGGAAAGCTTGCGCAAGGTCATCATGCTTGAGTGTTTTCATAGGCCAAGAGGTTCTGTACGGCGTTAGCTATAATCCCAAATATGATCAACGAAATTACTCACAAGCGCATCAATTCGGCAGTAATGACTTCAATCCAGGTCATGAGGAGAGAGAAGCGATCGCGTTTGCCGTTCACGGTAGTTGTAGGAACGTCAGCGACGCGCATGTTGGCCTGATGGAACATGTATCTTTGCTTGGTTAGTATGTCTTTATGATTCCAGCACTGGATCGACTTACGCGTCCCAATGCAGTCCAAACAGGTTGCGCATGGCAGTGTCCCGCGCGTTATTCATGAGGTCCGTAAATGTTCCCTTGCCAGCTGAGGTGTCAATCCATTCCTGCAGTGTACAAGCTGGAAGGTCGCAATTGTAGTATATGAGTGTTGCCCAGCGTGGCATAACGTTCAGGCCCGCGTACCCATTGGCCGCCACGGTTGTGTTCAATGGCCAAAATGAACTTTGCGTATTTCGGAGCAAAGGACGCGTATTATCACCTACAACATTGAAGATGCCGTTATCCATCCAGCCTTTGATGACGTCTGCATTGTGTAGGCCTGTGATAGCAGGTGGGATGATTCCTTTGCCACTCCATCGCTTCGCTGCATCGAAACCGACTTGCTTCAACCAGGCCTGATTGAAAGAGATCTCCTTCGCCGCATCGGAGTATGTCGCATTCGTCAAGTCGGCGTGCGAGCTACACTTCGTCAGTCTCGATAGTGCTAACAGATGAGTCTACGTACAAGGTGTGGGAAATATGCGCAAATGCATCTCGGTTTGACTCAATCGCGAACCAATTCTGCAATGGATCCAGTTGCGCGCAATCCAAACTCCAGCTATACTGTGCTGGTGTCGCAGGCCAGATATTTGTCCCTGTACCAGGCGGCTTCATGTACTCGGGACTGCCGTCTTTTTGTTCTGCGTACTCGATCCCAGAGTTTGGTTTGCATATCGTGTAGCCCTCGTCTGTATTGGCCGACGCTTCAATGTCGCCGTTACCGTTGTGGCCGATCTCGATGAAGAACTCGGACCCCGTAGGTAGCCTTGAGTTCAGTGTCTGTTGCCAGGACACGTGGACATCAAGGTCAGCGGGTTTCGCACGATAGTTTTGTCCTTGGGGTCGATACATGGGCGTCTCAAGGAACATGTCATCAACTTGGGTGCCAAGGTAGAGTCGCTTAAATCCAACGAAGAGACCTCGGGTCACCCATGTGATCCAAGCATGCTGCAGAATGTTGCTTGAAGGCGCCCAATCTAGCGCGAAGGGCATAAACCAAACCATCTGCTGTCTATCGCCAATCTGATTGACAACGGCAGCCGTCCCAGCATTGGAGAACTTCGCCACTTCCCAGGCCATGGAGGAATTGGTAATGGTAGCTGGATTGTGGAAAATGTTTGCGATGCTTATTTCGGCATTCCTGGAGCAGAAGTCAACAAGTGCCCGAATACTGCTTCTCCTGCGCCAAGGTCTGGTATATTTACGGTGAGGTAATACGTACATTTTGAGACCCGCGGTGAAAAATGAGGATGTGTTTGTGAATACCACTGGTTCGTCATTGAGATTACCTGACAAGCTCGTCACTCCGAAATCTGATGTTGGGAAAACATCAAGGCGAACCATGCGAATTCCGAAGTTGGTTTGATATGCATATAGGTCGTTCCATTGTCTCCTGGTGAGGGCACTGTAGTATAATGAGTCGTAGTTGTAGCCGACCTCGCTGACGATGACAATGCCTCCATAATTTCCATATGTAGCAGATGAGTTTAGAACCGGTAGACTGGCAATACCTGCTTGAGGGACCGTTAGGATTTCGAAAGGTATGCCGTAGCCTCTCAAGCCTGCAGCTGCTGAATTCTCTGCGGATGTCGTGTCGCGCGCGACGATTAACACCGTACTTGAGACGGTAGCGCTTCCAACGTATGCGGTTACGCTATGCAAGAAGAAAAGAACGAACGACAGTGCGCAAGTGCGCAATAAGGACAGACACGACGACGCCATTGCAAGATGATGAGGTGAACAGCGTGCCGATGTAAACTTTTTCGGGAACCTAGCCAGTCTTAATAAAGCATGTCTCGGCAGAAGTACCAAGTCGTCTAACGGGCCACTGGGAGAATATCAGGTCCAGACGCAGTATGTACAACCAGCCAAACTATCGATTTTGTCCTTTTCAAGCATCGGTGCTTGATCCTCACACTGAGATTCTCTTAAGTTCAAGTGTGGCGCGACTAAAATGCAAAGAGACACACCGGAACAGCCATTGCCGGGTCTTTGCACGTATTGGACATACGTAATTCTCTCAGAGTTAAACAATAATAGATCCGAAAATCTCAGGGGTCTTGGCGGGTAATGGTCGACGAAGAACCGTGACATAGATGAATTTGCCACGTGAGAGCAATGTATCCATTTCGCAGAACCCAAAAAGCGTGACGGTACTTCGGCATGAGCGTGCTAGCCATGCGGATCCCTAACTCAGGCCGAGGCGTGGAGACGAAAATCAAGGGTCGCGCCATGTCCACATCAAAGGCCCCAAAGGCTAGGACAGCGCCTTGCTGGTCAGGCCACGGGGAGCGGAGAAGTGAGGATAGTAGGGCTACGCGGCCAGCATATGCCAGCGCGCATCCGCCCGCAGTCTGCGCACATTGAGCCGTGTGTTGGGACCCCAGAAGTCATCTGCACCAAGTGCATTGCATCGCGTTGGTGTCGGAGTCAAGACTGCAAGAGATGCCGCAATAGATGAGGTTTGATATTAAGATGAGGTCTTGAGCGGCTAGGCTAAAGGCGGAGCCGGGATGGAGGATTAGAACCGGCGATGATGGGCGCGCACTGACCACGCGCTAGCCGAAGCCAGTTAGGTCAACCTCGAGCGTGTTGCGGACGTTCCTCCACTCGCAGGGCGTCTTCGCGCCACCTCATTCTCATCCCTCACCTCATCGCTCAGATCGATTTGATGCCTGCCCTGGGCCCCCGCCTTCGCTGGCCGCTGTTCGGGATAGATGGACATGGCATCCAAGCGCTGCGAGGCTGCCCTGTCGCTCGTGTCTGCCATATTGCGGCCGAATGGCGTTTTTGTAGCCACCTGCTCCCTGATGACTGCCGCTCTCCTGCCATTCGTGGCGGCCAAGAGCCGTGTTGCAGGCTTCTGGAAGGATGTTCTCCTGCTGCCAATGACCTTGCGGCGGTGGAGCTTTCATTCCCTGCTGTTGCGCCATGTGTGCTAACGCAATTAGCAGATCGCCAGCTAACACATGACATTGATACAGAGAGGGAAATTTTGTGCTTCGCTCATCCTTGAGAAAAGGCTATACGTAGCCGAAAGCCACGCCCTTATACTGGCTATAGGGCCTCGTACTACGAATTTGCTTCATGATAGTACTTTCGTTTGAGGCTAGCTGTCCCAGCTGCCCTCATGGAACATCAGGTTACAGTAGTCGTTCGTGAAATTTGATCCTTCTCGTCCTTCCTTCATGTTTCCTTCCCCTCCGGTTGTACTCCGGTCGGCTGCTGCCCTCTAGCGTGGCAATCGCGTTTCGAACTGGCTGGTAATCACCAAAGCTTTTGGCTGCCATCATGGTAAAGGACGGCCTTCTGGAGCCCGGCTTCTTGGGCATTACGGCCTTTCCGACTGGTGTTCCTTCTTTTCGGGCGTGGTGGGAGTATGCTTTGATTGCTATCATCGGTGTTAGCGGGCTTGTGGGCACGTTTGCTTGTCTTTGGTATTCGTACCGTTCACTCAGTGCGCTATTCAAGGTACGAGAAGTTTGCACAGCAGAAAACTCAGCTAAATGGTCATATCTGTACAGGTCAGTCACGATGAAGATGCCCTCCCATTGCCGGTTCAAGAGCGCATTCATCTGCTCTCCCGCAGCGCCAGCGAAGTTCGAAAGAAGCACAGTCTTCCCGCCAAACCCGCCTCCTTCGGAGTCTACCTGGGCGCGGTCAGCAACCCGATCACGGATCAAGAAGCGGAGATACTGGCACAATGGGAAGCGATAGTGCTAGACTACCGCCAGCCTGGCATCCTGAATGTGGTCAAGGATGATAGCATTCCTCTGGGACCGAACGTCATCGCCAGGCTCGACCTTTTTCAGCTCTTGAGCGCCATGCCTGCCAACACTGAAAACGACCTGTCTCGAGTGGTACACATCATGTCCAAAGTGGTTGTGCAAAACTTGCGGCAACCAGAGCAACGAAGGTACTTCACGGGCGTAGTCGTGGCCGGGTGGCGCGAGCGACTGTCAATACCCCTTCTTAATGGCCTCATGAAGCTCCTCGTAGCTTATGGGCTGGATGTCTATCTTGAAGTCGGCCCACCCGATTTTCTTGAAGGCGCGGAGAAGTTGAATATGAACTCTTTAGCTGGGGTAGTTGTTCGCAATGGTACCATTCTGTCGAATGGCGAGCGCCGAGACTATTTCGCAATGGACAAGATGAAGACTACGACCAAAGCCTTCGTCTCCCAGGCATGCCAACGCCCATTTCTCACCATGATGTGGGACACTATCGACGACGAGGTTGATATGTCGCATGCCGTTGTGCGGAGAGCGCATATGTGGTGCAACTACCACGGCGCCGTTCCATACTTCACCCGCCGGCACGCTTTGATCAGCATATACGACATCCGATCGTGTCAAGAGCCACTTGCTGCATTCCAATGGCTCAAAACCCGACGAGTTATGAATGTGCACGAAAAGTACCGGAGCACTCGGAAGGTGAGCTTAGCTGGACTTTGATGTCATAAAAGCTGGTTTCTAACTTGTCTCAGCTTTCTCCAGAACTCTCAAGCATCATCGATGACTATTTCTCACTACAGGAAGTGTTTCCTGTTCTCGCAAAGGTTTTGGCAAATCTAGATGGCTCGATCTCCGACGATGAGGACGCCTCACATACTTCAACACTCACTGTTGAGTATCCAGAAATAGATGAAAATGGAGTTCTACTGTCGCGTACGCCAACGTCTCCTTCGACGTCTGGACCGGACTGGGCAGTCTCTTTGGAGAAAAAGAGCGAAATTCCCCTGTCTTGTTCCTTCGATGGCACAGTGTACGGATCCATAGGATGTTTTCCGATCGGCCTTAATGCTTCCAAGTCAGACTTTGATCACGTCTTGAATGCACAGCGACGACTGCGAGAATTAAAGCTACTTGGAAGATTCTCAATGACACAGTTGCACAAGGCAGCCAGCGTGCTCAGCGAATACTGTGAAAAGAGTTGCAAGTTCTTGGACGCGGTCCCGGCGGCAAGAGAATCCATTGCGAGTCTCACTGACGCTTTGAACGAATCTACGGACGAGGTCGATGATCCATACCAGCTACAGGTCTATTCGGGGCTTGACTCAGGGTTCCACACCCCAACAGGCGGCCAATTCTGGGCAGTGTGGGAAGTTGAGCCAAGAACAACTTCAGTGCTAATATACATGTCCAAATCGGTGCAACACCTTCCGGGGGCTCTGCTACATACACATTTCAGCCGACTGGGGTTTTCCAGGTATCACTGCTTCCTCGTAGAGTACGGGCTAGAAGCTTCACAAGGCTCTCTACACGCTCCAACCCAGCTGCCTCAAAGATTTGATCAAGACCTCCAGCTTCTCTCACCATCGGACCTTCTACTCTTCCTGCAACATCTCCAGTATACCGAGTGGAACGAGGACTGCCCGATGCTCTACGCTCTGCGGAAGCAGTGCGAAGATCTGCTCATCGAAGTACCCACCTATCACCAATTTAAGAAACTCAGCAATATGGACTTTATCAGTGGGACAGTCACTGATGAACAGCTGGTCAACTCGAAACTCAAATGGTACCGTTTGTGTGAAGTTCCAACCATTGATCGATACGATGCACTTGAGCTTTTCAGGCACATACTTGAGACATTCCAAGATATACTGTGGTGGCGCGACCATGAAAAGTTGGACGTGATCACTACAGCCATTGAAGTCCTGACTGATCGACCCAATCTCGACTCAGTAACCGATTTCGTTCTATTCTGCATCTTTTGTGCGGCGAGGAAAGCAGGCTTTGAGGAAGTTTACATCGAGGTATCCGACAGGAACCCCTTGTTCAACCAATACACTGATCAAAGTGCGGCTTTCGCGGAGCTTTTCGCTCTGGGCTCCCGATGTGAGGCGTACTTCGACATCAAGCCTAGCGATATTGGTA
Organism: Paraphoma sp. B47-9; assembly: GCA_001748405.1. Taxonomy (NCBI): domain Eukaryota; kingdom Fungi; phylum Ascomycota; class Dothideomycetes; order Pleosporales; family Phaeosphaeriaceae; genus Paraphoma; species Paraphoma sp. B47-9. Next base: position 140,731 of record BCLK01000278.1, read on the forward strand.
TCATGCTTTCCAAGAAGCACAGAGATTACTACAATCAGGACGAGAATCAGCCGCCCCTGTGGATCTTTAATGCGCCATCGTTCGCGTCTGCGTACGCCGCTGCTCAGACTGATATCGATCCCAACCAAAAAGCATCAGTTATGCCGGCTTTTCGACGCTTCACATTTCTCAGTGTCTTTGCCATTCCGGCACTGGTCGGTATGTTATAAATGACAATGAATCAATCTGTCTACCAGCTGACTCTCCTAGATATCGTTCTACTGTCGACGACCGGTCATGGCTTGTATCTCAGCACGGCCATGACTCAGCTTCAACAAAAATATGCTACCTTAGCCCTCATGTGTTCCTTGCTGCTTTCAGGAGCTATCGGGACTTGGATCTCCATCGGTGGCACCTATTATCTAATCTCGATGGCATTTTCGGCAGCCAACATGTTTGTTCTCACCCGCCTCATCGGCGGTCTGGCCTTGACTCTGGCGGCCAGCATCTTGGGATTCGTAGTCATAGCCGCCGTCGAATCTGCGGAGCTTGCGGCTGTTTTCTTTGCATACCTATTCGGATTGACAGCATATCTTTCCGTTCTTGCCGTCCTCTCGACCTATCAAATACCAGGGTCAAGCTTCCTCAACGGCCGCAGGGTGATCATTATGGTAGTGCCAACCCTGACGATTTCCCCGCTGCTGACTATTTTTATTTACAACAAAGAGAATGCGCACGACATTACAAAGAGCAAGAATTGGGACATTTATATCTATCCCTGCGTCCTGTACTTGTTCATTGCGCTTCTAACTCTTGGCACACGACGCGTCGCCACTCAATGGGTTACTTGGTATCACAACATCAAGACACTCAATGACGCCGACGTCAAAAATTGGTATGTTCAGAGGCATAACCAGCACGAACGAGGGTCGGGTTCGGTCAAAACAAAGCGTGAGTCAACCTTGAGATGGCTGCATAAGTCCTCACTAACCAAAAGCAGCCAATCGCTTGAGCAAAGGTCCAAGAATATCTGTCGCCGCTAGTGACTCCATTGCCCCGTCGTCTGAGATGTCTATCGGCGCACCCGAAATATTTCATGGACTTAGCGAGCCGGCCATTCTTGCGTTGTGTCGGAAAGATCTCTATGATGCTGTATCGAAGGAGAAGGTGCGGCGCTGGTGGCAGAAGCCAACGGATGATGCCCTTGTCAAAGAACTCGCCAGCTGCTGGGACTCGACGATCTTCTTGCTTGACTGGTATTGTCGCGTGACGGACACGAGGCGACCCATACCATACAGCTCCACTTGGAACCTGGAAACTCAAGTCGCATTGGAGAGTATGCAGCAGTCGCAAAAGGGAATCAAACTCCACAACTCGTTCATACACTGGAGAAATGCAGGCGACGAGATATACTGCGGTATACTCTACTTCCTCGTCGCCCTCATGGATCGGTGGGTCGACTTGGTCAATGGCGGCGGAACGACATTCAATCCGGAGTTGAACACCACTCTTCGATTGTCCGTCGGATTCGGCCTAGCATACTACTTGATCGGTGCAGTTCTTCTTGACTACAAAGCACAACACCTCCACACGCTCTCTGAGCAGATGTCGCCTGTCTCGATCGAGAGTGTGCATCAGATCAAGCAAGCCAAGGCCAATGACCAAAAGTTTCGACGCCAATTATACCTCGGAACTCTTTGTCGCTTCGTTGGTGTGCATGTTTGGGCTCTCGCGTTTTGTACTGCCCTAATTTGGATCTTCAATGGCACAGACACTGGACTGATCATGTTCCTCGCCTACACGGGCGCTTACAGTGGTCTGTTGCTTTATCAGTACAACAAGATCTTCTCTGGGCCACATGCGTTGATGCCCCTGATGGTTGCCGTTATTCTAGGTCTCATCGTGGGGAACGCTCTTGTCAATGTCATGCCAGACGACTTCCGCTACTCTAAGGTCATCGCCCTAGCAGTGGCTACCTGGACCGCGGCCATGTTGTCTTTCAAAACCGCCAAACTTGGAATGCCAGACAGCATCGATGTTCGCACGTGGTTTGCTGCTAGTTTTGGCAAACCCAAGCGCGATCAACGGCACTTTGACTCGACTGGCTCAGTGGACATTCAAGGTGTACCGTCGCAGCTTAGGATTCATTGGTCGAGCGACGAAAAGTACCATGCATATACCGGCGCCGGAATGGATGCAGAGTTCAGTCAGAGTGAGCTTCAGGCATTTTGTGACAAACTCAGGGCCGCGCCTAGAGAGGACCGCTTCCGTGTCCTGCCGACTGGACACCCTGGCGACCAAATTTCCGCAATACTCCTGTCGTGTACCCACGACAATCTTTCTCGATTGGCAATGCAAGCTTTTCCGACAATGCCATTCTTGGTGGAGAGAATTATCCTTGCTTGGAAGAACGACTTGGTCAGAGTCTTCATTGTTCCGATGCAGTCGGTCGCCGTAACGAATACTGATCTCCGCGCTATTTCTCATTACTCGAACGGCCGATTGACTCTGTACATCGCATCCGACTTGAATCATTCCACCTCCGCTCAGATGAACGTCAGCAGTAACTCAGCAACCATCGCCGAAAGTCTTTTACATGCATGCTCGGAGACAATGTTCGGTATACCCCATCAACAAGCGCAAGTCGCTGAGGCAATGATTGCATGCACACCTGTGACAGACCAAATGTACGTCGTCTCTGAGTGTAGCAAGCGGTCTATGCCGGCTTTGGTCCACGGTCCAGCCGCGTTAGCATTCAAGAGTGCGTGTCAAAAAGAGCTCTTGCGCAATCTCTGCTTCGGTTACGATTGTGAGACTCAATGGGAGGTCCTACCCCTCGAAATACGGCGGCTTTTCTTACGGCGCTGCGTTGGCGTACGAGGACCATTCACCAATACTGAGATGTCCTGGATCCACGCCAATGTTCCTGCTGAGGATTCTTGCACTATTCTCTCTAGGGTCGCACGCTACGATCTCGGTGCATTCCTTTCCGTTAACAAGTATAACTACTTCCGTCATCGCGGGGATCAAGCCTTGAGTGAAAAGGAATACCGACAATTCACCGCCGATATTCAAGAGTCCTATCACCCCATCCTAAATCGATCAGCCGTCTCACTTCTGAGTATATTCACAAACTACATCAGAATGCCCATCGCCTACTTTTATCATTCGGTCGGAACCTGGGTAAAGTTCTTCGTGCTAGCATGCATGGCTGACCCAGAATTTCAACGCGAGCTCAACGGCGCCCTGATCCGTACACCTAGAATTTTTGCCAAACCAACATCGTTTCTACTCACTGGCCTGTGGATATACAGCCGAGCCGTGATGTCGATTGTCCTACCTTTCTTCCTCTACCACCGTCGTAAGGACATCGCTGGCCTCGCAGGAACCGTCAAAGGCAGCTTGATTGTCCAGAAGAAAAATCGCCTAGTAATTCGAAGCTATGGCGACACCGAGACCGCATTCATTCACGATTTGCAAAACGGAGATTTCAAGCTTGTATTCTATCAGGGCGCACTCGAACAGGAGCCTACGTGGGGCCACACAAGGGTAACCCAGTATGACAAGAATATGCGGGTCACTCTACGCCAAGAGTATAAAAATGGTAAATCGACAAACGAATATACGTACGAATATGCATCTCGGCGGACATCTCGAATGGGCAAGTTCACAAAAGCCAGGGGCAACAGGATACCGATCAGCAGGGGTTGTGTCTCTGGGAGTGAGGAAGGCGCGAAGGTCGTATACAATTACAAGGGACACATCGAATCTGGAAGTTACATCAGCCATGGCAACCTCGTTCGCTTCAAATACCACTACCGGAAGAACGCAAAGTACGATGACGAGTTGTTGCGAGCGGAGTTCGTGTTGCCCCACATGTCTGCCAATGTCAGTTGGTGTGCGCCTCCAGTTCGTCATGCGGAGAAAATGGAGCGCTGGATACCAACTCCGCGTGTTCACGAAGCAACATTCGTTCAAGGCGCCGACGTGTACGAGTGCACGTGGTTATATGATCATAAGTTCCATCCAACGATTACGACCAAACTGAACGGGCAGTCAGTTGACACCCCAGACATGATTCGCCATGATTGGCTTGGAGTGTTGAAAAAACCGACGCGCTGTACTTTCACCGATGAGAATCCGCTATTGGCGTTTAAGACACCAACTTCAAACTTCTTGAGCAGGCTCATTCGGTCCAATATCAAGCGACAAGAAATTTCCACATCGAGAGCACGCTCGCAGTTATGGAAAGCTTGGAAAAAGCGAAACGATCTCGATGGCGTGGTTATTCGATGGGTTGACGAAGAGCTCATACGCAAGGAAGCTTTGCTCCGGCCATACTGGAGACGTCGTGATCGTGGCAGCCTGGTCAAAGCCGAAGATTACCTCGCGCTGCATGCCGACGCCATCATGGCGAGCTCCGATCTGACAAGTGACATAAGTGCATGGACCCCACTCGCCATCCGAATGAGCGATCTCTTTAGCTTCGGTCAAGGCGGCGATGCAGTCATTTTCACTCGTACCAAGACGCTGCAGCGCGACACCGATCGCAATCTGCATGTGATCGCTGTCGACACAGGCACCTGGCCAAATGAAGGCGGTGGAGTTTCAGCTTGCCGTCGTGACCTCATCAACAACTTACGAACCATCAAATGGCATATGGTCGTTGAGTCAGCAAACGACTTTGGATTGCCGAAGCATCAGACTGAGGAGAATGTCGAATCTCTCAAGGTCATTCCCCTGTGGGGGCTTGATTTCATGCACCCAAGCCATGGTATGTTTACCAATAAACTGGATAGCGAGGTCGATCACTTGGTCAAAGACGCGACGATCACAGATATCAAGATGAATTTCATCCCAACCCTGACGGCTTTGGTCCGTGGTGCGCGGGCTATGGACATGACGCCTGCGGATGTCAAGCAAGCGACCCGAGCCTTAATCAACCTCAATACCTACTTCGAAGATTCACGCCACTGGAAGGAAGTTTGGACGAGCGATATCGTGAAAGACACGTGGCGCAAGCTTTGGCTTATGGACGACATGCCCAATGCTCAGCCACCTTCGGAGTGGTTCCGCACCGAATTGCCAACGCTGGGACACTTTGATACCGCCCTGGAGCTGTGGTTCAGATGTAAGTGCCCGTTAGAAGCTTGAGGTTGTCACAGTTAACATTTACAGATCTCTTCATTTTTTCGATTCCCATACCCGAGAAGATTCCAAGTGTTTTCCAAGCGTCTCATCACAGCGTCTCTGCCTCATATGGCATAGTGTGCAAGCTGAAACGGAACTGCACACTTCAGATCTGGGACCATGCCATCTCCTGGCGTGAGACGAACCTTTACCTCTCGTCGGCCATGTGCACGCTGCCCCCGTTCATCCGAAACTCTCTTCTTGGCTTGATGAAAATGACTTCATGTCTCATTCTTCATCACGCAGATCAGATCCTGCCTTGCGCTGGTCAGTGTGCTATAATCCTAACGTTATGATGATTTTCACTAACATTATGCTCAGACTTCTTCAACCCAGGCTGGGAGGTTGAGATTGGCAGTGTCAAGGGTCAGTTGACGCACCGTAACGTCTTCAAGCGGAAAGTCGACCCAATCGTGAACGGCATCACCGACATGCAAAAGTTTGCGCCGGTGACAGAGATTAAGACAAAGAAGCCAACAGTCACTATGCTTTCTCACGTCTGGTTTGCTAAAGACATCAAGACCGCACTTTTGGCGGCAGACATCATCTCGAACGAGTGGGGCTTCAAAGACTACCAGCTCGACATTTACGGCGCTCTTAACAAATCTCCTGTATACTCATCTGAGTGTCAAGAAATTCTCGCATGTAAAGGCCTTGGTGGTAGTGTTGCATTGAAAGGCACTGCAGATCCAGCCATGGTCCTGGCAAATACATGGGTCTTCCTCAATTCGTCAGTGTCCGAAGGCTTGCCACTGGCGCTGGGTGAGGCAGCGCTTACAGGCGCGCCCGTGGTGTGCACGGATGTCGGGGCTTCTCTCCGGGTTCTCACCGATCCTGACGATGGCAAGCGGTACAGCGAAGTTGTCGCGCCGAACGATGCTTATGGTCTTGCCAGAGCACAGATCAATTTGCTAGCTATGCTCGATGAGTGGGCACAGTACGCAGATGATGACGGTAAACCAGCACCGATCCTGCCGCACAAGCCGACTTCAAAAGACGTCGAGATCATTACTCGTCGTATGTATGAAAAGACCGAGCAGCGGCGCAAACTAGGCATGATGGCGCGAGCTATCGTTCAAAAGTCGTTCGGCGGAGAGCGCTACCTTCGCGAGCACGAACAAATGTTGTGGATCGGGAAATCCTGCTACGAAATGCTTGGGCTCGAGAAACGCGTGCCACCTCCCCGAAACCCAGCACGGATGCTGTCGCTACGCCACCGAACAGTACGTACACAACACGTTGAAACTGCATCGAGCACTCTCGATCCACAACTTGAGAAGATGCTACACCCCAAGCGTCCATTTGCTGAACGCCATCACTCGAATGCGACATCCTTCTCGTCTGTCTATTTCGATCAGCCATCAGGTTCATCCACCTATTCCGACCCCATCTGGGAACAAGAAGAATGGGACCGTGATCCATTTACACCTGGTACATCTACCAAATATACTAAATCCGAACGAAGTGAAGATACATGGCCACCGTACGCTCCTTTGGTCACTCGGCCGCCCAAAGCTCACTCTCGAGCTCTCGCCTCGCCAACGACGCCGACATCGCCTATTGCCCGCGGTAAGCGACCAGTTCAGCATGGCTACGGCGGCTTCGAGCGAGACGGTAACTTCAAGGGCGAAATCGCGGTGCCGAGAATGGACCCGAGGCGTGCTGTGCTGATGAGGCAGAGTCTAGCTAACTCAGAGAGTGGGCGAAGCAGTTGGAGGCCGAGGAGTCATTTGAATGAGGTTGAGTTGGCGGAGTATGGCAATGTGGACGGAAGATTGTGAAGCTGGACTGTGAAAGCGCGAGGAAGAGGAAGGTGTATCAACGACCGTGACGACTTTAGATGACACTCGCTTGCATTTCTAGGATAGACTCATTGGGAGGCGTTTGTCAATAGTCAAGCATAATCAAAATTGCAATTATTATCTCATAGATTGTGCATATTTTGTCTGAACGAAGTGGTATCGTGACGCGCGAAACTGTGTCCCCACGTCTTGATTTGAATGCATTAGAATACTGCTCACTTGTGCGATCATGTGTGTAGTATGAATGAGACCTGGGATGAGCCCGTTCGCATTTATCTTGGCATCTTTTGAGTATCATCATACCTAGGTATCAAGTTCAGCCGTACCGTGTTTCTTCAGTCTGTAGTGAGAGCGTAGGTCCTGGTCACGTGTCGTTGAACGAAGGCCAAGCCACTAGTCCAAGCACTTAACTGTATATACGCACTCACCTTACGGCTTCCCTTTTACCCAATCTTCTTCTCCTGTCGTCAACTTGCGCGGCTGTCACATGGTAACGCGGCATGGCCAGCCCTAGCAATACGCACACCGGTTGTGTGCAGCGAGCGAATTCACGGTTCGCATGCTTTCTGGACCTTCCCGGCGAAATTCGGAATTCAATATACGACCTTGTCCTACAGCATGACGGCGCGATCAACATAGCTGCCTCGAAGGACCCGCATCCAGACCCGTGTGGAGAGTGCAGCTGGGAGTCCGAATCGTATTGCACCATCATTAGCGCGCCTCCAACTATCAAAATTTCTGGCCTGAACGGTTCGCTCACACTTGCTCAAGCTTGTCAAACGATTTCTTATGAGTTTCTATCACGCTTCTACTCGGAAAGAACCTTCACACTATCGAAAGGCGGGGTTTGGCATGATTCAAAAGGAAACTTCATTAAATTCTTGGCCACAAACTGGCTCTGCCTTCTCGGAACGTCAGCCTCTTTCATACAACGTCTAGTGATAGACCTCAAGATTTGTTATCTTGATGGTTGTGGCGTCTGGGGCACCACGTGCCTCGCTAATAGTACCCGCTTCCACATTGACCTGATCGAGGTACTTGCACTGCTTCAGAGCATCTGGAGTCTAGGTATTGAAGCGGCCGTGACATTCGTACAAACTGAGCTACAAGCATCGCAGACGCCTCAGCAGACCCCGCTAGACCACGAGGACAGCTTTTCGTTCTCAAGAGATGAACTGTCAAGAGATGAACTGTTTAGTACCAAGCAGATTACGAACATCTTCAAAAGCCTGGCCGACGATCAGCTTGAACTAAAAAGATATGGGAAGCTCTTGGGAAGCGTGGGGATCAAGCGGGATGGCTCTGGTGGGTCACTGACCTGGGCTATGAACCACAATCATGATATACATGACTACTACTGGGGAGCTACTCGTGAAGATTATCACGACGAGTTCGTTGCTAAGTCTGGCGGCAACCGTCTGGAGATACTCCCTCGATGCTCAACGCCGCCGTCACTTCTTCGTCTTCCACCATCCTTGCGAGGCAACATCTTCCGTCGTGTGATCATTCCCGAGGAGCCCATCGAGATCGATCTTGATAATAGCACAGAATTCCAGCCGGGATTGCTTCGTGTGAACCGCGAAGTCTATTCGATATACTGGAACGAGTTCAGGCGAAATAATAGCTTCCACGTCCGCATGACCTCGTCTGAGGCAACCACATCCTTTTCAAATTTCGGGAAACTGAAAAGACTGCTGCGTCATACATATGCCCCTTATGCTCTGCACAGCAATCCATATGGGTACGATTCGGCCAAGATCCTCGAAGACCTACAGGATGCTCAGCGACTCGACATCGAGCTTGGTTTCAACCTGAACGATTACATGCGACTGGAAGATATCCGTATTGACGTGATAAACCTCATCATGGAGACATCGTCTCTAATCGGAGACCATGGAATCACAATCTATACGAGTTGCCTATCCCCATCAGCCAAGGATAACGTCATCGAGTCTCGTACACTTAGTGTTCAACAGCTCCGAGCGAAGGTGTCTCAGGCTCTAATGAAAGTTGTGTACACAAATGTAGCCGGCATGGATCTCACATGTCCTAAGGTCTGGATCAACGGCCTTGGCGATGTGGTAAGGACGACAATACCTCGAGACGTTGTGTCTGAAACAGGCAAATCCAACGCCGGACCATCAGAGGGGGTTTACTTGGAGACAGTGAAAGATTACAGGTACAAGAAAGAACACTGCCCGGACTGCCAGCCCGAAATATTTGCTCACGCCTTTCCATTCAATCGATCGGCTGCAGCAACACTTCGATACCTACTGTGGGTGCTGCAACGCGATGCCAGTAGTACACTGCGCCCAAATCATAGGTAAAATAAGTTCGCATCCTTAAATATGCTTCTACTGATACTGGGTAGGGCCATCGCCCTTGGGCCGAGATGTATGTGCAAAGTATACCATACATGGGGGAAGGATTCGTGGAACGACCGTCATGATACCACTGACTACAAATGGGACTCATTGTAGTGCAAGCTATCGTCGTAGGGTGGAGGATAGACCAAGAAAAACCCAGATTCAGGAGATGATGATACAGCGATGCCCAATGCTCTCACCAGACGATGTCAGTAATTGGAGGGTCGCAAAGCGAAAAGCATTGAGCGTTTAGGGCTCGCCATTACCTGAGGAAAACAGAAGCCGGCAATTATGAGCTGGGTAATGATACCGGGAAACATTGCCTTAAGGCCAACCTCAGCTTAGATTCATATGAAGAGCGAATTCGGGATAAAGCGTAACCTCGATTACATACAATAATACCTCTTTCGGATTTTTAATACCGGGTTTATGCTGGCAAAGGCTTTGGCGACTGCTAAAAACTAACAATTGAACACAAAAGACATTTTTAAGAAGCTAGGCTGACTGTCTAGAGATTTAGGTTCTTCGTATTCTACATTGCTGTAGCCGAAAATGAATAAGTCTAAGATCTCGATGATATTAGAAACATAGCTGGTAGTTTCATGGATTCTGCTAGGGTTCGTATACAAGACTGTTGCCTTCGGCGAAGGCGACTCGATCTTACAAATAGCCAAATCTTGCGGCTAATGATGGCGTAGGGCTACATTTCCTCCGTGGCCTCGGGCTCCAGATCGTCAGGTGGTACCGCAAAAAGTGAGATTCTTCCTCTCGATGACCCGAGAATCAGCGGGCTATATGCCAGTTCGTTACGCCCAGGGCCCGGCAACAGGATGCTAACACACCTGTCATCAGACCATGCATCAAAATGTTTGCTAACTCGATAAAAGAGAACAATAGGTCAATTTCGTAGGGGACAACGAAGGGCTGACTCCCACAGTCCCTGTCCGTGATCGCAAGCAAAGAGTATATACGATCTCGCTTATCCACGCACGACGCCAACATCCGATTTTCCAAAAGCGTCCAGAATGAGATTGATTCAGTTTGATTGTACTCGGAATAACATGTAGATGGAGGGCTATTGTCCGCTCTGGAAGCGACTCTCCGCTCGTATCTTTCCAGCCACATCTCCATGAGTCGGAGCACTGGGGATTTCTCTACTGACTTCGAAGTTTGCAGGTACAGGACTCGGAGGCCAAAATCTACCCATGGTAAATTCGCATCAGGATGTACGATGTTGACATTCGATTGGAGCAAAATTTCTTGAGCGATCCAGGCACAACTCCAGTAGGTGTGAGAACATATTGCATTTAATTGGTCTTCGACCTGCTCTGGAAACGGGTTAAGGATGTCGCAGTACTGTGGAGATCTCATCCATTCTCCAATCTCGCGGGTTTTAATGTGCTTTCCCAGCCATATCATCACTTCTTGTGCACGGGAGTATATATCACCCATTCTCTGAACTTGATGGCCTCTTTCTGCAACGTTTGTTTGGTCGATACACACAGCATCAATCCAAATGGCTCCGGAGATACCACTTCGACTTGCATGGTCCAGGATCTAGCGGATCATACTGAAACGATGAAATAGGCGCAAGATGCGCTCCACGCTCGGGAAAAGGCCCTTGAGGAGTTTTCGAGTTGGACGCTTCCGATACAATATCGTGCAAATGTGTCATGGTGACGGGCATGCAAGACCGAGTAGCTTTGGAGTGCCCAAGGGTGACGTGCGGCGAAAGATGTCATACAGGCTTAATTGAGATTGTCAGTCGTTGGAATCGGCTACAATATAATCAAAGGATGGGTTGCAGTTGAAGGTAGGCACAATGGAGTTGATTTCATGGTCTGCCGCTTCACTGCTCAGGCTGAGGCAACCACAGCGAGGCTTAGCACGAGGCTGAGTGCGGGGTCATACGCCACAAGGTTGCGGAATGTGTCGCGCTGTTCTCCACGGGCTGTGATTATCCCGGCGATATGTTGATTTGTTGAGAAGGCGTGTAGCCTGCGAAAAGGTAACCTACTGCCTACTGATGATATGTGAAAGTGCTGTCAGATGAATAGCCTCACCTATCCTGTGGCTGCGGTCGCAACACCCAGTCTCTCGCTGTGTAACTTAGTAATAAGCCGGCAAAGTGTCTTGCCCCAAGTCATTGAGTTTTTACCGCGAGAAAGAGCACTGATATCGACCATAACAAGACTCGTCGATGTGGAAGGGTCCGTGGAGTACCGTGTGAGTCTTGCAGGAAGTACGAGCTGTATTCTTGCATCGAATCGCACAAGGCAGCGAACTTTCGTGCAGCGACTACATACTGGAAGTTGTGCACGTCAGGCCCAACGCTCTAATAATTGGTTTTTGTGCCTCGCGCTCCTGCGTTTCACCGATCGGCTTCATCTCTTGACCGGCGGAACAATGAGGGGCAGACCTGCCCCGGTAAGCGCTAAACCCCTTGCGGCTCATTGCGCGAGTATCCTTGTACCACGCTGCATTCCAACGTTGGGAGCTTCTGTAGGCGGCAATCTCGACCTCGCCAGTGGTCGTAGATCGTGGTGCATGTGTTGGTACGCCCTAAAGACCTAGCTGTTTGAAGGGGTAGCCCTTCAAACTTTACCACATCTGTGAGTCGCGCTATCTTGAAGGTGCGGTAAGCATTGGGGCCGACACTTTTCTGGCAAAGATAAAGAGCACTGAACATCCCCGTAACATTCAGCAAATTCACTGTCTGGTCCCATTAATTCCGCCTCTCAATATTTGCACGCTACCTCCCTTCACGCCTGTCCATATTGTATTTCCAAACACCATTTACCATGGACGCCACTTGCACAGAGTGTATCAAGGTACGCCCCTCAGTACAATTGCCCTCCAGAGCATCTTAATAATTGTTGCATCCAGGGCAGTATCCATTCTGGACAACCCAAGGGCAAGGAGGAGCTCATTCATGGCCTCAATACCTATGTAATCGGCAATCGCACCAATCCTCGAGGCATTGTGGTCGTGTACTCAGACATCTTCGGTTTGGGGCTACCAAATAACAAACTCATCGCCGACGCCTATGCCGCAAGCGGAGAATGGCTCGTCTACTTACCAGACTTCTTCAAAGGCGATCCAGTCGGCCTCAAAGTGGCGGATGCCCTGCTACCTGTCGACGCCGCTAAGCAATCAACCTTCGCAAAGTATACCGGCATCCTTGCGAGCATGCCCACCTTCCTCATGTGGACGACAAGGCACAAGACGGGACCAACAGATCACGACTGCATGGAATTTCTCCGGGCATTGCGACGCGCAACACCAACCAGCCAGAAAATCGGCATGGTGGGATTTTGCTGGGGCGGAAAGTACGCCGTTCGCGCGGGGCTCGGAAGAAACATGATTGAGATCGATGGCACGAAGAAACCACTCATAGACGCAGCTGTCGCGCTGCATCCCAGTCACTTAGTCATCCCAGACGATGTCGAGACGCTGGTTGTTCCCGTGAGCTATGGGTGGGGCGTGGAGGACTTCGCCGTTAGCTACAAGCAGAGGGCCCAGGTTGAAGCTGTCCACGAGGATGCGAAGAAGGCGGGCAAGAAAGTACCCGAGATGGAGCACATTGCATACAAGCCTGGGCGGCACGGTTTTGCTGTCAGGGGAAATCCAGACGACCCGCAAGAGAGGAAATGTTTGGAGGATTCGGAGGCGCAGGCCCTGAAGTGGCTAAACAAGTGGCTGTGAGCTGAAGTTGGCGCTAAATCCTTAGCGCGATTGCAACGCGCTCGCATGCATTCCTTCATCCCCTTTTTGTCGACAATGCCCGATATCCATCCGCGAACCCCAATATAGTATTTCTTGCATAACGAATCCTATTAACGCCAATGACACTACCATCAATACAACATCTATTCGATGCATCAGCCCTCTGGAACTAGCACAATTCTCAGCTCCACGTCCAAATCCTCAGTACCCCTCCACCATCGCGTCGTCCAACCAGTGACTTCCCCCAGCACACCTATACCCACCGCACTGCTTGATCCACGTATATCCCATCGGACAAGGCCCTAATACCTTCAGCCTCTGCTGTCTCTTCTTCTCCTTCTCACGCTCTTCTTCAATGGCTTTGAGAATCGCTTCCTTGCGTCTCCTCTCCAGTTCTGCAGCAATCCTCATTTGCTCACGAATGCGCCTCTCCTCTTCATCGGCAGCAGCCTTCTCAGCCCGAATCATGTCTATGATAATCTGCTCCTCTTTCTGCTTCTCCTCTTTGAGACGTCGGAATTCGCGTTCCTTCGCAACCATGGCATGTTTGTCGCGTTCGAGCTGCTCCCATACCTCGTTAGATACGCTGGGGTCGCGCTTGGCTTTGAGAATGGACTCGATGGGATCTTCTGTGTCTTCTACAGGCTCGGATTTGTTGAGCTCTAGGGGTTCGTCCTGCTTCTTGACTTCTTCGTGAGCAGCCGGTGGAGGCTGGGCTTTCGTCGCCGTCTTGGTCGCGAGTTTCGGAGCATTTGGTGGTTTGGGCGGCGCTTGCTGTGGATGCGGGACTGGCCGTGTTGGCAGCTGATTTGGAAAGCGACTTGTCCCGACAGCATCGTTGCGGCGCGAGCGCTCTTCGAGCGTAGTTTCCATGGTACGAAGTATAATAGCCTCGGTCAAGACGAGTGTTTCCACTGGTGGGACAGCCGTCGATAGCAGTGTGCCGAACATGCCTTTCGCCAAAGACTTGACATCACGGGCATTTCCCCAGGAATCGAGCATTGAGAGGTTGGTGAAAAGCTCGATGACCCGGGATCGCAATTCCGGAGTAGGCGGCTCAAGCACCGAGAGATCTAGCGGAGCCTTCTTGCGTTTCCGAAGATCGGAAAGAACTTTCATGAGTAACTCCAGGCTTGTCTCTGGTTCCAAGTGCTTGAAGATTACTGACTCGGGAAAGCGGCTGGTAAGACCAGGATTGATGGACATGAGCCGGTCAATATCCTTGTCGTAGCCGGCGAGGATGGTCACCAGCTTGTTTGCAAATTTTGGCTTAGTCAAACAGTCAACGAGCTCGTCCATAGCTTCCGTGGCGAAATGCCCTTCTCCGAGACGGTATGCTTCGTCAATGAACAGGACCTTGCCCATTGCCTTCTCCAACAGCTTTTGTACTTTGGGACCCGTTTGTCCGACATACTGACCGATCATGTCCGTTGCTGAGCATTCTATCACTTTGGCTTGACTTAGCAGACCCATGTCGTAGAAGATCTTTCCCATTTTCTGCGCTGTCGTAGTTTTGCCCGTACCTTTGCCCTCATGTCAGCTAGCTTTGTCAAGCTTTTGAGCTTGCGCTTACCTGGTGGTCCCTTGAACAGGAAGTTAAATGGCAATTGCTCCCTTGGATCCATTCCCATCGCCTTCATATTTGCTGCGGTGACCTGATAACCCTGAAACTGTGCGATCAAATCCTCGCAGCCAACAACGTCTTGAAACAATGCAGGTAAGTTCGTTGCAGCGCGCTCACCTCGGTCAAATTCGGGATCGAAGTCGATGGCCTCGAGCGTATCAAAGTCCTTGACCTTACCAGCAGTCATGTTCTTCTGATGTAGTGATTTCGCTCGATCAAGGATAATGTCCACTTCGCCAGCATTTCCGAAGTTGGGCCGATTGCGCGCACGTTGTAGGACATCCATAGCAATCTTTTTCGCTTGGTCGGTCGCGTCAAAGCCAATGTCCTTCAACTTGAGGTCCAAAATGCACCGTATCTCGTCGTTGTCAAAGTCTTCGAACACAAAAGCCGACTCAAGTGGAAAGCGTCGGGCGAGTCCCGGGTTCACATCGCGGAACATCTCCTCCATTTGGTCCTTGTATCCCAAGAGAAGCACGCACCGATCCTCACCCGGGGTGCTTTGGACTTCAGCCACGATCGTGTCGATTACTGCTACTTTGTATGGATCAGCCACAGCACCTGTTGCAAGCATATACGCTTCGTCGATGATAAGCACTTTCCCGACAGTGGACGCTAGAATCGCCTTGGTGTTAGCTTCTGAGCCACCGAGAACGTTGCCGACGAAGTCGGCCGGATTCTTGACTACCACTGCAATAAGGTCAGCAAACGACATAGCAATGCCAACAAGGTGGCTTATACCTTCACCATTTGAGAGGGGTCCGATGTCTGCCAGGATACGCCCGTACAATTTCGCAACGGATGTTTTGCCGGTGCCAGGAGAGCCAATGAAGCAGCGGTTGAGCGAGTACTGAACTAGCGGTTTCTCCTCCAGTTCTCGTTGGTAATTGAACTGTATTCCGTCCAACAACGATTGCACTGATTGTTTCACCGAGGCTAGCCCAATCAGCTTTTGCAATTTGAGCCACGCCGGGTTGCCATTGAGCATTGCAGAAGGCTCGGGTCCTATCAGATCTTCTTTCGTCCACTTATTGTCGTTTGGTGCCATGCCAGCTTTCCTTTCCTTCCGCAGACGCTTTGCTTGGCGTTCAGTGATATAAGAGATCTTGTTCTGAACATCTCGAGCGTTCCCAAAGCCATCACGACCGCGACCACGGCCGATACGGCGCGCAACGATACGGACATACAGCCTATCCATTCCCGCCTCTAATTGCATGCGTCCCTTGTACTTGATGTTGACATACTGGCAAAAGATCTTCTGCAGCTCTTTGTCGTTGTAGTCTTGGAACTCCATCTGGATTGGAATGCGGCTAGGAATACCAGGATTATGCGCGAAGAAAGCCTCCATCTGTTTGTGATATCCTGCAAGCACAAAGACGACTTTACCTGTCAGGTTCTCAATCTCCGCGAGTAGGAAGTCCAATACGGCTTTCCCACCGAAACTGTTGCCGGAGACGAGTTGATAGGCTTCATCGATGAAGAAAACACCGCCTCCGTTCTCCAAGATCTTATCAATATGTGCTTTGCAAGTAGTCACTCCGTCGTTGGCGAGCGACGACCCAGAGCTCTCAAAGAAGTGGTCTCCCGGAAGTGCACCAACCTTGACTAGGAATTTCGCGTAGAGACGGGCCACGGTAGTCTTTCCGGTGCCAGGATTCCCCAGCAAAGCGGCGCCGAAGCGCTCTCCTGTGAGAGGAACATTTTGACGGACAAGGGTATCAATTTTGTTCTTGATGGCAAGAAATTGCTCTTTGATACTCTCCAAACCGGTCATTGCCATCAACGAGTCCAAAGCCTCGTTCTCAGCACCCCACATATTCTTTTGTGCTTCCCAATCATCTCTTGCCTCGCTAGTTTCCCAATCTTGCTGAGAAGCATCTGTTGTCGTGCCCGTTTGGTCACTCGCCGTTTCATTCGAGGTCGCAGATCCATCGGGGCTTGTGCTAGGTGTTTTTGATACATTGTTCGCTGGAGCTGAACGGGTCTGCGGCTGCTGAGTCATTGCTGGTGTGACCTTTACCGGCTCTTTGGCTAAATTCTTCACGTTCTTGAGGTCTTGTCTCTTTTGTGACAACGCGTTCTTTTGCTCCTCTTCCTCGGCTCGGTCACGCAGTATCCGCTGTTGGTGTTCGATTTCATCCTGGATCTCAGCGAGTTTGGCAGCATACGCTTGTTGCTTCGCGCGACGTTCTTCATCAAGCTTGAAGTCACGACGAACTCGCTTCTCCAGGGCACGAGCCTCTGTTTCGCATTTCTTACAGATCGCTGCGGCCTTATCGTGACATTTACGAGTAATCTTGTGACTCTTTGGGCACTTTGAAGTTATGATAGCTTTGCATTCCATTTTAGAATGGTCCAAGAGCTGATGGCATCGATGAGGACATGTGTGGATCTTGCAGCTGAGCAATTTTCCACTATTACAATTAGCGGCGTTCAATGAAAATAATACATACTAACCAAGGTTCTGAGCAGCCTCCGTCGGGACAGACCGAGTCGAATTGCTCTTTCTCTGACAACAGCGCCTGCCGATCCGGATGCTGTTCACATCGGACAGGCAATCCGTCATAAATGTGGCCTTGTTGTCTCAAGTCTTCCATCAATGGTATCCAGACATCTTGGCCTTTTCGACTATTCATGAACGTGTCCGGATTACCGATCATGATCAAAGCGTTGCGAGCCCGTGAAAGGAGAACATTGACACGCTGGGGCGAGGACATGAACCCAATATCGCCGTCGCTATTACTGCGCGTTAAACACGCAATGACGATGTCGCTCTCTTCGCCTTGATAATTATCTAGAAGATGTTATTCGTTGTTTCCACATTGTAGTGCCACAGGCAAATGGATACGGAGAAGAGATTGAAGATAAAGCAATGCATGGCTGCCACAGGCCATGCGTTAGGTGCAGGACGTGTGAGTTGTACATAAGCACATCATATGGTACTCACCAATGGTAGAGATTCTGATCTTGCGTTTGGAGATGTCAGCACTAGCAGGGGACAGCAAGCCAGCTCGAATGAGTTCGAATGAATCCAAGTCGTTCAAGATGGGGTCGTTCTCGACAGCGAGTGTTTTCGTCAGCAGGGACAATTGGCCAAGATATGGCGTGAGGATAACGATATCATCAGTGCCATAGCCCTGCTGTCCGAGATAGCGCACACATCTCAGCACCATGTCTGCTTCATATGCATTCTCTTTGCTACTTTTCGCTCCCTCGTCGCGCCTATCTGCAATGCGGTTTGCATTAAGCTCCGGACGCGAGTGTGACATAAAGACAACATTATCTTGGAAGCCTCGCAGATTCGGTCTACCGTGCGTCTTTTCCGCATCTTCCAACTCCGGATATGTAAGTGACCTGACAAGGGCGGAAATCTCTGGTCGCATTCGATGTTGTTTCTGGAGAGTCGTGTGCGGAACGCCTGCATGGACGAGTCTTTCGAACAACGAGACATTCAAGTCGAACCCATCACCTTTCTCTATGGTCAAAGAGTAGTTGTTCACTTTGGGTCGAAGCTGCTTGTGATCGCCGATCAAGATGAGCTGCTTCGTGGTCGGCGTCAAAGCGGTGAGGATGTGGCTCTCCAAGATTTCTCCAGCCTCCTCTACGAGCACAATTCCAGGTGAGGCTTTCTGGATGTCTTCAGTATACTTCGCAGCAGCCGTGGTAGTACATGCTACAATTCGCTTTCGAGCGATGACATGCGCGTCCTTCTCATGAAAGAGCTGTTGAATTCTGTTGCAGCAATCATTATATTTCACGGCGAGGGTACTGATCTCGCCAACTTGCTCATCCACGATGTCTTTCTCCCATTTGGCGCGAAAGTTGAGCCGTGCTGTTGGCTCAGCTTGCCATACCATTGGAAAGTCACGGATTGCCGCTGCCTTGAATACACCTGCATCTTGGCCTTGAAGCCATCTCTGGATCAAGTAAGAGGGTGGCAATCGCTTATTATTCTTCCCCACGATGATCATTTGGTCATCGCTTTGTGGTAGCGTGAACGCGTCGAAATAATCCGAGTCTTCCGAAAACTCCAGGTAGTCCATGAGGGCTTGCTCATGCAAGCGCGACTTTGCAAAAGCGGATAACTTCTTGTGAAGAGCATCGTAATAGGACTCCGCTTGATTTTTCTGATCCTGTATCATGGCCCATGTCTGCCCACTCATCTTGTAATCGTTGGGTTGAGCGGACATTGAAAGACTCTTTGTGCTAGCATTGAACTTGCCACCGAGACGCACGATGGACTCAGCTGGTATGCCGATGTTTTGGACATCTACAATCATTTGATCCAGTGCATGATTGGTGTAAGAAAGCACGAGAATGTTTTCGCTGGTATGATCGTGCAGTATTTTGGCAATGAGCGCACCAACGAATGATTTTCCGGTTCCTGAAAAGATCAGAGACCATTCTGCAAATCATTTGAGGTCGTTACACATAATCCAAGCACATAACGAAAATGTCAAAACTCACCTGGAGGGCCCTGGATCAAGCTCAATCGCTTCGCTAGACCAACGAGTAACGACTCCACTTGAGGCAGGTCTAGCTGCACTGGAGCATTTGTTCCAATGATGTCTTGCAAACCTCTCTCCCAGTGTTCCCGTATGGCATTGATGATATGTCCAGGCTGAATACCGGAGAGCACTTCGCCCGAACCAGGGCCAAGATTCAGGATCTGCTCCTCAAGAGGCAACTCGGTCATGGACTGTAAACACTTCAGAACTGGGTCGTACGCAAATACTGCCGTGTCAACTTGGACGAAATCGAGATTTTGGCCGAGCTTGCAGGTCTTCAGCACCTTGCTGAACGAGCCCGGGTCCGCTACGCGAAGTACAACGACCGAGGGAATTTCTGCCAACAAGTCCTCGTTCCTTTCAACGGTCGCAAATGCTACTATTTTACCGCTACTGATGAGGCAGCCAAGAGACTGATGTTTCAAAAGATTCTTGTTCTCAGTGACATACTTCTTGCGCGTCACAGCGTCCTTGAAATGCGATAGCTGTGGAATGTCGCTAGAGCATTGCATTTTCAGCGAGCACGGCTTGCGTTTCCTCGCCATCCCACAGTCGATGTCGAGAAGTTTCAAGTCTTTTAAAACCGTCTTTCGCCTTCCCTTCTTCTGATCTGTTGCTATCTGGAAGTCGCTGCGGAGCTCTCCAAGGAGATCTTCACGCAAGAGGCGGAATTGGTTGTCGAGGTGCATCAATCCTCGACTTGCCACTTCACATGCTTGGACGTCATGAGCCCGCCTGTAGAATGGATCTTCGGTGGACGCAAACTCGTCTGGGGTCGGTAAAATCTTGATGTTGCGGAAATTGGCGTGATCATTATCGTGACGACCGCCAGGACCTTCCGCAGAGTCGGCAGAAGTGCTTGCCAGAACATGCTTGATCTTCTGACCTAGGTTCCGGACTTCCAGTGCATCGCATTCAATGAGCGACTCGTTTTTTGTGACGCGTTGAGCAACATCGCGCACATCCGGCGAGTCCTCGGATCGGCTTTGGAGCAATTCGAGCAAAAGCCACGCGAACGCGTGCGTCCCTGCCGGGGTAAGCACACGCGCATTGTGGGCCTCAACAAGCGTATTCCAGAATGTAGGAGGCTGCGTGATGTGTTCCAGGACGCGATGAAGGAATTGTCCAGCGTAGAGCTGTTTGACTGCTGGATCTGATAGACGGAGGAGGACAGAGGCAGCAGGACCGTTCATGAAGGTGGTGTCAGCGCTAAACCTGAAAGACTTCGCAACCGCGGCAAGAGCTTCCGGGGCAGCGACCAAGTTCTCCACGACTTTCGACACATCTTCCTGAGCACACAAGGCTTCCAGAAATCGATTGCCATCGGCTGCACTTTTGAGTGGCCGATGGCCAAAAATGACGGCGTTGAAGAGCTTCGTCAGCCCCGCAACACGCTTCGTTTTGGCCTCGTGGTCCGCCATGGACACAACCAGAATGATCAGTAGGTGTAAGCGCGGTTGATAATGTCCTGAGACAAAATTAGCTGGGCCGCGAGATCTTTTGGTTCTGGGGGTCTTTTAGACCTTTGTGATCGCAAGAGGAGGGGTATGCAAGGCTCCAGCTTCTGCTCCATGTTTCACGCCGCTGGGCTGTGTAGACTGATTGGAAGACACTGGAAGTTGGCAATGCGGCGAGGCATGGTGCGCTATCTGCCTGCATGTACTGGAACGGTGTGGGCGAATTGAAGCATACTGATTGTGCGTCGTACCACCTGCACGACCAACAAACAGCGCCACCCATGCTCAGCCTTGTTGCAGGACCAGGCTGGGATTTAACCCACACATTCGCTCAACTTCGAACGAGAAAGGATCCATCAACACCATCGTGAGACAGTATTGATCGCTATGTTTGCTGGTCCAACTGCGCGTGGTGGCTATGCTCCGCGAAGAGGCCGGGGAGGATGGACGAAGAAGTCGTTCGTGAAACCAAAGCGCGAATACGTCAAACCCGATACCAAAAAATTCCCTCTTGGAGAGCTACTCAAGGCGTTCAATCCAATTGATCCGACCGAGAGCACTCCTAAAACCACGAAACCTCCAATCTCAAACGTTCAATATGTCGCGTCTTACAACTGGGTCAATGATGACACTTGCACGATTCTGGTGCCCGGTAAGTCCTCGAGTCTTCGTAACGAGCCGTGGAAACTAACACTCGCAGGCAAACCGCCCCAATGGACCCCTCCACGAGAAGCACGACGGCTCAAGGAAGACAGTGGACAATACTACCGAGACCCCAACGCCGCAAACTACCCCAAATTTCCAATCGCGCCTGTCGTCCAGGCTGTTCTCAGCAATAGACCCGGCTTTCCTACCGATAGCGTCGACGTTCTCGCGTGTGGGAGTACCATGGGTAACTTGCTTCGCTTCGTTCGTGGGCAGGATAAACCGTTCCGTTTCGCGGTCGAGACGATCGGCAACACCGTGTTCTTCATTCGAAAGGAGAGTGACCCGAAGGAAATCATTCCTGACGTCAGAGGCTTCGGCCACTCCTTTCCAGAGGCTTATACTACGTGGGAGAAGGAGGTGAAGGGCTCCGACACGCATCAGCGTATCGTGCAGTACGAGTTCGGAGGCCTCACTTGCCTGGTTCGCTTCGAGTGCGATGGCTACATCAAGGAAAATTCATCGCCCGATAAGTCAACTGCTCATCGATCCGCGAGAGCAGATGGTCCGAAAGGTGATGGAGCCGATCTTCTTAAGGCCTTCGGTCAAGCCACAATCAGTCAGCCACTTTCTACTCCGGTAGTTGCCGGTAAGGATGTGAGTATCAAACGTGGTGGTGACGAGGTTGCTCAGGCTTGCATCTTTGATCTCAAAACCCGATCCGGAAAGTATAAGACCGAAATCGACATGAGCGACATTTACCCACAGCTCTGGGTGAAGCAAATCCCAAATTTCATTGTTGCTTACCACGACGGCGCTGGTTTGTTCCAGAAGATTGAAGTCCAGGACGTTCGAGACGATGTTTGCAAATGGGAGAAGGACAATATCGATGCTATCGGTCGCCTGAACACGTTGCTCGGGAAGATTATATCGTTTGCAAGGCATGATGGCAGTTTGCTCGAAGTGTACTTCCCTGGGTCAGGTCAATTGGAGATCAGGAAACAACATGGCAATGGTCAGCCTGCTTTACCTGTTGACCTCAGAGATAGCTGGGCGGATATAGCACGCGAAGACTCGTATTTTTCGGACTCGGACGGGGGCGGGTACACTCTCGGAGGCAACGAGGATTCGGGCGAACATCTCTGGGGAGCGGACTCGGACGAAGAGGAGCCTGACTACACCGCATGCTCGGCCGAAGACTGCGGGTATTGTGGGAAGTGCACGTACTGAGCCAGCCTAACATGCGTAACTAAGGATGAGCACTTAAAAATCAATCTAGTTGTTATGACCCGTTCTCCGTCAAGGGTACGCCGTTCTTGGTCGCGAGTGAAATTTCAAGCCGTAATAAGCGCAGCCTATTGTAATTCGTATGGCAGCAGCGCTCGCTATACATATTGCGCTGGTCAAGAATGGCCCTCTCAGGTAAACAAGGGGCAATCGCTGTCAAGTCCAACCGAAATAATCCTCTCACAGGCCATATAAATCGACATAGTTTCACACTGGGCTACTTTGCTGACTCCAAGCTTGCAGTGTCGTGCTTTATGGACGTGAACACTTCGATCGAGTTCTGCTGTCCAGCGAGCTCCTCCTGGCTACTATGCACATCGTTCCAGAAGGTCCTGTTGCCTTGCATTGGTACCGAAGCGCTGCCGATTGTTTGAAGCTGGAAATCTTGACCGTCTTGCTTTACGTAGCCGGAGGCATTATACGACGCTTTCTTGCTACGCTCGCGGCGCGACCGAGTAAAGATCGCAAAGGATGGGCAGAGACCAATCACTACGGCTTGCGTGGAGTCAGTCCTGTAACGTGACAATTTTGATGTGGAGATTTATTCACTCATTGCCGTTTCTACCATCCCCCATACCGCGAGCCAAGTCCCGTCCATAAGCGCGTTAGTTTCCAAAGTGTTGGCCGTGACTTGAGCAGCTCGTAGTGTGGCTATGAAGACGCACATAACTCCGGATGCGAATAATACAAGAATTCCCACTTTCTGCCCACGTGGCAGCTGCACTCCCCATGTGAGATGCATAGGAAACCCGATCACTAAAGGCCGATTCAGTCGACGATTTGGCAGGTTCAAGCTCCGAGACGACTTACACATCATGTTGGTTACGGTATCAGCAGCGTACGAGTACCAGAGACTAAGAAATTGACGAGTCTGGTTATCGCAGCCGGTCCCCTTGAAGAGACCGTCTATCGTGTCGCACGATGTCAAGAAGGCCACATAATTACCGATCAGCGTCTGTTCCCAAGCGTCAGTGCCTATATTTTCATGAAGTCGAGTTGCAATGTACTGACCACAAAACAGAAACCAACGAGAAGCCACCATGCACGCTTGTATATCATTGAAAGTCCGATTGTCAATTTCCGATATAATAGGAGCAATCCAAATTTGACCGACCACAATATGGTCCAGAAGAACAGCAACGCCGGCAAGTACAGCTTTCCAAGCAATCGACTATCATCCATAAGGTTACCATATGGCGGTTTCCTTCCATCTACGACGTCGTTAATCTTGTCCTGAATGGGTGACATGGCGATATATAGGGCGCATTGCGATACGAAGAGTGTGTATGCGAAAAGAATACACAGATCCTCTGCTGCCAACCTCTTGATACGCCAGAATTGTAACGCAATTCGCGCCAACATGACGAGCGACACAAAGGAAGTGGATCCGTAAGCAACCGCGAGAACTGTGGTTTGTGTGAAAGAGTTGGCAGATTTTCTTGCACAATCTGATTGGGTCATTGCGATTATGGAATAATGGACCAGTACGAGTCTGATGAAAGGAAACGCAAAAATCAAAAAGCCGCCCAAATATGTCAAAAGAATGGAGAGAAGAGGCACGGGTCAGCGCGGAAAACCTTTCACTGCGGTCGGTACATTGGCGATACTCATTTCTTTAAAAACCAAAATCAATGCCAGGATCTCAGCTGGCGTCAGAAAAGTTCCGAAGGAAGCGCCATGCGATAAGTGAGGCCGCGTGGAGTTTCTGCTTCATCCCTTAGTGACCTGCATACAAATCGAAGCCACAGGGTGAGGCACAGCACATCACATGCTTTTCGATCATCACATCCCGCTCCAACACGAGAGATGTGGAGCGCTATCCATGGCGAGATCGAGATGCGTCTATTCAATAGGTCCAATAGTGGCCACTTCAACGCCCTTTAGAAACATATCTCAACAATGCAAAGGGAAGACTAGAAAAAGGTAAGGCCCTCAATTTCCACCCCTGCGAGACAGTCTGGGGTACGACATGTATTATGACTAGCTGTCTCTGATGCTGAAAATGCTGGGTTCTTGCTATGTGATGCCGTTAAAGTAGTTTCTGTCAACATCATGGATCCCAGTGTCGGTGAGTACTGGCCGCACAAGGACTGCAACCACATTCAAAAATACAGTACGATTGATACAGGATCAATAAGCCCCTCGATGTGTGCAAGGAGGAAGCACGATGAGATTTCCCGGTGGTATGGTCGACCCGCATCGCTTGCAACTGTGCCGCATCGCTAAGGCGGGCGTGCGACCTGGACCTCAGTAACGCCAATCTTGAGTGAGAAGTGTAAGACGAGGATTTTAAGACAGCCGTTACGGATCTGCTTATTTTTGGCGTCCAACCGGTATCTCTTCAAACATCGCTTCCACGGATTGTCAATCACTATTTCCTCTTTGCCTTCAATTTCGTGTCAGCCACTGAACCAACCCTGAGATGCATGCCCTCCAGTACAACACCAAGGGATGAAATCTCAGGATCTGGGGACCAGGTTCCGGATTCCGGAAACGCTACGCCCCAAGCGGTATGTCGCTATGTCAGCTCGCATCCTTCAACCCTGGCTGCAATGCTGGGCGTTGGTGTGGATCTTTCATTGGCCAAAATAAATTAAAGTAGCATGCCGCCTCGTTGAACAAGCGCAGCACCGCGCCAAGGTATGCAAGCCTCGAGTGATCGCACGAAGAAGTTCCGCGAGGTTGCCTGGGCCCGCGGGGCGTTTCTGGGCGAGATTGTGTGTTGAAATCGCATTGAGCTTACCCACATCAACTCGCTGACATTGCGAGTATATAAAAGCTCAGCATGTTCTGGGTGATACTGCCTTAGCGCTGTTTCATTTTTGTTGCATTGCAACCTCGCAGCTGAAACGATGCTGCTCACTATGAAAAGCTTCAAGCAAATCGCTGCTGGCGTCTTTGTCGTTACGACGGTGGCCGCGGCACAAGAACCATTCGAGCCGCTAAATTTCAACGTCACAGATGCCCTCCTCGAGAATGGAATCGACGTGACAGCAATACCAGATCTAGCGGGTTTGGTGATTCGGTCATCGCTTCGAGGTTGTTCGATAGCCGTAAGTATACCCCACGCATCCTAATCATCGTCTCACACTTTGGCAGTGCAACTCACTCAAGCTTGTCTTCGGCGGATCCAAAGTTAGTAGCTCTCCACCAGCAACATACTGGTCCAGCCAACAAAGCGAGGTGGAACCATACTGTACCTTCAGTCCCTCTTCTGCTCTCGATGTTTCGACACTGGTGTTGCTTGCGCGGCTCACCCAATGCCCATTTGCGGTCAAAAGTGGTGGGCACGCTGCATTTCCTGGTGCCTCTAGTATTGAAGGTGGGATCACAGTCGACTTGGCCAACATGAAAGAGCGTAAACTATCGGCCGACAAGAAGACCATAGCGGTCGGCCCTGGCAACCGATGGCTGGATGTGTACAGCTTTCTAACGCCGTACAATCTTGCTGTTGTAGGCGGCCGTGTAAGTCACAACGATATGTGCGATATCATGGATCACCTCTAATGTGGCTTCAGGCTGCGACTGTTGGCGTCGGTGGCTTGACACTCGGAGGAGGCATTAGCCATCATACGAACCACTATGGACTAGCTTGTGACAACATCGCTTCTTACGACCTCATCACAGCCTCAGGAGTATTGATCAACGTGAGCGAAAAGTCGTTCCCCGATCTTTACTGGGCTCTACGAGGTGGCGGCAACAACTTCGGCATCGTCACCACATTTCACTACGAGACTCTTTCCCAAGGACTAATGTTTGCCAGCAAGCGTAATTACGCCCAGGGTCAGGTCCCAGCACTGCTCGACGCGTTTGGCAATGCGGTAGTTGGTGCGGAGAGAGACACCAAGCTCGCGCATTTCGTCGCGGTGGCCTACTTCAGCGGCATGACGATAGCATCAACGGAGTTCGAGTACTTCACTCCCTTTGACGTCGCCAATCCCCCCGAGATCTTAAATGAATATCTTGGTATTCCAGCGCTACAAGCCAGCACGCGAAATATGACTCTAGCGGAGACTACTCCAGGCCTGAGCGAAACTATGGCGGCCGGCTTCCGTACCACTATGTGGTCTCAATCATTCAAGCTCAATGTCGAGCTTATGAAGCGCATGAGCGATCTTCTCTTCACGAATGCGCCTGGCATTCCTTGCATCGCGCCAAGTGTCACGTTCCAGGCGTTGTCGAAGCCCGCCCTGAAGGCCATGCAGAAGAAGGGTGGCAACGCGCTCGGCCTGAGTCCTGATGATGGGCCATTCTTCCACGCATTGTTCTACTGCTCATGGACAGAGGCCAAGGATGACAAGGCGGTTCTCAAGGCTGCCCAGGACTACATTAACACCTCGCTCGCATTGGCGAAGGAGCTGAACGCATACAACGATTACATGTACATGCCTTACAGCAGCCCGTATCAAGCAGTGATGTCGGGCTACGGAGCGGAGAATGTGGTGAGACTGAAAGCAGTGTCGAAGAAGTATGATCCGTCGGGCGTATTTCATGCGTTGCAGCCGGGCTATTTCAAGTTCGATGGTGCGCCATACGGAACGACTATTTGAGGCTAGCAAACAAAATTCAACCAAAATAAGCCTCAACGCTGATCTAAAGAGACATACGAAAAGCAAATTTCACTGAACAGTTATGTACATACTTGAACCAGAAACAAGCGCTGTAATCCAGGAATGCTATTGACCGAGAGCCGGTACCTTACGCAATTGTACCAATGAGTTGCAGTACCAGTGCATGACACCATAAGTTTTTCTCCGCGGCTCATCGATCCTATCACGACTTAAACTAAACTCGATCTCTTGACGCGGTGATTATAGCAAGGCTACACGCAACGCCATAGATACAGAAGGAGGTCACGGCACGCCTTTTCCTAACGAGCTTACCAAACACTTGCTTCGAAAAGCTACTGGCATGTTCCTCTTTAATTTTTCAGCTACTCCAGCAAATCGCTGACGAGGCACTTCATCGCTGATTAAGGTTTGGCACGCTTTCAAACTCGTTGCGGCCTTCACTTTTGTGAATGGGTCTCGCTAATTCTCCACCGAGCAGACCCAGCTCGCTTCTCACTTTCACTCGCACACAAAACAAACTGCGCTTCCCGCTTATTATGTACGCCTATATTATCAATTAATTTTCGCCAACCTCCCACATACGAACATAGGTCTAATCCCCCCAGCTATCCTACCCGAAAGGCGGACAAGTTGGCTCAGCGGATAAGATGACCGGGCTGTATGATCGACCTGATCAGTCGATCCTTATACAGTACGTGGAACAGTAGCTGTGAAGTTGGAAGTTGAGACGTGAGGGCCTATCTTATCCCAACATCTGATCAGCCGAAAATGGAATGCGAACTCCCACTATCGTATGTTCGGTTCTTTTTTGGAGAATTTCTCGCCCTAGAAAACGTCTTTGGCTATTTTTTGCTCCGAGAGACGTGAGTTTGGAACCCCTGTAGGTTTATGAGCGAGTGAAAGTGAAAGCGAGCGAGTGACCACAAGGCCTTTTTCCATAACCTGCAGCATTAACACCTAAGGAGGGAGGGATTGCGAAGTCGGGCTGTATCGAGATATCTACCTACTACCCGTCTATGTGCCGTTTGTTTGTTTATGACCTTCATTCTAATTTGCTGGGGTTTATCGCGTGTTGAGTCCAGCGGGACAATCTTTTTGATGTGTAGCATCCGCTGAATAAAATATTGTTTGCAAGTACGCCTTGAGTGTTGCTGTGAATATATGCAGCAGTGGGAATAGAAAAACTTGACAAAATCTTACCCAGACGACCAAAATGATGGTTCCTGGATGCAAGCCATAAAGAGTGGCATGCAGGAAGTGTGTGAGGTGTGTTCGGGATGTGCTTGATGTTGTCAGACGCGTACGCTGTGGACAAGGCAAGGGCACGCATGGTAACACACGTGGTTCATCAAGTGACCAAAGATTGCACATCCCATGAAAGACGATTTGCTAATTTTGGCCTTATGAGGCGCAAGTCGGTGCAGGAAAACGTCCACGCTCTCACGCACGTGGTACACACGAGGTGATCGACGCTGCCTAGCTAGCGCCTGTCGTGACTTGCATCGCACCCCTTGCCCTCCCGCATCCCTTCCGCCACATCCCAGTCCATTCGCAGCACCAACAACACCGTTGCGAGAGCAACCGTACAAAGAAATACACGAGTGCCATTATCGGAACCATATCTAATCATCTGACAGCTTGAGACCTTCGCCGTGCACTTGACGTGGTTTTATCGATAGTCTAATGCAAGCCTCTTTCAAAGCCAAGGCACCACTCGGTCCCCAAGACGGCGACGCGGCTCTGCTCCGTCCATCCTCCTTACGCTGCCTGGAGCGCAAGTCATCGCGTTCCCACCTGAAGTTTTTTGTTTGGGTGAACAGCTTAAGGTGCAGCTGTAGTCTCACAATGCCAAGCTGTCACTGCTTCCCATCATGGTTTCAATTGCCGAAGGCTTTGAGTCCGGAAGCACGTGATAGGTCAGATCAATAGTTACAGCGCATGTTTTTCAGGAACACGCCAATAGGACCCTGCCATGTTCTTTAGCTCTCTTAGGCGCCCGCTGAGATTTTTTGGGTGGTGAGGACACCACATTCTGGGCATGCAAAAGAAGGGGATGGTGTGTCGTACTCGATGATGGTGTATAAAGTCCACTGGGCATGTTGCCGATGATGCTGCAACGCTTCTCAAGGTCTTGCAACCATACAACATTCGCTTTTTGTCTGTCGTTAAGAACTGCTGCGCATTACGCTGGCTGTTTTCTTTCTTTTCTGAAGCGACCCTGTGTGTCGTGACTTCATCCAAGAAATGCCTTTCGCTACCAAAGCCTCACTATTCGGCTTCTTGTTTTCGAACTTCTCATTACATACAATCGCTCAGGGTGGATCATGGGGGCCAGTAATTCAGTTTCCTATCATTCCGGTGGCCGCATATATAATTCCCGAGTACCCAGAATCACACCGAATGATGGTCTACTCCGCCTATTCACCCTATTCTTTCGGCGGCTCAAGCGGCGTGACTCAATTTGCGGAGTTTGACTACCGAAATGGGGCAATGTCAGCACGCCAAGTAGCTGAAACACAACACGACATGTTCTGCCCCGGTATGAGCAGCATGGCGGATGGACGACTAATCATCACGGGAGGGAGTAACGCCGAGAAGACGACCATCTACGATCCAAAAACAAACACATTCACAAGCGGAACCAACATGCAAGTAGCTCGTGGGTATCAGAGCAGCACTATCCTCAGCAATGGCAATGTATTCACTATT
This sequence comes from Paraphoma sp. B47-9, assembly GCA_001748405.1. NCBI lineage: Eukaryota > Fungi > Ascomycota > Dothideomycetes > Pleosporales > Phaeosphaeriaceae > Paraphoma > Paraphoma sp. B47-9. The sequence continues at coordinate 170,595 of BCLK01000278.1, forward strand.
GGCGGTTCTTGGAGTGGAGCTCGTGGTGGAAAGACTGGAGAAGTGTACAACCCCAAGGATAACTACTGGAAGCTACTACCGGGTGCTGCCGTTGAACCCATGTTGACTTATGATCACGAAGGCATCTTCCGTGAAGATAATCATGCATGGCTCTTTCCCTGGTCCAATGGTTCCGTCTTCCAAGCCGGCCCGTCCAAGGCGATGAACTGGTACTACACCGATGGAAATGGCGGCGTGACTCCAGCTGGTGTGCGCGATCCCAACAACGATGCGATGTGCGGTGTCAATGTCATGTACGATGTTGGGAAGATCTTTTCTGCTGGTGGTTCACAGTATTATGATCGCGCGCCAGGCCTAAGCGTTGCGCACTTGATCTCGATCGCTCAAGTCGGCGCACCGGCTGCGGTCGAGCAGCTGCCGAACATGAAGTACGCGCGTGCATTCGCGAACGTTGTTGTTCTCCCGGATGGCAAGATACTCATCACTGGCGGGCAAGGGTATGCGCAAGGCTTTACTGACCGAGAGCCTGTCTTTAATCCGGAGCTTTTCGACCCGACCACGAGAACCTTCACTGAGCTTGCAGCCGAAGCAATTCCCCGCAACTATCATTCCGTTTCCCTCCTGTTGGCTGATGGCACAGTGTTCAGCGGTGGAGGCGGATTATGCTACGACGACGGCTCGGGTGTCTCACAACGCTGCCGTGATACAGTCGACCATCCCAACGGCCAGATCTTTACGCCTCCATACCTCACCACGGGCGCTCCTAGACCTGTCATCAGTAAGCTCACATCCTCCACAGTTGTACCGGGAGGCGAGCTTCGGGTCACCATAGATGGCTCGGCCCAGGGTGTTGCATTCTCTCTTGTTCGCATCGGAAGTGTTACGCATAATGTTAATTCTGATCAGAGAAGGGTGCCGCTGGTGCCCGAGTCTGTCAACGGAGCTGAAGCGGTATTGAGACTGCCTGGGGATTATGGCGTCGTATTGCCTGGCGCCTGGTATCTATTTGCGGTTAGCTCGCAGGGCGTGCCGAGCATCGCAAAGACTGTGTGGGTGCAGTTATAGAGACGGAGCTTTGTCAAGTTTAGTGATGCGTCACGATTTAATGGGCTTATAATGACATGATAATGCGCGGCGAAGTACTTCGCCTTCATGATACTGAGTAAACGGCCTACAGTACCATTGGTCAATCTACATTCTTCCAATCACACTGTTTTGCATCGGATCGCTTCAATATAGCATGAACTTATGGGATAATCCCTCAGCTCTTGTTCTCTTCACCTTCCTTGTTGTCATCCTTCTTCTCCTCCTCCTTGTCACCTGATCCACTACCACTTCCCTTGTAATGGCTCCCTTCCTTACCCGGCTCGAAAACAGTGTTGCCTGGATACGCATTCAGCTCACGTACACGACTTGCACCTGGTTGCCTTACATGAAGCGCAGTGCGCCCAAGCTCCGTCTTTCGTTAAATCTGCACCTGCGCCACACTCGGGACACTCGACCATGTTTCAGCGTACTGGTGACACTACAGATGACTTGAGCCGGTGATGTGTTGCTTTCTATCAGGGGAGGGTGTCGAGATCCGGTGTGTGGTGTTGTCCAGTTCCATCCGAAGATGTCCGCAATGGATTCTGGAGGGGCAAGATGTCATCCAGCAGACCAATCATGTGATTCCAAGCTCGATCTCGACTGCTGTTCTAACAACCCACCTTTTGAATACGCGTAACTTATGAAGGATCATTTTTAATTTGTACGAACTAAGGCAGGTGGTTTTACAAAGCTGATTGTTATGTGATGAGACTTCCAGAGCTGGTTTCAGCACCTCTTCAGCCGCAGCCACATATTGCTCACGGTACTTCCCTTCTGGCACCAATATCGGCGCTTTTATTCGCCTCGATGCAACTTTCCGCACTTGCACCTGCAGCCACGGCAATTGGAGACGCGTCGATTTCCAAAGTGTCGGGATTCCTCCAGTTTTCTGGTTTTCCAATTTTCCTTGAAACGTGAATTTCGCTCTAATGTGTACATCTCGCACCAGTGTTTGAGGTGGACGTACGACTCAGTGACAGACGTTCGCCAGCCGACGGGTCACCAATGAGTTTTGCTCGGACGAACCGCTCCGCATCACACCACACAAAAATCTGGTAGCGATACGGCTGCACGTGCATCCGCCATCAACTAGGATCTGGACCGGCGGAAGCGGACGCGGTTAATGTCCCGGGACCGATTGGTTGCAGCACTTAACCACCGAAGCGAGGATGTGGATTGAGAAATTATGTCGGTGCAAGCATTGGTATTGTGCTTATGGGACTTCATGCAGGTGCTGTCGCGACCAAGGACGTACTTCACAACTTCCTCGAAGCTCTCAGGTCAGACCGCGCAAGCTTGTCGCAGAGCTGGGGTATATGCATGTCGACCCAACGTCAAAACTAAACGTTGTGATCTTGTGCATCCAGAACATGAATATCCAGGGCGTACGTGCGCTTTGGCCTCAAGTTGTGCTCAAAGCACATATCAGGGGGATCGGCACGTCCAATTGCAGGATTGGGCTTAACGTCGTTCCATAATTGCCAGCATACTGATTCAGGTCTCGTCGTGCACCATCCTCTACGCGACCACGCTCAGCTTACCCGATCCGTTTTATACCTGCCATGCCTCCATTAGGCGGTTGCCAGGCCTAAGATAGAAAAGTTCCCGTGGGGAAACCGGATCTCCATTGCTTGACGGCAAATTGCGCGAGTGTCAAAGCCTTTCGTTCGTACCAGCGACGAGTCAATATCCCTTCGCAAAGCATTGCGCAACCCTCGTCTCCGCGTCAAAGGATCGAAGGTTTGAACCTCATGTACCAGCGGTAGCCACTCACTCGTTCTGGGGTCACTCCCGAAGCCTTCGGGCGCAATTGTCCCTCTTCCAGCTGTGAGAATACGAAGAGCGGTGGAGGGATTCGAAGGGATGCAAGAGCGGCCCGTATAAAGTTTAACGACCGACGGGAGAGCTTGCAAGCTTCCGCAGAGCCAAGTTTCGATTTCTCAGCGGAAGTACTTGGCCTAGACTTCACACTCCAAACTGCACATCATCACTATCTCTTCATCTTTCAGTAACATATGCTTTGCCGTTCAAAGAGAACCGAAGCTTTGCTCTTACAATAGCCTTCATAAGCTCTGAAGAGGCTGAAACATCACATTCTAGCATTGGTTACATGCGTCAGGCGTCGACCATTAGCCTCTCTGCCAGCGATCTCTTCGGCCAACCCTCCACCCTATCACCCACCCGTCAATCTAGAGAGCGACGACAGTATGGCTAGCACACCGGCCATGCCTCCATACTCCAACAAAGCGGGGACGTACCTGATCCCCGTATGTACAGTAGCAGCTGTCGCATTCGCACTAGTTGTAGCGCGCATATACACACGCCTCAGTCGGACGGGAAGATTGTATCTTGATGACTGGCTCATCGTCGTGGCCGAAGTCAGTCAACCGCTATCAATTCTCTTAGCACGCACTTATATCTACTAGCCACTTTCACTGGTTGGTATGTCGCTCGCTATCGCCTCAGTCGTTCATGGCTGGGGGAAGCCAATAGCATACTTCACGCCAGACAATCTCAAGGAGACTCTACGGCTACAGTTTGCACTTCAGACTGTGTGGCTCATCACGCTCTGCCTCGTTCGTATCTCGGTTGCCTGCTCACTGCTACGCTTCGGAATCGATAGGCTGTGGCGGTGGCCGTTGTACTTCATCATGGCATTTCAATTCCTGATCTCCTCATCATACCTGGTCATCCAATTTGCACAGTGCAAGCCGATCAGTTCGAATTGGGAGCAAATCCCAGATGCTGTGTGTTGGGATGTGCAACCCATCATTGACTACGGATGGGCTATTGCTTGTAAGCCCCCTTAGAAAGACTACAGAAGCAAAGCTGACTCCAAACTAGCCGTCTATGTTGCCATGGACTTGACTCTTTCGCTGATGCCGATCCGCCTCATCCGAACCTTGAACCGCAGCACGTCAGAAAAGATCCTCATTTGCGCACTCATGGGCCTTGGTCTATTCGCCACAGCAGTCGCATGCGCAAAGATGACCACATTCAACGCTTTCGGAAAAGGAGACCCGATGCAAGGCACTATTATGCCATCCCTATGGGCGAAGCTAGAAGAGCAAGTCGGCATTATCGCGACTTCGGCGCCGTGTTTGAAGAGTCCCATAGAAAAGCTGCTCAAGAGCATGGGTATCTTGAAGGAGCACCAGCTGACGAGACCAAGTTTCGTAGCGGATCTAAGCCTGCCAGGAATGCCAAAGGACCAAGACGAGCACAGCAGCGATGCTGGCTCGACACCAAAGCGGGATGTGCGCATAGACTCCGTTGCTGTGGCATTGGGAAATTCGAGGTCCAGTGGAAGCAGGGAAGGACAGAAAAATCATACAGCGCAGGCCGTATGAACTCATGCGTTCATACATATCATGTTGATGACCTACTGTTGCATGTAGCAAGGCGTTCTGAGTCGTCAATTTGGGTCCGATCTTCTTCTGTTGTAATATATTTTCATTATCAGCGGCAACATTTGCGCGATCTATTCACCACACGGTTTCATGCGCAGTTCTCATTTCACACAATGTCCCTAATCGCAGGCGATCCAGTTCGCGCAAGTTTCGGCCAAGGTTATGCCTTTCTGGCCTGCTTCGACGGCCAACATTACGACTCCCCTGCATTCAGCATTGTCGCCCGAATCATCACGTGGGAACTTCCTTCACTGTTAAAAACAACTGATACAAAGAAAAACTAAGCCTACAATCCTGTTGGAAGTAGGAAGACCTTGAACGGAATTCCGTCGCATTTCGCCGAACACTCGGCCGAACCCCGGAAGCTGTTACCTAATAGTCTCATTTCTCCGCATTCTTTGCAATTAACCTCCTAGACTTTTTTCGCGGAAACTGCCACTCGCCGAATGCTTGTTTCATGTGGTTTTGAAGAGCATGGCAATCGCATTTCACGATGTCGCGCCCTGTACAGCCCTGGAGAGTTGCGCGACGCTGTCTAGATGACGCTTTTTTTTTGCGCAAAGGCAGCAGAACCGCAACATTCTAATGCATCGTGAGAGTACCACAGCCGCATTGATCAGCAAGAGTAGTACACGCCGGTAGTCCGAGGCGCTTGCCTCTTTCTCGATGACGTTCGGGCAATGCACTTTCCATCTCTAGTTCGGTTGTTTACACCTCAGATCTTCGTTCCTCTCGCGCACCTAGATTTCTCAACCTCCACTACCTAACGCTGCCACTTGTTTCTCTTTTCTTGCTGCCACACACTCGACGCATCGCATCGCGGCTGCTATTTTCGGGCGCGTTTTCCATTTCCTTCACCATGCCACCACCAGACCCACTCGTTCCCGTAGAACGCTATATTCAGAGTGGCCTCGCACGCCTACCTCAGTGGCTGAGTCGCTGGCTTGGCTATCGCGGAAAGCCGTTGCCAACTTCGCCAACCTGGATGATATGTCTGTATGGCTTTATTGGTGCATTCGGCGGCCTTAGCGTTATCATTGCCATTTTCGCGCATACCGATTACTTCACCATTCGCCTCGTGCCTCCCATCGTCGCTTCATTCGTAAGTCACAGAAAGTCTGAAATTGTAACCATACGTACTAATGACCATTAGGGCGCTTCTGCAATTCTCTGTTATGGAGCCATCGATGTCCCGTTGGCCCAACCGCGTTCTCTCATCTTCGGCCATTTCTTCAGCGGTCTGACTGGTGTCATTGTCGCGACCATCTTCCAATTCAACCTGATCAATGACCCCTTTCCGCGACTGCAATGGCTAGCGGCTAGCCTGGCAACAGCTATTGCGCTCGTAGTCATGCATTTGACCAAGACAACCCATCCACCGGCCGGAGCAACTGCTCTGCTTCCCTGTATCGACCAGCACATCTGGGCTTTGAGATGGTACTTTCTTCCTGTTCTTCTGCTATCTTCAGCGATTGTACTAGTCACCGCCCTAATGGTCAACAACATCCAACGCCAATACCCTAAGTTCTGGGTTGCTCAAATTCCACCAGCACCAGCACCCGCACCCAAGGACGATCAACACAAACACCGCAAACCGCCGATGGCGGACGAGTCGTCGGTTGGCAGTCCGCACAGCACTCTGCGAGATCTCGAAAGTGGACCACGTTGATTGAGACTACTCGGGGCGAAGATTTCTCATTTCACTGTTTGTTGCAAGGATATTAAGATCAAAAAAGGGAATCTGGTCGCATAACGCATGCATTTGCAAGAAAAACAAGTTCTAGATGTATTGCGAAGCACTTTGTAGTATCACGACAACGAACATTTTCCAGATTTAACTATGTTGAACCCCTCTTTGTCACCTCATGCGTCCTCTCCGAGCTGCTCCCAAAAACAAACCCGTGACAGACTCATATCCCTTCTCTTCTTCGCGGATTGATCATGCACAATCGCTTCAGCGTTCCCTCTTGCTTTACGCGCCCCTCCGCATGCTCAAGCCCCACATCTTTGACCCACCCCATCCCCTACGCAGAGTCATCAAACTCTTTCTGCAATCCCTCCAACATTGGCATGATTTCAGCCAAGCGCGCTTCATCCGGTGCAGTTTTCTCAAGCTCAGCAACCAGGTCAGCACGTAGATTTACGAGGTTATTGTGATGACGGTACATCCTGTCGGCAGTGGCGCGATAACGGTGCGCCTTGCGCCGCAGTGTTTCAATTTGCTGCATGACTTCGGGTCGTAGTGAATGCTTAGGTGGTAACATCGAGAAGTAGGATTTCTTTTGTTTGATGCGATCATTGTGGAGATCTTGGATGAGTTGGAATCGTGTTCGGAACGCATCGATGGTGGTGATTGCTTCGTTGATAGCTTCGAGACGGGGATCGAATTGATATGGTGGTGTGGTTTGGGGGTTGGACATCCTGGGGTTGGGTTAGGGCAGAGAGACGGGACCTTAGGCTAGAATGGAGAAGATGAGATGTGAAGTGGTTGATGTTAGGACGGAATCAGGGAACATGCGAATATAAGAGATATTGGGTTTTCATTCATGTCTGAGACTATGCTAGCTTGTTCCAGACTATCTAAGACATATTGAGTCGACCGTTATTGTTTGCACCTTCCAGCGCATTCCCTCTCACTGTACATCACTGTCCTCGGTCTGGATGCGCGGCTGGAGCGTCTTGCACACCTCTTCCTCCACCTTTGGGTCGATGCGGGCCTTCTTGACGCGTCGCAACATCACAGTTGTGCCCGCTGCATCCATCGAAGCCTCGAAACTAGCCAACCTACGCTCCATCATCTTCACCAATCTTTCGGTTTCCTCCAATCCCATCATCACACTTTCCCATTTCTCAGCCTGATCATTCTGTATGTCGTTCTTGTTCATCAGCTCAGCCATCCTGGAGGTCATTTTCGCCATCTTCGCTTCCAGTTTGGCGTCTTGAGCTTGTAGTAGGACGTTGGCGCGGCGAAGTTCGATCTGCTGCTCCTCGAGACGGGAGGAATTCTCGTTGAGCTTGTGCTCGAGACCAACGAGGTCGCTGCGCAACATCTGCCGGAGATCGGAGATACCGCCGTGTGCGAGCTGATGGGTGGAGTCGATTCTCTTCCGAAGTTCTCCAACCTCGTAGTTCAAGCGAGCCTCAAGCTGAACGGTCTCTCCCCTGAAGGTTTCGTGCTGCTGTCCTTGTTCGGGTAGGGACCGGTTAGTGGCGTCCACTCTCATCTGAAGATCTTCCATCTGGCGGTCTTGCTTCTGACGGTCTTCCTTAATGACACATTCGTACTTCAACACTTCTTCGTGCATGCGCGTCAATGCTTTCATCAGCGTCGAATGTTCTGTCTCGAAGTGGGTCACCATTGATTCGACAAAGACAGCGAGAGCCTTCGACGTGGGTTGGGTTTTGTCAAGGGCTGATAGGAGCTGACTCAGAGACTTGTCCAAGGGAAGACTAGTTGCTGTTGGATTTGCCGGAGGTACCTTCGTCATGGTGCCGTGGTAGCTGCTGCAATGGTAAGTTGTTTGCGGGCGGCCAAAGGATCAGTGGTGACTTACTTGGATGCGAACAGGATGATGGTTGGGAAAAGAAGGGAGGTAGCTCCAGTGTGAGCTGGAGGATATGAAGAGGATGATGAGTTGCAATATGGAGCGTTTAAATGCTGTCAATTATACAGTTGACAAGCGTGTGTAACTGCCAAGGCTAAGACGGGAAGCTGCATCAAAGAAAAAAACCTCAACTGGCGGTGAGCTTGAACTAACTCATCTTGCAGGAAAGATTGCTGCCAATGTGATACAATGTTTCGGGTAGATATCTTGTTCGTTTGCTGTGAATTATACGCGAGCGAGCTGAATCCGTTGATTGTGCACGGTCTTGGCCAAAATCAGATGATTGCATGCAACGAACAACACCAGGATATCCGAATCCGACTCATTTCTTGCTACAACCCTCTATGCCTATCATTCGTACGCGAAAAGTATGCTGTGCCTGAAGTAACAGCCTCCTGAAAGTTTGGTCATTTACCATGGCAACGGAAAGCTCGTTTGCAAACCTGCAGATCTACACTATCGAATGGGCCCACTCATTCATGCACTCCCCCGTTCAACACCATCATACCCGGCCACAAACGTCTCCAGCCGCATGATGAAATCCGCTTTTGTCCACGGCCACAATTCCTTCAGATCGTCCAAGATCTTCTTAGCACGAGGTGGATCGTGCTTCTCAAGCAGAGCGTACACTTCGTTTGTGAAGTCCAATTTCCGTTTGATGTAGTCTTCTTCCATGAATACGATTGTCGACTCGCATGCTTCCAGGAATGCACCATTGCGAAATTGATCCGGCTTCTTGCATTCGGCGGACCACTCTGACCAAAGGCCCATTCGCTCTGCGCCTGCATCCTGGATATACGCGAGCCGATGTGAGTACAGCGGTAATATGCGATCGAAGATGTTATTGGGTGAGCTTGGTGAGCCGGAGCCCGGCTCATTCACGCCGGTGTGTTCCCGTGCATCGGATTGTGATTTTGCGACAAACATGTCACCATTTTGCCTGTTTGTTTGGTTGAGATCCTTGTATAGGTCCTGTAGTCGCTCCATGATGTGGGGTTCTGGTAACGTGATGAAGCTCCAGTGACCGAATTTGGCCTTTGAGAAGCTAACATGGTAAGTCTGCAATGTACGCTGCCGCGCTGCTTCGATATTTTGCTCTTCAAGTGTCGGTGTAGGTTGGAATGCGATGTACTTCGTACGATCATGCATGCGGTTGCTCATTGTCGTCGGGGGCTCACGGATTTAGCGGGAAAATTGTCCGAGTGTCGAGAAGTACAGCAATGCAGTAGTGCTAGTTGAGGAGCCTTGTAGTGATCCGTATCTGGGTTGATGATTGCTCCGTCATGGTAAGAAATATTTGAATTATGTGAGGCAGGAGAAGTACATTGTTAGCAGTGAAATTCGTTGGTCGCGGGTTTGTCGCCGAACAACATCGCGACTGACCACCGCCCGGCAGTCACGAGTCTCACTTGTTGCCTCGCAGAATTCGTCTTGTAGGTTAAAGTGAAAGCTGTGTGCGACAAAATAATCCCATTGCAGCATTTTGCTCTATGTCATTCCCCTTCTAAAACCTCGTTCTGTCCAGTCCCGAGTGGGAATTGTTCATACCAAAAATTGAAAGCCAGGACCACCAACCCTTAACACAGCATCCTCACCACACCGGAAATTCCCCAACCTTCCCACCTTGTCTGCCATCGTCATAACCATCAACGCAAACACTCACTCCCCCTCATTATTCCAACTCCCCATCCGCCGTCCGAGACCCTCCTCTCCCCCGGCATTACCACTTCCTCATCTCCACAACACAAGACAACATTCAACAATCCTCCCACCACAGCATAATTTGTGAACATTAAACCCAAAATAGCGCCGCTCAGAATACACAAGTGCCCCGACTAACTCTCCCAAGCTGATAACACTTACTGAGTATGCTGTATACTTTACTTGTGTGACAGGATTATATTTCAGAGATATGTTGATGGTAGACGGGGAACGGAAGAAAGACGAGAACAACGACCGCGTATGTTTGGCTTTGTTGCGGAGCAGATTGTGTAAGTTGCGGTGGTGTTGTGAAGGTCGTTTAGCATTTGAGGGGGGTGGGTATGTGACCTGCGGAGTAAGCCTTGTATGTTGAACAAGTTTTCTCTTGTACCTCTTGACATTCTTAAACGGCGTCGCACCTAAGAAGCCATGTATTCAAAGTCTTACGCACCATTGTCTGAATAATTCACGTTTAAACTTAGGTCATAGGGTTAAAAGCCAATCGAACACTGAGAATAATGACGTTATCCAAATATGCAAGTTTCACGAGACATAAAAACAAGCTTTAAAATCAACTCATGTATTACTTTGCGACGAGTGCACTACCAATCGCATGCTACAATACGCCATTAATTCCATACCACGCATCATCCTCATCTCAGTCATGCATCATAACCGTAAACGCCCGGCCGAACGATAGCCGATGTACGCCAAACCCATAGTAGGAAAGCCTCCGTGATCATGTAGATCGGGTATCAAGAATGCGAGAGCAGATGTTGCGATGGGTATGCGAGAGCGTAAAACGTAAGGAAAGAAAAGGAAAGGAAATAAAGGATCTACACATTGAAGTGTACGCTCGATGGCGCGAAAGCATATACTTAGCCCAGACCAAACAGGTACTTGAGCTGACGCACGTCTAGACGAGTCAAGCTCTTGGAAGCTTGTTCGTCCAGTGCCTGACCGATGATCTCGCGCTTGTTGTCCTGGAGGAGGCAGATGCGATCTTCCACTGTCTCAGGGACGAGAACGCGGTGCACAAAGACTTCGCGCTTCTGAGGCATGCGGTGAGCGCGATCGACGGCCTGGTCTTCGACGAATGGGTTCCAGAACGGATCGAGCATAATGACTTGGCTGGCCCGCCAGAGATTCAAGCCTGCGTTTCCGGCCTTGAGCGAGACAAGCATGATGTTGACGTTTGAGTTCATGTCCATGAAGGCTTCGACGGCGCTCGCACGGTCGTCCATGGTCATGCTGCCGTCGTAGCGCTGGTAGTGGAAGCGCTCCTTGAGTAGAGGGACTTCAACCAGATCCAGGAGGGAGGTGAACTGCGAAAAGATCAGGGTCTTCTCGGTCGGATCGTTGTTGCGAATCTTGCGTAAGATCTCAATCGTCTGGTCGATCTTGGCCGAAGGAACGTAGGTCTTCTCAAGACGGCGAAGGTACTTCTTCTTTGCTGCTTTGTTGCGCAGTGACTCTTTCTTCAGCTGTGCAAGAGTCTTCTTCGGACCAACGCGAGCCTTGCCCTTGCCCTTGCTCTTCTTCTTGGCTTTCTTAGGTGTCGGGCGAGCGCTGCGACCGGATGCTGAGCCAGCGTCCTCGTCCTCAGCCTCAAAGGCGTCATCTTCGTCGGAGACCACGAAACCCGCGAGGTTGCCCTTATCGTCGACGTCATCGCCGTCATCATCATCAATCTCCTCGGCGTCAGAGTCGCTGTCGACATCCTCTTCATCTTCAACACGGTCCTCCGCATCGAGGCGCTCAGGGCAGTGGACCCTACAGAAGTGCTTGTAATCGGTGATGAGCTTGGCCTTGAGGTCGCCGCGACACGTCGGGCAGCGCGGATTGTTGGCCTCATCAGCCTCTCTGCCTGGACGTGCAGGGTCAATGAGCTTCTGAATACATGCGCCACACGCCGTGTGTCCGCAAGGAACGATGATCGTAGGATTAGGATCCGCTTCAAAGCAAATAGGGCACTCGAACGAGTCGAACGCCTCTAGACGCCTGACGACATCCTCAGCCAAGTATCGCGCGCGCTTGAGTAGATCATCTTCCGCAATGCCTTCGGTTGCCGGTTGACTAAGGTCTTTGATCAAGTGAGGGTGGCAGCAGGCTTGGCGTAAACGTAGCAGCAAGACGAGAATGCATGCGTAGTTGGCAGAGACCGAGCCCTGCTTGATGAACTTGTTGAGCTGTATCTGAGACTTAGTCTCCAGCGCCTTGTAGACCGCAAGCTCATCATCGCTGAACTCTACGTTGTCAAGCGTCGTGTGCTTAGGTGGGAGGTTGAGAATTGGCTTGCCATCCACAATAGATGTCTTTTGGCGTCGCAGCATGATAGTCTTGAGAAGAATCTGCACACGCTGCATTGCCTTCTCGCGTGTCTCAGGATGCTGATTCTTCGCGGGCTTGGCAATATCCTGAGAGAACCTGGTCCAGTCGCTGTAACGATCGACCTTCAAGAAGCGTAGCAAGGGAAAGAGCTCATCGATTGAGTTCATCATTGGAGTACCAGTCAGACAGAGACGGTATCGCGCCTGGAGGTCTGCTGCTGCCTTTGACGATAGCGCATTGCGGTTCTTGATGTTGTGAGCTTCGTCAATGATGATACGGTACCACATGCACCGAGGCCCTAACAGAGCGAGTGTGTCGCGACCGCTTCGACGGAAGTTGGGGTCGTTCATCTCACGCTCGTACAGGATTGATTCGCGGCGCGACTCCTTTTGTTTGAACTCTGACGTGAGAATGCCAAAGGTAGTGAGAACAACGTCATATCGCTTGAGCTTTTCGAAATTGGCGCTCTTGCCATTGCCCCAATAGACATATGTCTTAAGCTTGTGGTGGTCGTAGACGTGATGGCTAATCTCCTTCTCCCACTGACGCATGAGCGCGACCGGAGCGATAATCAGCGTCGTCTTGCACAATTCGTCTGTCGAAGGTCGAGCACAGATGAGTGCGAGAGCTTGCACTGTTTTCCCAAGGCCCATTTCATCGGCGAGGATGCCTCCTTTCGAGGGGCCATTCTCTTTCTTCATGAGCCAAGTCAATCCGATCTTCTGGTACTCCATGAGCTGGGACTGCATTGTGCGCGGGGTCTGCTCCCGGCCATCGGTAGCGTTTTCGTCACCGTGCTGACCAATAGACTCGAGCATTGCCTCGATGGACTCAGCCTCAGTAGCGGACAATGGAAAATGCCCGTACTCCTCATCATCGCTGTCCCCACCGAGCCAATCGGGGCGCTGAGGTCCGGGTAGGTACGGTACAGGACGCCGAGGCGGGAAATCGACTGGCAATGCAAGCTGCTGCTGTGGAGCGACTGATGGTGGCTGAGCTGAACCTTGCTGACGCTGCTGTTGGAAGGCGTAGCCGCCATTGGCTGGCGTTGGGGCAAGAAGGAATTCCGCAAGCTCTTGCTCGCCCATGGACTCCTGGATGAACGCGTCTCGAGGTTCTGGACGAGCTCCATCGTCACGAAACGCGTTGACAAGCTCCGGAAATGGCTCAGTCGAAGGCGAAGGCGGGTCGGAGATAGTCAGATCAACAATGGGATACGCATTGGCTCCGAAAGCGCCATCGCTACTACGAGAATGCTCAGCGGACCGATTTGGAAGTGACCACTGCTGCTGCTGCTCAGTGATGGGTGTGTCGAACAAGGAATCTGGTGTTCCTGGCGTCAGCGGGCTCGGGTTAGCACTGATACGCTTTGGTTCAGGTCCGTCGGCTGGGCCCAGGCTGCGTTTACGTGACCGAGGAACGGGCAATTCGACGCTGCTTGGGGAGGTGTCGCCGTTGGAAGGTGTCAGAATGTATGGTGAGGGCTGGGTGTTGGCGCCCATCCAGGAGCTTCCGGCATGTTGCAAGTTTGCAAGCTGTGCACGCAATCCACCCAGCAATCTCCGATAGTGAGCAGCGTCAACGTGGGTTGGAGAACAACCGTTGAGAAGCTGAGTGAGCATGTCGATGCTGTTGCGGATGTCGGCCTCCGACTGGCCAGCATAGGAGTCCATCGCGGCGTCTTTCAGCTGGCAAAAGCTCCGCCCGGCGACAAAGGAGTGATTCGGGGACTGAACGACTTCTGCTTCTCGCGTCGAAGTTGAGCGAGGCTGAAGTTGAAACACACGATAAGGCGAGGTGGTGGTGGGGGCCGCCCGTGCCTTAGCCGACGGCGTAGGCCTTTTTATGTGCAGTAGGCTGTGACTGGAAGGCAGTGGGAAAGTGAAGGAGAAGAGTGAAAGGTGAGGCGTTGTGGGACGCTAGGCTGCAGTCTGTGGAGGACCTGTGGGAAGAAAACAGGCAATTGCGATGTAGTGGTCGCGACGCGTTTGAGCCTTGTGTGGTGTTGAGCACACAAGGTCGACAAAGGCGCACAATGTCGTCCACTCTCGAAGCTGGCGAGTCGCAGTCGCTCGTCTGCCTCAAGGCTCATCAGGCGGCATGTTCACGACAGCGACTGCGTTGGCGATGCGATGCGTGCGTGGAAACGCGACACGTCGGACCGGTCTTGCCATTATCGATAGGGACGCCGCGGCGGGCAGAGTTTGAGGCTATGGCGTCATCTACCAATCACCTTGGATGTACGCACGGGGGGGCTCAGGGCAATGTGCAGCCATTTTGGCCGCAGCTGAGGTGTTTCTCGGGCTGAGAGGCAGAAGGACGATGGGATGGTGCATATCCGGTGAGAGAAAGCAAACTGCGCTGGCATGCATGCAGACGTGACCAGATTAGTTAGCGCCTGCAGCTGCAGCTCCAGCAGGGCGGGCCGTAACGCGAAGGGCGCGCGAACGCCTGTGATCACCACAGCACGAAGTGGGCTACGTGTGTGACATGAGGATTTCGTTGACTAGCATCTCTGTGGTGCGCCTGAATCAGTGTTCATCTCCATTGTGTATTCAATGGTGCCCGTGCACATATTTTCAAGCCATCTGTTTGCCATCCCATAGAGAAAGATGCTCCCTTCGAGCTTTTCTTCTTTTGAAGTCGCCTCAATTCTCATACCTCGCCCATGGATCATCTTCTGGACTGGAAACTTTTAACCTTGAGAGTGGCCATGGCAGCTCTTCTTTCTCTCCCTCCCTAACACCAAGGACTCGAATTATGGCCGGGTCCAAACCAGTGAGAAAATCCCCGTTGATGTCAACCACACGACAGCATCCGACCGGGCAATAAGTGTTGGTGAAGTCGATTTCGAGATATTGCAGCTTTGACGTGATACAAGCAAGCCTGTCGCTTTTGGTGTCCATGTGACTGTAACCCCCTCCTCTTGCAGTATCATGAGCGTAGTGAAGGCGGTCATCCTCGGAGAGATCCTCAAAATCGCCATGCGGTGAATGGAGTGCCCACTCAGAAGCAGTCATGGTGAGAGGCTCTACACTCCTGGTGCAAAACGACACGCTGATGTTTTTGATGACTTTTAGACCCTGGCTCGAGAATAGTGGACGCCGACACACCCAAGGCAGCAAGTCGTAGCTGCTACTGCTAAAAGGGGCCGTTATTTCAAAGTTCCAGGGTATGACGAACAGATTGCTTGATAAGTAAAGGTCTTCCGCTTCTCGGTGAATCTGCTTGTTGACGCGCAAGATCTGCAGCGAAGGTACGGGGTAGTAGTCCCATTCTTTGAAACGGGGATCTTCTGATTCTTCAAAAGAGTCAGGTGTGTAGAACACTTTCCCAACAACGACCAGGTACTCGTACACCTGCATCCTCAGCTCAGCAGGTAAGTCCAGGAACCGGAACGGCTGGCCATAGTGCTGCGTGGTGGTCTTCGTGCTGGTGGTCGTCTCAGTCATTGTAGTCGATCGGACTATGGTCGTTGTAGTGGTGATGACGGTAGTCTCGTTCACCAGAGCGGGCGCACGTGTCGCGATGGCGTGACTTGAGGACTGCTCATTGTGCGTTATCTTGTGGGCCATGTCGTCTTACCAGTATCGCTGAGTGCGTCGCGTGTCGTTGAGCTGAAGTGAAAAGAGTGAAGAAAGAGCCGTTGGTGTTACAACAGATGTTACTAGTAACCGCCAAGACCCATCCCAATACGGGCACGAACTGCCTAAGTGAGCGACGACGAAAACGAGCACTTCACTGAGATCCCGCAATTGTCAGAGAAAAACAATATCAACGATTGAGTAATCTACTCTCCAACCCATCCATCCAATCGAACCCAACCCGCACAGCGCATCCCTACACGCCTTGCAACAAACTAGTATCAACAACAACCGCAACACAAAAACGCCAGAAGTATGCAGAAGTTGTGTTTACCAAAGAATGTACTAGGAAACAGAGAAAAAAAATAGATAGGTGGTGTCAGGACAGGACAGGAGATGCGTACTCTGTCGCTATTCCGCACCCAACCCTTCCCGGTGCCTCGCTCTTCCATCTCCAATGCAGCTCTAACAACCTCTTCCTACACCGCTCGCACGCTTGCCACAAGGGTATCCGCTTGAAACCAGATTCTCTTTCTTCAACTCGCTATGCTCATACGCAACACTACCATGGCGACTCTCATGCGCCAATCGAAAAGGTAACACAAACGAGCCCAACACGACTCTCACTCATGCCGAGCCCGTTTGTTTGGGAGTCAGCTGGAATGACTTCGGAGTAATAACTGCTAGCCGTCGTCAGCGCAAGCTTTTTATTGCAGGGAAATCAACAACCCATGGGGTTAAGTTTGAATGGTAGAAGAAGATGATGCAGATACAAGAAGGTCACGCAAGACTCACAAATCTCGCACCCAGGGGAACTCATAAAGCATAGGACAACGAACGTACCCGCTCCACATTCTCGTCTGTCTGGTCGACGGCGAGAAGACTCGGGCTTTGTGCCGATGCTGCCCCTCGTTCCGTGAATCCGCGTGTGTCGAGCTGTGGTCGCTTCTTGGGCGTGGCAGCTGGGCTGTCGACGTTGATGTCGGGCATTGTGGGGGCGTGCTTCTCGTGGTCGTACAGCGCGCCGCCGAGGGTGGCGCAGCGGAGAATGGTTTGAATGAGCTGGTTTTGGCGGAGAGGTTTGGAGAGGTAGTCCTAGTTCTGTTAGAGATGATCACCAGTCAGTCTGGCAACTATACGTACGTCCATCTGGGCTGCGAGACACTTCTCGCGATCGCCGACCATGGCGTGTGCCGTGAGCGCGATGACGGGTGTGGACGGTATGCCGTTCTCGCTTTCCCATTCTCGGATCTTTGCTGTTGCTTCGAAACCACCCATGACGGGCATTTGCACGTCCATGAGCACGCAGTCGAATCGCTTCTTCTGAATGTGCTGGACGGCCTCGAGACCATTGTTCGCCACAGTAACCCTGTGGTGATATTTCTCCAAAATCCTCACAGCAAGCTTCTGGTTCACTGCGTTGTCTTCGGCAAGAAGAATGTTGAACGACTTGGAGTGGTCCGAGACCAGTGGCGCTGCACGGCCGTCGAGGGCTGGGATAAGGGCATTGCCCAGGTCTATCGGCAAGCAGGGTGTAGTCATATAGCTGGAAATGCCGTTCTCCAGTGCGGACCGAAGACTGATCGAGACACGAGGTGTGAGCATGACCAGTGGAATGTACTTAAAGCGTTCAGCAATTCTGAGCTCCCGAGCGGTGCGGTCGTTGTCAACAATGACACAATCAAACGGCATGTCGGCCCTCTTGTCCGATCCTGGCACCTGTTCCACAGTGTTGACAATCATGGGCACGAGACCGAGCTGCTTGAGGTGTTCGGGTATTTGGTCGGAAAAGTTCGTCTGGCTCTGATCGACAAAGAGCACCGTATGTCCTCTGTACGCGGCGAGCTGGGGCCGAATTGCACTCAGATCTTCCTTACCGAGACGCACTCTGCAAGTGAAGTAAAAGACACTGCCCTTGCCAAAGTCAGATTCGACCCACATGCGGCCGCCCATGAGCGTGACAAGACGCTTCGAGATGGACAGCCCAAGACCAGTTCCGCCAAACTTCCTGGTTGTGGAGCCGTCGGCTTGCTGGAAGGTATCGAAAATCAAGTTGAGCTTGTCACCACGGATGCCTATACCCGTGTCCGAGACAGCAAACTGGAAGACGTATTGGTCAGGGCCGCACTCTTGTTCTTGTGCCATCGATATGGCGACCTTGACTTCTCCATGCTCGGTAAACTTGATAGCGTTTCCGACAAGGTTGAGAATAATCTGCCGTAACCTGAAGGAATCGCCAATAACATAGTCCGGCACTTTGTACGACACATCGTACGCTAGATTCAGCTTTCTTTCGTTCGCTCTTGATGCCAGAGACTTCAAGGCGTTGAAGATGGTGCCTCGCATCGAGAACGGAATCTCTTCCATGACCATACGATTCGCTTCGATCTTGGAAATGTCCAGAATGTCATCGATGATGGTCAATAGCTGGCCTGCCAGGTTATGAACAATGGTCAACATCTCGCGCTGCGAGTGATTAAGGTCGGTATCGAGTGTGAGTTGCGTCATTCCAATGATACCGTTCATGGGTGTTCGGATCTCGTGAGACATGTTGGCTAGGAATTCGGACTTTGTCTTGTTGGCCAATTCTGCTGCTTCTCTTGCTGCCGTGTTCCTCTGAATACTCTCTCTCAAGCTGGATACCATTTGGTTGATCTTCCTCTTCAGCTCGTCCATCTCACCAGACGCTTCGACAGTAATTTGTGTGAATTTGCCCTCCATGGCCGCGTTCGTGATGTCGCCAAAAGCACGCACTTGAGACGTCAAATTCTGAGCCATGGTGTTGACATCGGTCGTAATCTCCTTCCACCTTCCGTCAATGTCTCGCACGTCTGCTTGGCCACCCATCTTGCCGTCGACTCCGACATCGCGTGCGACACGCTTCACAGCCAGCGACCATTCGTCCAGCCTCATGACCATGTCGTTGACTGTATCCTTGAGTAGTCGAATCTCGCCTTCGGCGTCGACGTGTACTCTTCTGCTCATGTCTCCCTTGGCGATAGCCTGTGTGACTTCGGAGATACTTCGCACTTGCAAAGTGAGATTCTGCGCCATGGTGTTGACGTTGTTTGTGAGGTCCTTCCATTTGCCCTCTACATTGTTGACCTGGGCTTGACCACCGAGGATTCCGTCCGTTCCGACCTCTCGCGCGACCTTGCTGACTTCATGGGCAAATGTGTTTAGGCGGTCCACCATGGTATTGATGGTAATTTTTAGAGATAGGATCTCACCCTGAACTTCAGCCTTTACCTTTCTGCTAAGATCACCTCGAGCGAC
This sequence comes from Paraphoma sp. B47-9, assembly GCA_001748405.1. Classification (NCBI taxonomy): domain Eukaryota; kingdom Fungi; phylum Ascomycota; class Dothideomycetes; order Pleosporales; family Phaeosphaeriaceae; genus Paraphoma; species Paraphoma sp. B47-9. The sequence continues at coordinate 189,591 of BCLK01000278.1, forward strand.
AGCTGTTGTGACCTCTGCGATTTCTCGTACTTGGGTAGTCAGGTTCATGGCCATACCGTTCACATTTTCAGTGAGATCTTTCCATGTGCCCTCAACACCATGGACGGTGGCCTGCCCGCCCAGTCGGCCTTCAGATCCGACCTCTCGAGCGATTTTGGTGACTTCATGGGCGAATTGCTGCAATTGGTCGACCATGCGATTGATGGTGTTTTTCAGCTCCAAAATCTCACCGCTGCACTCCGCTTCGACTTTCCGAGTAAGATTGCCTTGAGCGACTGCAGTAGTAACTTGGGCAATATCTCGCACTTGGGTGGTGAGGTTCTGCGCCATGGCATTCACGTTGACGGTCAATTCATTCCACATGCCCTTGACACCAGCAATCTCAGCCTGACCACCGAGCTTGCCTTCTGTGCCGACATCTCGAGCCACTTTTGTGACTTCGGTTGCAAAGGATTGAAGTTGGTCTACCATGGTGTTGATCGTTTGCTGCAGCTGCAGGATTTCTCCCCTCGCTGGACGTTCAATCTTCCTGCTCAGATCGCCATGGGCTACAGCTGTGGTGACGACGGCAATCTCGCGCACCTGATCGGTAAGGTTCTTGGCCATGACATTGACTGCGCGCGCCTGAATTAGAAACGGGCCGATTATGGGAACTTTAAAAATACGTACCACTGTCAGTCAATTCAGCCCAGATACCAGCGACTCCCGGTAAGTTAGCTTGACCTCCAAGGCGGCCCTCAGTGCCGACCTCTCGAGCGAGGAAAGTGACTTGACTAGCAAACTCCTGCAGCTGGTCTACCATGGTATTGATGGTGCGCTTGAAGAGAGTGATTTCAGGGTCCATTTCCTTGGCATGGATTAGAACTTTCTTGCTGAGATCGCCCATAGCGACAGCCGTGACGATGGCGCCAATCTCCCGCAGCGCCTTTTGGAAAGCGAGGTTGGCCTGCTGGTGCTTGCCGAGTTCTCGCTTGAGCGCACCAATGTCTTCTATGCCGTGCTCGAATGCCATGTTCTGGTTGTTCAGCTGCTTGTTGACTTCGGCTGAGAGATTGTCGATGTGTTCGCGTTGGTTCCTAATCTGGTCGGCTTGCTGGTTCAGGTGGTCGCGGAGGTACGAAAGCTGCTGCTCGGTGAGTGCAGCAGCCGGAACCTCACTGTCGCCGTTGGCCTCCTTTGCTGCGAGCCAGTTGCTGACCCACAGCGCTCGATCCTTGTTCGAGCCGCGCCGAGCGTGACCTGGTGGGCCACTGCTGCCGCGGAAGGCGCCTGCGGGTGTGTAGACGAGGCCATCCTCCGGAGGCTCGCCAGCAGGCGTCATGGGGAGCGTCCCCTGGTGGACGACGGCCTTGCTCTTGTGCTCGAGCAGTTCTATGCGTGCTGCGAGCGCGGCCAGCTCCTGCTCGAGCTGGGCCTTCTCGGCACATTCGGGCCCGGGCAGGGCGATGGGCGCCGCCTTTGCGCCATTTGCGGCTATCTGGGCGCTGAAGGAGGGGTCGCGGGCCGGGTCATGTTGGCGGGCGAGGTTCTTGATGAAGTCGGCGAGCCCAGAGTACGTTTCGGCCGTCATCGCGACGGCGAGAGAGTGAGTGTCGGCGGCGTGCTAGATGCGCATTGGGGACGGGAAGGGACAGGCGCGTTCAGCCTCGGGGCGTCAGACAGAGGGCGGAGAGGGAGAGACAGCAGCGCTCGACAGGAATATGGTGCACACCGATGCTGCGAGCAGGCTGGGACGGCGACTTGTATCTAGTAGCCAAAGGACCCCCGCAAGGTAACGGCGCTGCAGCGTTGGCGAGGGCAAAAGAGGGTAGGCGCGCCTGCGTGTGCACGAGGCAAGTGGTGGCAGCGTAACGGCGGTGGAGGCTCGCAGCAAGCAGAATCCCGGGCAGTAACTCACGATCGCAAGAACGACAAGAAGAAGTGGTGCAGGCGGAGAAAGAGGTCACAAATCATATCCATGTCACACAGCTACGGAACCTCGAGACGATCGGCGGCTGTCCTTCCTCGTCCGTACACAAAGACTGAATGCCAACCACGGCCTGTCCTGTCAACCGCGGAGCTAAGCTGTAGCGAGCAGACCCTAGCTCCACCATGATCCCACTCCACATGCACACCGCGAGCCGGCATCCAGCACCAGCGCAAGCCCACCCGCCGCGCGTGGCTCTGACCATAGTGCCGCTCGGCGCGCCAGCACCGTGCAGTATCTTCTGATGGCTGCATTCTTACCAAGATGCAATCATTACAATGCTCAAATCTCCCCCTGTCATGAACACATGGTCGACCCCCTGCTTCACCGCAGCACCTCCGCGGCGACGTCATGGGGCGTGTGCACAGATTCCTCAGCGCACCGTAAGATGAAGTGTCACGGTGAGTCGCGCCAGGCTGCCCTCGCTCAGCATCTCCCGCAATCGTGGATTCCCATGGGAAGCGTGACCGTTTTAGCCCGCCAGCACCGCCAGCAAATCACCTCGCCGCCGAGCGCGCCCGCGAGCGAATAGGGGTAATTTTGCCACAGCTTCGGCGCGGAGTGGACTGCGTGGATTTGCAGACACGAGGTGACGACCGCCCAGGGTTGGCCCCGATCCGGCAGCGATTGCCTTGACCGACCAGCAGTTTTGGGCTGACATTGAATTTCCACATGCCTCTCCATACTCTGCACGAGACAGCTTCATTTGGCGCAATCTGTGCTCTCCTGTTTGATCGCCACCCGTGTGCGCTCTCAATATGTTTCAGGAGTACCACCGCTCCGGTCGATCAGCAACGGCTTATCGATCACAGCATCGTCGTGGTGGTGATGGTGGGGTACGTTGCATGCTGTGTTCGGCGCAACACGAACTTTTGGGATGAGGTTCGGGTGCTGCGTGTCCGTTGGTTTCAGGGTCTTTCCTAGTAATAGTAGCGCGCTTAAGCGTCGTTTGAACGGCATTGCTGTTCCAAGCGAATGCCACTTGTGCTAAGGATATCACGTGCAGGTGTTGTATGCGGCTTCATGTGTGGTATTGCTTCACTTTTGGTCCTGCGCATGCGAGTGGGAGAGCATGTTGCTTCATTATTATACTTTCTGGATTTTGCCCCGGCTACCTCAGCTTCTTTGCGTGTGCAACTAGACTTTCAATGACCTGTTCAAAGGCATCCTTGTCGCCCAGCGCACTCTCCATGCGCTTCTGCCAGTACTCGAACACTTCGTTGGCTTTGATTTGCAGCCCTTTGAGCTTCTCGACATGTGCCTCTAATTCCTCTTTGGTAAAGTTCTGCAGCGCTGCATCTGTCGTCGCGCACAGCATCGTCGTCGAGCTGATGTCCAGCTCCGGCGGCGGAGGCGGCCCTTTTCTCTTCTGGTTGGGCTTCGATGCAGATGAGTCCACTGACGTGGTTGATGCATTCTCGCCCTCTCGCTTGACTCGCCCCAGCGCGCCGTTGCGCCCGTCTGACGAGGGGCGAGGTGACTTCTCGCCAGGGATGTGAATAGAGGGCAGGATAAGCTTCTTCTGCTTTGATGCTGGTAGGATCTCATCCAGGTCGACCGGCACGCCAAGGGATACTAGAAACATGCGCCGTATGCGAGAGCGGACCCAGTCGGGCGGCTGTAATGGGGGCGGCGCAACGAGCTGTGTCCACAGTGACTTACTCCGCTCAGTGAGAAATATTGAGCGCGCATCCTCAGTCGCCGTTATGCTAGGTATCTCTTGTAAAGAGGGATAAATCTCATTAATGTAGGGGTGTGTTGCACTGATGATATCTTCGAGTGACTCGAGGTCTTCGAAATTGAGCACCGGCTGTACAGACTGGAGTCAGTGGTGCATCACTGAGGCAGAGAATACGAGGCGAACACAGGCTTGGGCTGGTATTGCTGCACTTACAGGACCTGGAGAAGGGGCAGGTACAGGAGGCTGATCTGGGGGCTTATCAAACGAAGTCTCTGCTTGCTCCTCGCCTTGTTGAAACCCATCGTCAAAGTCCCCAAAGTCATCGTCTCCTTCCCCGCCCTCCTCAAACTCGTCAAAGTCCCCAAATCCATCGTCGTCGGCAGGAAAGTCGTCATTCTCGTCATCTTCTCCCTGGGGCGCATGAGTCGCTTCCAAGCTGGACTCGGTGGCGCCATCGTGTGGACTTATGGAAGACCTATTTGAGGCAGTTGGCGACCCTTCTTCCGTCAATGGTACGCAGATGGCACCAGGAATGCCCTACGTACCTTCGGGCTTGCGCTGCGGAGGTTCAGGTGCTTTGACAATGATGTCCGGCTCTGCGTCTGCGAGGCGTTGCTGGTGCGCAAGCGTTCCTGGGACATCACCATAACTTGGCTGGCTAGGGTCGATCTTCTCGACGACAGTCTTCGGGACGGGCGTTCCTCCAGGCGTGAGTGGCCGGTCGCTTGAACTGACACGCGAGGCGCTGCGACTCCGCGCACCCTCTGGCACAATCTCGACCTCATCCGGGACCGCATCCTGTGTCCGCTTCTTGTAGGCATCTGTGCCTGGAACCTCGCCATAAGCGGGGTCATCGTCTACACGCTCCACTCTTGTGATGGGGATGGGTGAAGTGGCCTCGTTCCTGCTCGTTTGGCCCTCTGATGCGTCGGAGAAGTGCTCGTCGCTAGAGGCATCGTCTGCTCCCTTTGTTAGAGAAAGGTGGCGTTACATGGTGGAGCATACGCACCAAGCTCCTTCGCACCTGGATCATCCGTAACAATTCGCGGCGGCGCCAGATCGTTAGTCATATCGTATTAAAGTGTGTACGTGTGTATGAGAGAGGTCAGCCTTGTAAGGGTGGTGAGGTTCTGGAGCTGTGAAGTGTGAGGTGGGCAGCTCGGTGCAGGTCAAGCGCGGGTCACAGCGTAAGATGTTATAGGCAAGGGCGAGGCAGTGCAGCGGCTGCGGCTCCTATCAATCAGGTGTCGTCGTCGAGTCTCCCACGAAACAGCGGGGGGCCGGTCTGGAAGCTCCATGATCGACCAATAAGATGGAACAACAATTCACCGAAGCTCCCCTGTCGGGATCCATGCGCCTGTTTGCCTAAGTTTTGGCGGCTGCGACACCATCGCGACGTGACGACGTGCATCTTCGCGATTTCTGCCACTTCGGGTTTTGCGCTTTCAACGTTGCTTTGAGTGCGTCAACATATCAACCTCACTGGCCAATTGCGCAACAAGGCTAGCTTGTGGTCCAAGTAAACAGCTCGTACGGCTCACGCAAACAACACCACAACCAGCCGCCGTACCTCAACCCAACCGCACAACATGAGCTTCACTTTTGGAGTAGGGAACAGTGGCGCCACGCCGAACAAGCCTTTGTTTGGCAGCGCCGCGAACACATCTGGCGGATCAGCACCCAGTCTCTTCGGCACGGCGAACAATGCGAGCTCGGGCACAAGCACGCCTTCCGCTGGCGCTGGCTTATTTGGAGGAGGAGGAGGTTCCACCCCGGCCGCATCGAACCTGTTCGGCGGCGGCGCACCCAAGGCGCCCGCTGCGAGCCAGCCTGGAGGTCTATTTGGCGGCGGAGGAGCTCCTGCAGGAACACCGTCCGGATTGTTTGGAGGAAGCGGCCAAAGCAAGCCAGCGGCAGATGCCTCAAAGACACCTGGTGTATTCGGCGGAGGCTTTGGGAATCCAGCGAGCGCAGCCACATCTTCAGCACCTTCTTTTGGTTTCAATACCACCTGTAAGTGTCTTGCACGAGCGAGCATTCCTCGCGTATCGCAGCTAACAAAGAAACGCAGCATCCACACCCGCCGCCACGCCCGCAGCGACCAAGACGTCTTTCTTACCATCAACAACTCCTGCAGGCGCGCCTCCCGGTCCCAGCCTATTTGGACAAAACAACCAAGCCGGCGGCAACACTCAGACGGCCTCGACGCTGTTTGGCGGTCAGAAACCAGCGACAGGCGGACAACCCAGCAATATCTTCGGCGGACAAACCCCCCAACCTGGTGGGGCAGCGCAAAGTGGCACGTCTCTCTTTGGCGCAAAGCCGCCGACTTCTTCGGGCGCAAGCACTCCTGGCCTGTTCGGTGGAGCTGCAGGAGGTAAACCACTAGGCAGTTCTACGCCAGGCACAAGTCTGTTTGGGGGAAACAAAGACACTTCTGCTGGAGCAAACAAAGACGCCACTCCAGCATCGTCAGCGCCATCACTCTTTGGTGCTCAGACGGGAACAGCTGGCGCGACACCGAAGCCATCTCTGTTCGGAGCGCAGGGTAGCGCGCCACCTTCTTCGACTCCAGCCAGCAAGGCTCCCACTTTCAGCCTAGGTACGACTCCAGCGTCCTCGCAACCTGCATCAAACATGGCATCTTTTAGCTTAGGCGGAAACACCGGCGCTGCTACATCGTCGGCAGCGCCCTCTCCCGGCCTGTTCTCAGGTGCTGGACCCAGTTCAGGCGCATCCACAGGCGGCAGCTCGTTATTCAACCTTGGTAAGCCTGCTGCTGCTTCGACACCAGGCAGCACAGCAGCAACCAGTGGGGCGACGACTACAACAGCTGGGAGCGGGACGACTACCACGGCTGCGCCCGCGCCGTCGCTGTTCTCGGGCATCGGCGGTGGAAGCTCTGCTCCGGCCGCATCTGGTGCTGCCACAGCGACCAGCAGTGCACCAAGTCTGTTCAATCTTGGAGGAGCCAAACCCGCAACAACTGCTGCACAACCACCCACATCCACATCGGCAAGCCAGCCCGCGTCCACACTTGGCGCTCCAACCAACGATGCATCAAAGACTGGCGGCCTTGCGAGCTCAACCGCTGGCCCAGCCCCTTCGGCTCAATCCCGACTGAAGAACAAGAGTATGGACGAGATCATCACGCGATGGGCCGCAGATTTGTCAAAGTACCAGAAGGAGTTCCAGACCCAGGCCGAGACAGTTGCGAAGTGGGATCGAGCACTGGTAGAGAACTCGGACAAGGTCCGACAGCTCTACTCCAAGACATTCCAGGCCGAGCGTGACGCACAAGAGGTTGAGCGGCAATTAACGATGATGGAGGAGAACCAGCAAGAGCTCGATTCCTATCTCGACCGATATGAAAAAGAGATTGAGAACCTGATGAAGATGCATGGTGTCAGCGGAAAATCTGATGGGCTGAGAGGCCCAGACCAGGAGCGAGAGAGAACGTAAGTTGGTCCCAATATTCTCTTTACGATGACATACTAACAGCACAATAGATACAAACTCGCCGAGAAGCTCTCAGACAGGCTGAACGAGCTGAACAAGGACCTCACTGAGATGATCGAGGAGATCAACAGCACGTCACAAACACTCAGCAAGACGGGCAAACCCGATGATCCTGTATGTATCATGCTAATCCTTCATTCCAAAACACAGAAAACTAACAAACGAACAGCTCACAAAGGTCGTCCGCGTCCTCAACACCCAACTCTCACAACTCCAGCTCATCGACGCCGGCGCCTCGCAACTCCAAGAAAAAATCTCCAAAGCCCAAAAGGAGAGCCAGCACGTTGGCGCAAATGGCTGGAACGGCCTGGGCTCTAATCCCGCTGACGACTTTTATCGTAGCTTCCGCGGTGGGCGGACGGAGCGGTTTGGCGGCGTCTCGTAGAGTGGGAATGTCGTGGAGTCTGCAAACGTGACGACTCTGCCTGGCCTGAACGAGCTTGGGAGTCAGTCGAAAGCAGAGTTTGAGGCTGGTGGGGAGGAAGAGGTGGGTTCTGGGAGTGATGGGTCGTCGTCTTGGACGATTGTGTAGACAATGGGTTCTGTATAGTATAGGATAGGACTTGAGCTTGGTGGAATGGACTGCATAACGGTGGCGTCTACTGGATTGAAATGGAAAGAAGAATATCTGGCACTCAGTACCATGAGCTATTCCAATGCAAAGTCAACTCATCGAGATCTTGCACGCCACTTTTCTCCACAACGAACATGCTTCATTTCACATAAAGTTCATATATTTTTAACATTATACTCATTCGATCGTCGATTCGTTTCATTCGATTCGAACTCGGCATCTAGATGCTAAACAAGGACCGCGAGGTCAGCCTGTCGCTGTTTCTACAAATATACGAACATGCATTTTGTACTTCCTCCAATTGCACGATTGGGGTAAGAAAGAAGCTTACTTCTGTTCGCCCTGGCCTGATTGCCTGCCCTCATTGATCACATCGTCACTATTGTTGTTGTTAGCTTCTATTGCTCATAGCATTGCTGGAGGGTGGCGCGGGTGTATAAGAGATCGGTGTGGGTGGTGTGGGCGAGTGGTGAGGTACTGACATGTGCTTGTCGAGGTCTTCGATGTGTTGGCGCTGCAGCTTGAGCTTTTCCTTGATGGCGAGCAGCCTGGGTAGTGTCAGTAGCTGTTTCAAGGAGTGGGATTTGTGTCGATTGGGGGTTTGTGGAATTGGGTTGTGGGAGAGATGGTGTGCGCGTATGTGAGTTGCGGGATGCGGGCGTACTTGGCTTTCTCTTCCTGGCGGATGTAAAGCTCCTCGGCGGCGGCTTCACGCTTGGTGAAGGCATCGCTGGTAGTAATGTTAGCATCTGTTCCTTGCACTCAACATTCACAATCACTCACCCTCCAACCTGGCCGGTAGGCCTTGAAGAGCCAGATCCGGTAGCTCCCTCGGCCATGCGGCGGGCAGCAAAGGAAAAGTAGCGGGGTGCAGCGACGGAGCGCGCGCTCTTGATGATTGATGTACGAAGCATTGTGTTGTTTTCGGGCGTGGAGAGGAATTGAGGGTTAAAAGAAGTGTATACGAGCGTTTGCGAGAGGTGGAGTGACCGCCTTAGCTTGCCCAAATCGGAGCTTGGGCCAGTGCGTCATCAGTCATGTGATGCATCACTCACGAGGCCGCAAGAAGCGTTGCAAGAGGTAGGTTCAATTGTATCTTGTCAGAGTTGAGGAGATAGGTATGTTCCGAGTGGCTTTGTCTCGTGTGGTGTCTGTGGACGATTGTGTTAAGTCTATGGACGATCTGACACAGCAACAATTCGCTGCCTTTGCACAACCAGATTCCTGCAAGTGCCATGTGCGGTCGGACAGCGAGTGGCCCAGCCGATGGTACTTCTCTCATGTGGCAGAGTACTCAACAAGCCAAACTGCGGTTCACTGGGCACGCTACGCGCTCTTGACACAAGGCTGAAGGGCGACTTGACCAGAACCATGCTGAGGGCCCGGCAGAGAAGTTCCAGCCAATGTACATGCCGGTATGAAGATAAGCCCTAAATACGAAAAGCAGTGCCCAACAATGTCGCGGTGCAGTGCAGAGCTTGTAACTGTCATCGAAGCTGGTGTACTGCGGGGCACGAAGAAGCAACCCCAAGTTGCCAACGGCCTAGACAAGGCGCGCCGCTCAACACGGACAATAAAATTGGCTAGACAACTGGCCTCAGAGGCGGTGACGGCTGCAGTGAGTGGTCCTGTAGGAAGAGGTCGCGCCTGTTCTGGGCTGTGTGAAACGATCCAAGGATAGGCAGGCGTGATCGACGGCAGCGCCTGCCAAGAAATCGGGTTCTCTCCTTCGACGACTCCCCTCCACTTGCACTCTTCTTTCGATAAACAGACACTGCAGCTCCAACTTCTCGCCCTCTACACTCCACATCACCCGTCTTTTCGATCAAAGTCCCCCTCCCACAACACCTACCTCTCCGTAAGTACCTTCCCGTCTTGCGTCATCCCCCCTCCGCGCCGGGAACCGGCACCAAATTGCGCACTCAGCGCCTTCGACGCACGCCAGCCAGTGTAAATCGAGTGGCTCGTTGCGCAGTGTCACCAGCCTCGGCCGCGTCAGCTGCGAGCATCGTCACCATCAGCTGTGGGAGTAGCACTCGAGGTGCGGTGCTTGACCGGCGCCAGCCGCCCCTCCTTGCGCCCTTCGCCGCTGGCTTAGCAAACGCTGCCTGTGCGAGGCATTACCGCAACCTCGATCAAGCGAATCTGAAAATTGGAAGCTCTGATCCATTTCATCAGAGTCGCGAGAGGGCCGTGGTTGCTTTTTGGTTAACGCAAATCGCGCGCTGAGGGGCAAGCTTGCTCAACAACTGCGGAGCTCCTGTGGCTGCTCTTTTTGCGCGCTTATCACCACACCAAGATTTTGCTAACATTGCGATTCATCAGATCACACTTCAAAATGGGTTACGAAGACTCTGTATACTTGGCCAAGCTGGCCGAACAGGCCGAGCGCTATGAGGGTGAGCACGCCCTATGACGAAATGCGGCATCAGGGGCTAATGTGCGCAGAAATGGTCGAGAACATGAAGGCCGTTGCCTCCGCAGACCAGGAGCTCTCCGTCGAGGAGCGAAATCTCCTTTCCGTCGCGTATAAGAATGTCATCGGTGCCCGTCGTGCATCGTGGAGAATCGTCACCTCGATCGAGCAGAAGGAGGAGTCCAAGGGCAACGAGACCCAGGTTGGTCTCATCAAGGAGTACCGCCAGAAGATCGAGGCCGAGCTCGCCAAGATCTGCGAAGACATCCTCGAGTGCCTGGACGGGCATCTGATCCCCTCTGCTGAGAGCGGCGAGTCCAAGGTCTTCTACCACAAGATGTACGGCGCCCTGAATTTTACACTTGAAAGTTCAATTAGCTGATCACGCTTCGTTACACAGGAAGGGCGACTACCACCGCTACCTCGCCGAGTTCGCCGTTGGCGATAAGCGCAAGACCTCCGCCGACAAGTCGCTCGAGGCCTACAAGGCTGCTACTGACGTCGCTGCCTCCAACCTCGCCCCCACTCACCCCATCCGTCTCGGTCTGGCACTGAACTTCTCCGTGTTCTACTATGAGATCCTCAACTCGCCCGACCAGGCTTGCCAATTGGCCAAGCAGGCGTTCGATGATGCCATTGCCGGTATGCACACTTCGATTGCGCCTCGGGGATTCGATACTGACAAAACTCCAGAGCTCGACACCCTGTCTGAGGAAAGCTACAAGGACTCCACCCTGATCATGCAGCTTCTCCGTGACAACTTGGTAAGTTCCGCTGCCTCTGCATTCTGACTCTGCTGACCTCTATTGCCAGACCCTCTGGACTTCATCCGAGGCAGAGCCCTCTACTGATGCACCTGCCGCTGCTGCCGAGCCCGCGACTGAGGCACCCAAGGCCGATTCCACTGAGCCCGCTGCTGAGGCCAAGGCATAAACGATCAAAAAATATCTTGTGGATAAAGGTGTTAGGAATAGCGGTAAGGAGCGTTTTGGTATGGGCATCGATGCTCGGGTCATCGTGCCCTAATGCGGGCCCTCTAGAGTGCTAAGGTCGTTCATGCTTCACTAGACTCACAAATCTCCATCCTGTCAACATCCTAATCCCTCGGTCCTCTGTCTCGACTACTCCTGTACCCTGACAGTGCAACCTCAGCCCACGCCTGTATGACTCCTCTGTACGCTGCTGGAGGCTTCTTTCCAGACGGTCATGTCTCACGATAGGTGGCGTTTCTTACGTTCCTTCATACCCCCAAAAAGATTTCGAATACATATACGCATACTATGCTTGCAATTGCCTGTCTTTGAACCTTGATATAAGAAGTAGGCCTTGATCCTTTGTCAGCTGCTACAAATTCCTCGTGCCTATGCGGCCCTCAGTCCATGCTCCTCCCGCATCCAACACCGACCTGAAACCTTCATAGCCACGCTATCCACCCGAGTGAGTGGTTGGCGCCCTTGCAAGTCCCTAGTCACTCTGCCCACCCGGGTACGTGGTATATTCGCATAATCGCTTCCACCCATCCTTGCACTCTAGCCAAACCCTGTGCGCCCCAGTCGCCCAGTGCTTGAGCCCATAGCCCGGACACTGATCGTACTTGCCTTCTTGTATGAATCTTTCTATGCATGAGGTATGGTATATACATCCGCACGACTTGTTGCGCCTTGCGGGCGGGACGACACGGTCATCTGTTCGCGCCATCAGCATGATTAATCGGGTATTGGGTTCGGCATTGTATGTACCTGCGGGATTGGTCCAGCTCAATACACCCTGACAGATTGGACACGTGTCTTTGACGGCGATGTGTTGGTTGCTCACGAGGTCTTCGAAGCCCTTGTCCAAGAAGACCTGCTTCGATGCGTATATCATCCTGGTTGGACAGTAAAGTGCCAGCGCTGTGGAAAGCTGTGGTGCGGTCGCTGGCCGAAGTTCAGACCAACTCGGTGTCCTTGGTGACGTTAGGCTTCTCGGGGGCGTTGCGTTCTCGGTTGGCGCGTGGTCAAGTCCATCTTGAGGCGTGTCGCTCGCAAAGGCCATGTGTGCCCGGACCTCGGCGTTGGAAACCGAGTCGATGGGAGCCAGTTCAGGCGGTGGTGGGTCTCTCGGTGGTGATGGTGATGGTGGCGTTGGAGGTGCGTCGTGTGGGAGCATCGAGTACGATGGAGGGGGCGTACTGATAGACGATGCGATTGAGCGCGAGTGTGATGGTGGTGTTGCGTATGCTTCCGCAGGTGGACTTGGAGTTTCCGCTCTTGCTGGACGGTTACGGTTCGGATTGAAAGGAGGGATGATTAACTCGGCTGGGTCAATGACCATAGAGCTCTTCACGATGGGGCACATTGTGACTAAGTGTGACGTTGTTTAAGTGATAGTGGTTCGTTAATGGCTTCCGGTAGCGATTGGATGAAGACGGTGAATAAAGAGATAAGAGTGGTGGACGATGTGAGTTGAGTGTGAGCGGATAAGACGAAGACATGGGTTGTTTGCGAAGCTGCAGTCCAGAGGAAAGAACAGTTGGTACATTGGCAGGCCTTCGGTCACACCTGCTCAGGGAAGCTGTCTAGTCTTGCGGTACTTGTACCACCATAGGTGAATTACGAATGTCCTTCAACGAGCTGCCCACTGAGTTTCTACTTAACAAACGCTCGGAGATAGGTCACCTTTCTTTGCACCTTCGTGCGTTCACTTTCGCGCAAGTGCTTGCTTGTACAAGTCCTGAGCTTCTATTTCTTCCCCCATCAACTCATTGGCATAACCTTACTCTCCACCCACAACTGTTGCCCACAAGTCACATTGGTGAGTATCAAGTTCACCAGAGTCTTCCAGAAGCCGCAGCCGTGAGTAACAGGCTGCGCGTTTGCCTCGGCCAGGCACAGGATCGTGTTCGAGCACAAGCAGTATTTCCAGGATCTTTCACCTGTGACGAAGGAGACTCGCGCCTCGAGATCTCCGGACTCGCGTCCCGTAACATGGAGCCCTTCCGCTTCCTCGATTTGCCAGCCGAGCTACGGAATACCATCTATGCTGAGTTCGTAGTCGTGGGAGATGTAGTCTACAGTCCCACTACCACAACAAATCGCGATCACAAGAAGCCCGATCTTTCTCTTCTGAGGGTTTGCAAGCAGATCCGCGATGAAGCGGAGTCATTATATCTATTCACGAACACGTTCCAGTTCCCGAACAATTGGACCAAATGCCTGTCTTTCGCCGAGTCAACGGGCAGCGGCGGTGCTTCGCTCGAGACACTGCCCCGCCATATGTTCTCCCAAGCCGCATTTAAGTTTGTTCGCAACATCAGCCTTGCTTTCAGAAGCGATCAACTCGCTCCGGTTGACTACCCGGCCAAGTGGAAGGAGTATGAAAAGAAACACGGTCCGGGATCGTATGACGCGCTTAGTCTGATCCAACGAAGAGCTGAGGCTCATGACTGGGCTCACGAAGATTCTTGTTTCCACGAGTGGGGAGGTATGCTCGAAAAACTGGACCTGTTCGAACGTGGATTGAATTTTATCCACGTCAATTTCAAGCACGCCTTTTGCTCAAATGGCTGCTGTCGTATCGACCTCAATTTCATAGAGAATTTGCTGCATGATGTCGAGCCTGCAAGCATTGGAATCAGTGGATTGATGTTTGGGGAAGAAGACGAGCTGTTGGAAGACCTTGGCTTTGAGCACGGAGGTGGTCAGCCTCTCACGCTTGAGGGGTTCAAATCTAAGTATAATGTGCGCTTCATCACAAGCGATTAGTAAAGATAGTGAAGAGCTGGACGAAGGAGCTTCGTGGTAGAAGCGAGAGAATGTCGACTGTAACGTCATCTTCCCGTGCCTACGTGCATTGTGTGAACCGGTCTGTGTTTCACACTCCGGAGAGTGGCTCAATGCGGGCAGGCAGACGAAACTGGGGACGTCACCCAATTTAAGCTCAAGATAATTCAAGTTTGCGATTGACATCGTGTACAGATTGATCTTATTTTCAGCGATGGTTTTCTAGCCGCGTTCATTCTAACTCTGACTATTGCGCCCTTGTATTACCCTTCGCTACGAACTGAATGAGTATCGACTCCAAACCTATGCGTACAGCTTCAGCTACACGCGATGCATTAAGCTCTGCTTGTGAGTCTGCAAAAGTTTTTATACTCACAATACTTTGCGGCGCCGTATATACATCATAATTCTGTCGACACCTTGCAACAAATCGCAAGCTTGAATGGTGTGGGTGGCAATACCACCAAGTCTTCGGACCGCGTACGGTGGTACATCCCAAGGCTTGGATATCGGTTCCGAGTTCTGCCACTTGGATGTATCGAAAACCCTTCGTTTGCACTTTGTTGCACCTCATTTATTCACCGAGACACTGCGAGCCTTGCCTCAAACCCTATTCGCTTGTACTGCCCACGCGTGTTCATGATTTCTCGCTTTCACTCGCACCATTTGCGCTAGCGCACATGACAGACCAAACGAGTGTCTTGGCGTTGACCCACTCTCTCCACTGCCCTTCAACAAGTTCTCCACTCTTCCCGTCTGGACCAACACATCATCGTCGCGACCACTTGCAGAAATAACAAGCACAGTTCCCGCTACACAACCATGGGCGCGAACTCGTCACAGCCGACTCAAGAACTCCTTCCAGCAACAACTCAAGCCGATGGGACACCAAGACATTTCCGCTTCCTCGATTTACCCGCCGAGATCAGACTCTATGTCTACGAAGAACTTGTTGTAGTCGGCAAAGTCTTCTTCACACCGGACCAGTACGAAGTGTGTGAGAGCAGACGCTTCTTGAAATGGCGTGAATATGGTGCTCCAAGCCTCTCAATATTACGCGTTTGCAAACAGACACACCACGAGGCCACACCAATATACTTGGGCAAGAATCTCTTTGTTCTTCCCCGAAACTTCGATGACCAGCAACCATTCAACAAGAAAGGATATGTTAGCGCCTCGAATCTGCGCGTCCCAGGCCGATACCTGTTTTCCCAAGCTGGTCTCAGTAGCATCAAGCGACTCAGCATCGACTTCACATCGCGCAGCCGACGAACATTGGTTATGTACGCTCCATTGTGGGCCCGACTCGCCGTAAGGCATGGTGTAAACTTCGACCAGATGACTCCAGCACATCGGGCGCAGTATGCGCACGCAACATCACTCGTATTTCTGAAGCACCACTGGAGCTGTCAAACCGAAGTGTTGAAGAAGGTTACGAGCACTCTGGATTATCTGGAACTGGACTTCACTAATGCCTTTTGTCCGGGGGGATGCTGTCGGTGCCTTACCATCGACTTTGGATTTATGAGCACGATGAGACCGAAGAAGGTAACGGCAAAGGGGCTGAGGGTTGGTGAGAAGGATATGCTGGCGGAGGCGATGACGTTGGGTATGAATAGCGGGAATGCGAACGGTGAATGGGTCGAGATCATTTTTGAAGGAGTGTAGTTTCTACAGGCCTTTCTGCTTACAGCATGTTCATCGCGAAGAAGTGTAGTCTGGGAGTGCCGGTGACTTCTGTACTATGCATGAGTAACAATGAGATAAAGAGTCGCATTTGCAACTTCCAGGTGGCGTCATCTGAAACCTATTTGCTGCAAAGAGGGAAAAGAGCAACTTGCGATCTCAACTCGCCTCAGCCCTTGTCGCACGTTGTGTTGAGCAAGCGCAAGGGCACGTGAGCGCGACACACTAATCGCTCTTGCCTTCACCCCGAGCCGATGACCCCACTTTTGTTCTCTCGTCCTCTCCTCGCTCTCTCACACTTTTCAAGCCCCTTCTCAACTTCAACTCTGGCCTTTCAAGGCGCAGCCCGCCTCACAAGACACAAGTGCGTCTACACGAGCAAACAGCACCTCCAGAGCCTCCTCCGTTCGACAGGCGCAATTAACGCGACAACTCCTGGCCCGACGTACCGACGTATCAAGTTTCCTTCCGGGTCAAGTAACGTGTCAACCCGAACAATGGCAGCAAAAGAACTCACAGGGAGGAAGAAGGTGATGCCATTCCGCTTCATGGACCTACCTCCCGAACTACGGCTGCGAGTGTATGAAGAACTCGTCGTTGTCGGTAAAGTCTTCTACACACCTGACCGTTATGAAATCATGGAGGGTGGGCGCTTCAAGCGTTATGATGAGTACAGCAAGCCATCCCTTCAGATCCTCAGGGTATCCAAGAAAGTGCAACAGGAGGCAGAGGACGTATACTTCTCTAGGTAAATTGACACTAGACGAACACCAGAACGAGCTAAAATAATTAGAAACCTTTTCGTCCTACCTCACCTCTGGCATAATCACCCACCATCGTTATCTGATTGTACTCCGTATCGGACCAGGGGCCACAATCAAGGACTGTTCTCATTGCAGGCCATAACCCGTATCAAGCATGTCAGTATCTCGATCTGCCACCGCGGGGAAGGACCTCTTACAATGTCACGGTCTATGTGGGACGAATATGAAGAGGAAGATCCAGGCATCTACGACAGGATAAACGTGATTGAACGCCGTGCGCACGCCCATGAAACAGCTTTGGATGCTCTTGACGCGCACCACTCCAAGATTTGGCGTGGCCTGAAAAAATTTAAAGAACTGAAGAGCGTGGAGATTGATCTTACGAACGCGTACTGTTCTTTTGGATGCTGCCGAGAGGTGGGCCTTCTATGGTCCACCCTTAGAAATTTGAAGCCGCAGAAGATGCGTCTCTTAGGCGTGAGGAACAAGGCAGAGACAGCAACGATCATGGAGGCATGGAGTGAGGCAGAGGGACTCAGCAAAGGCGAGATCGAGGAGACGTATGGCGTTGAGTTCAACCCCGAGAAGGACCCTTGGGAGTCGGGACATTTGCACCTAAACGCCTGAGTGAGACTTTGATGCCAGTCAGTATAGGCGCTTGAAGAAAGCAAGTTAGACCGTGCAGTTTTACAGCATTAGAGCTTCAGGCGCAATATGTGGTCCAATCACTCCGCATAGTATTATCAGACTTGCAAAATAGACTGATTTGGTCCCTATAACATGACTTCTTGCTTACTTGCTACTTGTACACGATCTCAGATCCATCTAAGCATGCCACAACCTTGATACTGCCTCGGTGATACCGACATCGTTCGTCTCGAACGAGTACAGGGCGACGCCCAATGTGACGGTTCCAATTCGCAGAGCCCAGTTGGCGGCAGCGCGAGTCTTGGGAACGCGCTTGGTGGGGAAGTAGTCGACGATGCATGCCCTGTGCACAGTCAGTGACGTATTCTGTCAACCAATCTAGAAACCAGCGTGGTTCCCGCAATGCATATAGATGCGTGTAGACATACTCAAAGCCAATGTGCGAGTGCACAACCAAAAGAGCGCAGAGAATAGAGTCAGTGACGGGGTTCAGCGATCCAGCCGCAAAGGGTGCGATGGTCAAGGGAATGAGGCCGGCCGAGACAATCCTGGACAAAGATTAGCATGCATGCCCCTCCATTGCTCAGAGCGCCAATTCGAAATCTGAAGGCTATCTCTTTTGCAGGACCAAGCCACACACCTCTCGAAACTCCAGTGATAGCTGCCGTGGGTGTAGCTTGGATCGGGGACAGGCACAGGATCATTGGCGGTTCCAATGATCTTCTGGGGCAGAGGCGGCAGGATCTGGTTCCGCTGGGTTGCGTGGAAGGCGGCAATGCGAGTCGACTTGGGGACGGCGGAGCGCTGGAAAGCTGGTCGCAGCTGCTGGGCAAGCGGGCGGTTGACGGAGCTTGTGACAGTCGACAGCATGCGCTGCGGGGCGACGGGCTTGGGGACAGCCTGCCTGAAGAGGCTGGGACGCATGATTGAGGCCATTGCGCAGTCGTCGATGTGCAATGCAAAGCGGAGAGGTCGAGTCGAGGCGCAGAAGATCGCAATCGGAATCCCGATCAATGTCGTCGACAATGCCTCGGGTGAGGAGTGCTGACGTTCCTACTGCCCTCATTGGCTGACGGCCGGAGCCGGGTCATCACGTGATGGCAGATTTCAACCTCCATCGAACCTCAGTGCAGCCAAGCTAGAGCTGCACGCACATCATCCCACCCCATCCCCACCCCATCGCCCATCCTCGAGTGCACAGCGAGCAGACGCAATGGCTTCCCGGCGGCTCGCACTCAACCTGCAGCAGGGCATCCGCTCCCGCGCAGCCATCAACTCGGTCAAGGCGCGCCAACAGTCGCCATTGACACGAGGCCTCGCATCCCCCGTCGCCTACGGGGCGAAGACCGAGTCGACCACCCTCAAGAATGGCTTCACGGTATGCCGGATCCGCTGGGAGCTCTGAGGACTGCAATTGACCGATTTCCACAGATCGCAACCGAGCACTCGCCGTGGGCCCAGACTTCGACCGTCGGCGTGTGGATTGATGCTGGAAGCCGCGCAGAGACGGACAAGACCAACGGCACCGCGCACTTCCTCGAGCACCTTGCCTTCAAGGTACGGACACGCTGCAATGGGATTGGATGGAATTGGGAACTGATATACGGGCACAGGGAACTCAGAAGCGCACACAGCAGCAATTGGAGCTCGAGATTGAGAACATGGGCGGACACTTGAACGCCTACACCTCGGTATGTGCAGGCAGTGCACTGCGAAATATGAGCATGGGTACTGATGGCATGGCAGCGCGAAAACACCGTCTACTACGCCAAGGCCTTCAACAACGATGTCCCCGCGGCTGTCGACATCCTCGCCGATATCCTCCAGAACTCCAAGCTCGAGCCCCAGGCCATTGAGCGCGAGCGTGATGTCATCCTCCGCGAGCAGGAGGAGGTTGACAAGCAGCTCGAGGAAGTTGTCTTCGACCACCTCCACGCCACCGCCTTCCAAGGCCAGCCGCTTGGCCGCACCATCCTCGGACCCAAGGAGAACATCCAGAGCATCCAGCGCACCGATCTCGAGAACTACATCAAGACCAACTACACCGCTGACCGCATGGTCCTCGTCGGTGCCGGTGGCATCCCCCACGAGCAGCTGGTCGACCTCGCCGAGAAGTACTTCGCCAGCCTGCCCGCCGAGGCCCAGGACTACTCTGCAAAGAGCGTTGTAGCCGAGCAGAAGCAGAAGCCCGACTTCATCGGATCTGAGGTCAGGCTACGAGACGACACCATGGGCACCGCCAACATCGCCATTGCTGTTGAGGGTGTTAGCTGGAGCGATCCCGACTACTTCACCGCATTGGTCACACAGGCTATTGTCGGAAACTGGGACCGCGCCATGGGCAACTCCGCCTACCTCGGCAGCAAGCTCAGCAACTTTGTCTCGCAAAACAACCTGGCCAACAGCTTCATGAGCTTCTCCACCAGCTACTCAGACACTGGGTAGGTCATTCAACACACTGTGTAACGACCAGCAGCTAACTTGTCTAGTCTCTGGGGTATCTACCTCACCAGCTCCAACGTCACTGCACTCGATGACCTCGTCCACTTCACCCTCCGCGAGTGGTCGCGTCTGTCCATGAACGTCAGCCCCGCTGAAGTCGAGCGCGCCAAGGCCCAACTCAAGGCCTCGATCCTGCTTGCCCTTGACGGCACCACCGCTGTCGCCGAGGACATTGGCCGACAAATCGTCACCACCGGCCGCCGATTATCACCCGAGGAGGTTGAGCGCGTGGTTGGCGCCGTGACAGAGAAGGACGTGATGAACTTTGCCAAGACCAGGCTCTGGGACAAGGACATTGCGCTGTCAGCCGTCGGACAGATTGAGGGACTTTTGGACTACAACCGCATCCGGGGCGACATGAGCAGAATGATCTCATAAGCGGCCGGTCCTCCGAGTAGAGTCATAGATGGAGCTGGAGTGAGTGCGAAGTCGAGAGCTGTGAAAGAGCGTTGCGGCAACTGTATTTTGTGTACAACTTAGCTGAATCTTATAATTAAGATTTCCTTTTTGCACAAAGTGTGGCTTTTGCGGTCGAAGTGTGTATATAAGTGAGTCGAGTAGAGAATGAAGGATTTGAACTTACAAGCCGAGCTCTGTTCTATATCTCCACTGGAGTTGCGTTAATTGTTCGTGCCCACCGCTAGAAACAGCGCATAAAGTATGCGTTTGGATTAACATGGTAGGGAAGATGCGGGTTTTTGCAACAAGTAATCTGCGTCGATAATCGTGAGTTGAAAGCACTATATGATTCGAAAGAAGCAAAGTGCGGTCACAGATTTGGGAACAGTACGCTGTAATTTGTTATGATTTAGTCTCCAACTACAGGCAAAACAGAGCATGAACCAGTGTTACATGATCAGAAACACAAGTACGTATATATCGAACTATTATCATCCTACCACTACGTCCTTTTCGACTCGGGGTTTTTTGATTGATATTCCACATACATCTACACTGCAAGTAATATGTATGTACTTTAGTTACTATTCATTAGTATCGATCATTACTACAAAATATCGTATTCTTTTACATATACTTCCCTATTTCTGAACTCAATACGATGCTAGGTCAGGAGTATCAAGCACGTCCAGTCCAATCCGGCACAACTACTTACATTTTCCAAGAACACCACAGCATTTCAGCCCACCATGTCGTTTGAAGGGTGTCTGGACTGGAATTAATTTGGGGACAGCACAGCTTTAATTCGAATAGCTGGGTATCGAAAGCTAAAAATTGTGTATGTGCGGAATACGCATACTAGATATTAGCATATTTAATCATTCTCAATCGATATATAATTCCTACTGTGCCGCTGGAATGCGGCTTATGTATGCAATGCAAATGCAAGTCCAACGTGGCGAGTATCGCGACACCCGCCCGTTCCATGCAGACCACTTTTACCACAATTGTTATCTTACCTTACCTTACCTTACCTTACCGTCCTAGTTTGGAGTATTCAGGCCTCCAACAGACATCCCACTAATATCCTGTTCCATCCCACGTTCAAGCACACCTCAAATCTCACATCAACCAGTTCTCTCTACATCAATTTTATCACCAACTACTCACCTCCACCGTCTCCATACTCGTCCCATCACAATTTCAATCCCAACCAACAATCCTCCTCATCCCACCACGCCGAACGCCGACTTTATATGTAACCCATCCACAATCCCCATCCCCATCCGCACCCCTGCTATATCAAACCCACAAAAACGCACACAAGTGGATCCCCACAACCCACCCACACCAGCACCTGCCTGCACCTGCACCTGCACGCACGAGAAAAAATTCTCACACAGTGACACTGCACCACACTACAGCGTTTACGCAAGATAAGCCAATGCGCGCGGTTGTGGCGTGGTATACATGGTATGCTAAGTGCGCGTGGGTCACAGCGGACTTTGGAGGGGCAGGAAAATGTGGGTCCTGGACATGAGTGCCGAAATCGCAGGCAGGCAGGTAGGTACGGAACAGGTTTTTAGCAGGCATGCGATTCCAACAGCCGCGTGCTGGGTCAATCGTTTGTGCGCATCGTGAGATTCGCTTGAGGGGTTTAAAGTGGCGCGTGTCTATATGCAGGGTCTTGCCCGGTAAAGTGGCCGGATACGAGGTGAGTGGTCACGATGGTTGGGCTGAGAGTCACGAGGGCTAGGAGTTCAGCTGTTCGTGGTGAGCCACATTTTGGTGCCTGGATTTGCAATGTGTTGGGAGCGAGGTTTGAAATGTGTTTTGCTTTCGTGGGATGTGTATGTGCATCTATGTGATTGCAAGAGCCGTACATAGGCGTGGAGTACGCGGGACGCGCTGCACACGCGTTATAGACTTTGATGCTGCTGGAAAGCGAGTGTTTGCTGGTGTTGCAGCGCAGCGCAAATTGCTGCGAGTCGTGAAAAGAAGTTGAACGCCCGAAAAACCATTATTCCCCGTGATGAATGATAGCGCCATTGTAATGTTTGCAAATCTCAGACCCTGAAGCCGTAAGACAAATGTGCATGCCGTGGTATAAGTTTGGGTTTAAGTAAGGGTGGAAAAGTCTATGGCTCGGCAAAGCCAGATATAACTGGGTTGGTGAAAATAAGTGTGAGTGGTAGAATGTGGTAAGACATGAAGCTGGTGTGCTTGAATCGAAGGTAGGAAACACAAACGCCGCCATGTGTCCGGTCCGGTGCCGCTATGCAACGCTGTAAGTCGATCAATTGTTTTGTGTGCGGGTTGTGAGAGGCCTCAATGTGTGAGGCAGTAGATGATCATGATGGCTTCGTAATGTGGATGTCCGATGCGTGTTGCGTCGATGATCAGGTGCGGCCGAGGTGGGATGCCAACGCGCCATGTTGAAAAGACGTTGGCATCATGTGCTGTGCCAGAGTCTTTGCGCTTCAAGGCATCGATGGGGCGCGATGGTTGTTATTTGATGATGCGGCCTTTGCCCTTTCCTTTAGCGCCTTTGCCGGCGCCGGTGGATGTGATTTTGCTGGTTTGCATAAGTTCGCCAATATATCTGATATTGTTAGTCATGCAAGGTGTGAATGTCGGTGAAAAACTCACGATTGGAGGAACCTATTGCCGCCTTCGAGCTTCTCGTGCTCGTTCTTGACCACTTCTACGCGATCAACAATCTCCATGAGGCTGGCTTGCAGCGCCTTTGCTTGCCTGCGGACTTGGTCAGCACGATGTTCGCGAGGTTGGGAGGCCAAAGCGTCGAGGCTGAAACCATGCGCAGCGAGCATGACCTCATCAAAGCCACAGCACAGCGATGGTCGCAATGCGTGTCACAATGACTGCGCTCGACGTTGGTGCTGGTGTGAGACTCACTCAATGAGGGCTTGGCGAGCGTCCTGTCCCATCTTTTCAATCTCTTCGCTGCTCCGTCGCGGGCTCATGGTCCTGGCGTCGCCGTCGTCGTACTCTTCCTCTTTGAGTTCGACATTGGGGCTGTCGCGTGGTATTATGATGGTCCCGCTCGATTTCCTGCTTCCCAGCCGCGGGCGCGGCTGCAGCATGGGGTCGCCCTTGGGATGGTCCTGGTCGCTAACGGAGGAGCTGGACGAGGTGGAAGACATGTCGTCGGGGTACGAGGGGCGGCGGTCGCCGTACTCAGTCGCACTCGGGTAGGGTGTGATGGTGACTTGAGGCTGGGCCGACATTGCAGTTTGTGTGCGGCTCTGTGGGTGTAAGGGATCAGAAGAGTGTTCGGTTCGGCAGACCGGCCGTTTAGATCAAGTGGGAAGACGCCAAGAAGATAGACGGTGGGTGCGGTGGATGTGGGTGTGTGTAGAAGGATGCTAGGACAGTCCCGGCAGACGCGCTATGCCTGAAGTATAGCCCAGGGTCCTTGTAGTGCAGGCAATAAAGCGGAAGCCCCTGCGTGCGTAGTGTTGGCGTGCGGGCGCTGGGAGGAATGCAAGAGAATGATGATGGAATGCGCTGAGGGTGGTGCCGAGCCGACGACCCTCGTGGTGGCTGGCTCGCTCACTGCCGCGGACAAAGACAATGGCGCTGATGATGGCTGATGGCGTGTTTTTTTGGTGTCGGGACGAGGATGCACGCACGTATTTGGGTGCCACCGGCCAGTGGCCTTGCGCCTTTGCAAACTCCTACTACAGGTTTGATTGATCGTCGTGATCCAAGCGTGAGCAGGAGCCAGCTGAGGATGAATGCAAGCGGGACACTGGTAAGTCGGAGCTAATTAGTTTAGTAGAATAGAGGGCGCGAACGCTACTGCTCAGAGGCGTCTATTGACCTCGCCAGCCCGTGTGTAGAAGATATCTTGACATCTTTGCTCCCGCTGAACGGTCAAACGTGGCCGTGAATTCGCCGTCTGCCTCGCAGATCTGCGCGGCTGCTGGTTACGAGTGACGTCCCAGGGAGACGATCGTTGCCCATTCAAACGCCCCACTATGACTTCATTGCTGCGCACAGTATGCCGTCTTCCGATGCTAGCACCGGCATCCAATCACCCATCGGTCAATCTTAACCACTGCCTCGGGCGCCTTGCGGCGACGAGGCTTGACCACCTGCCAGCGGACAACGAACAACGGCGTGAACACGCCTTCACCATAATGACGCCTGCTGCGGCCTTGACCGCAGTCAACAGCGCCGCGCAGCGTCTCCCTCCATGAAGAATTTTAGGCGCCTGCTGAATTTACGGGTCCTGATGTTCACGCGCCCACCCCTCGTCTCACGTCCTCCGGCTTGGGCGCTGATCTTCCTGTTAACGTCTTCTCCGTCTCGTTGCAGTGCCCGCCCCAACCATATAAGATCGTCATCAAGAGTTGGACCCTGCGGCGTGGGCCTACGGTGCGGTAACCTGACGCAGTCACCCTTCGGCACCGTTGCCAACGTTGTCAGCCTCAGTCGCCTCGCCGGTCAAAGAGCACAGCGCGACACAATGGATGGTTCAGATATTGTGTCTTACTTCCACTAACGCCAAACATCAGCGCAGCGCAGCCGTCTACGTGTGTCGTCGGCCAGGTTGGGTTGATTATGCCGTGCTTTGATCGTCGTGTAACGCTGCACCGAGTCGACCGCTCATCGTTCCGCCATTCGACAGCTTGTCTGACCCGTGCGGAAAGGATTTCTCGTGAATGGAGCGAATCGTCTCATCCACTGGAAGGCACTTCTCCCGAATCCCCCTGCTCTGGGACCCAATGTCGCGACCCACGGATGCTCTTTCCTCATCTTGCTCATCTCGTCTGAAGCTTGCCGATCGCAGGGTTAATGACGCTCGCTTCCGCTGCGCAAGACCACCATCGCCCGTCAGTGGCCGCAGCCTCCTGCGATGCATCGCCAGATCAGACATGCGTGCCCTCCAAAAGCCATCTTACTCGGATGCCATTTGCTTCATCGTCGCCCGTCTGATATGGATGGGTGGCCGACGAACTCAATGAGTGGCGGGGAAGCCCACCGCTATTCTGCCCGACGACGATCTTTCGGAAACACGGTATTGCAATCGACAATTCGCGGAGAATAACATACTCGAGGATCAAAAATCTCGCGGAGATCAAGCTAAGTTGAGCCAATGCCAGCCAATGACTGCTGCAAGGTCCTCTCCAAGCTATCGTGTCTTGCCTACTTGGGAACATCCAACAACACGCGCACCTGGGGTCGACCAAGTGTCCACAATAAGGCGGCCTCCCAGTGAATAATCGTCTTACTTACCTCCTTCCACCTGTAGTCAATCAGCACAATCTTGTGCACAGCTTCGCACAAGCCCAGCAGCCCCTTGCGATGCGGCACTGTGGTGCCGACTACGCCTATCAAACGAGAGTAGTGTTTGACGACTCTTTGACAGGAAGTGCGAGACTCAGATCTTGTCACCGCTGTGATAGAGACGTGCGGAGAACCGTAGATCAGCACCCACTTTGGGGTGTCCTTGCTCACACCAGAGCGACGCCGGACTCCGGAGCATAGCAAGCGCTTCCCGATCGCTACTCAATTAGAGTTACCACTGTTTCAAAGTTCACTGAGCCTCATAGAAGTCACCTCTCGGGCTTTTGGTATTTCAGCCCTATCAGTACAATAAGCTCACGCCTGGGTCCGTACAAATCAACGTCACCATTTCTTAGCACTATCCATCTAACCTAGCCGCGCATAGCATCTCCTTAATTCAGTAGAGGGTCAGTAGACACACTATCACCAATTCAATCTTGCACCGAAGCACACCACGTTTCTTGCACCAGTCTCTCGAATCCCAATGACGCGGCTTTTCCTTCCGGAGAACTCCTCTTGTGGGGCATCAACGGTATAATAACCACTAACGGCTTTCCACAACCGGCATGCGAATGCACGTGGTGCCTGAAATTGGAAGGGTGCATCTAGCGAATTTCCCCGAAATAACATCGGCCCGAAAAGAAGTCATGATGGCACCCACAGCGACCCTGGATGAATCCTTCCGCTTCGCCGTTGGGTTTGGGGTTGGCTGGGAACTTGTCTTCTCCATCTCCACTTCATCTATGTGACCATGCCTCGTTGGTGGAGAGGCACCGGAGCGTGCCGTACGAGTCAGATGGCGGTTGAGGCATTCGGCCCGCCTAAACACAGATGAGACACCGCGTCGAAGTGAGGCCGAGTATGAACATGGCTGGTATACCTATGATGTCAGGGAAGCAGGGCAGACATGGCATCCGTTGAGAGTCGTTAACGGCGACCACAGCTGCGTCCTCCACCACGGACTTCCATCAATATACAGCTAGAAGGTTCTATTGCCGCGTCAGCTGCTCAACGCTTCAAATGTTCGACCGGTCAAATTACTCGAATTAAACCGTGATCATACGACGTAATGATTTCCCAGCCGCGATGATGATTGTTACAGAACCACCGAAAAACCTGAGCAGACACTTTTCAGCATCTTACATACCACAACTCTTACACCACATCTCTTGCAGAGATAATAGCCCTGGCCCTCTTGCACGCCCTATAATTCCACATATCTCACACATGGCAACGGCGTCGACTTGCTCGTAGCTGTCCTCAACTAGTAATGAAAGGACTAGTTGGCTCACTTGGCTGCTTATGATGATAGTCAGCCAAGATACAGTATCGACACCTGATAATAGAGGAAAGCAATTTGAAAGTCATGCCATAACCCCATCAGTACAGTTTCAAGTCGATTTTCAATTGTGCAAACAGCGCAAGTTGTGATGGATCAAGGCAAGTCTGATGATAGGCATAATTCGCATAATCAGTAACGCGAACATTCCGCAACAGACAAGCGAAAATTTACTCGTTTGCGTTTCTCAGCTGCGCACTTTCGCAGTGCATTCTTGCTAGTCTCATCGAAATTGGGATTGCAGAAATGATGTTGCGCATCTTGATATAAGGGTGCGCTCTTTGGTGACCCTGATGTTCTAGTATCTTAATGAATGAAGAAGAACAAGAAAAGGCAGATCTCTTGAATGGTCTGTGCTCACTTACATCTATAACACCCGCTCCTCGTGCAATGAGAAGCAAAATGTTCTATGTCGTCAAGGCATCTGTCGTTGCGCGCGCCAAGATGTTTGATGTTAGAACCTTAATGGCTTGCTCCGCGGCTTCCCCAATGTCGTCACTGCAAGGCTAGCGGATGGCCTGTGCCTCAAACATCAACACATCGCGTGGCTTACAAGTGCGATCCGGCCAACTACTGTGTTCGTACGCGTGCATTTCGATCTTTCCACCCCTGTCTTTGGTGTGAGGTGGTCCGTACGTAAGACTGTAAGGTCGATATCATGCATGGACTCTTGGAGCTGTCGTTGCAGGTGCTCAACGCGTTCAGCCCAGCAAATTACGGTACGTACTTCCGAAGTGAATGCGTGAGTGCATATGTCGCACGTGACAGTGTAATTTTCTTACCTTTCAAGCTCGTTGCTGACCAACAAGAAGGAAAATATAATGGCCCGCGTCCCATCAATGCAGAGCAGGAATGCATCAAGCGTAAGTTTTCCATTACAATACGCCAAAGCCAGTAATGACACTGACCACCTATCAGCCACGCCAACGACGAAATCATCAAGTCTGCCGGACTACTTCGTAACAGATGATGGCCACTTTGCCGGTAATATCAAAAGCGCCACGGTTTCTTGAAGCAGCTCTGATATTGCCTAGGCCCAACACAAACCGGCGAAGCACCAAATCTCGCGCAGACCAATTTAGCGCCATTTCCAGGCGTCTCATACGTCCCAAACACACCTCTAGAGACTCAAATACCAATTGCTGGCAATGTCAACAACTCCAACATTTTCCAGCGTTTGGGCATACTCAGCCCGTACTTTCCCAATCCTCGCGGCTTCGGGGTCGACGAATACGCGCTTCCTCCTGGCTCGAACGTAACATGGCTAAACATGGTCCACCGGCACGGAAGTCGCTATCCTGAAGTTAGTGGTGATGCAGCAGAACGCACCCTTGGTTTGAAGCTGGCTGCAGCCGAGGGCAAGTTTACTGGTCATGGGCCACTCGAGTTTCTGAATGATTGGAAGTTTATGCTCGGTGCTGAGATTCTAGTGCCAAATGGTAAAGCAGAGTTGTTCCAATCTGGGACGTTACATTACTATCAGTACGGCCATCTGTACCCCAATAATGGTAGCAAGATTATCGTTCGAAGCACGACGCAGCGCCGTATGTATGAGTCTGCGGAGTACTTCCTTGCTGGGTTTTTTGGTCTTGGGTGGACGCAGAATGCAACGCTTGAATTGGCGATTGAGTGGCCTGGATTCAATAATACTATGGCGGGTTACAAGCAGTGTAATCACACGAGCTGGGAAGTGGCTCGTGGAGGTGAGTCCTGGCAGCTCATCTTGAGGAGGATTTGCACTGACGTTACCAGCACTCAACGAATGGATCAGCGTGTATCTCCAGGATGCGCATAAACGCATCACGAAGCACATCACCGGCGACCTGGACTGGACGCTCAGCGATACCTGTAAGCTACCATTAGCAATATCGGTAATCTTGCTAACCTCCGTGAAGACAACGCCCAAGCCCTCTGCGCCTACGAAACCGTCGGCCTCGGCTTCTCCCATTTCTGCGGCCTCTTCACCTGGGATGAATGGGAGGGCTACGAATACGCTCTCGACATTGCATTTTCCGCCGGCACAGGTTTCGGGTCTCCTGTCGGTCGCGCAATTGGCGTTGGTACGTCCCCGAATTCCACCCTTCCCAACCAATCCTTCCAATCCTCGCTACTTACGAAAACGTTTTGCTTTACTCACACATTGAGTAGGTTACGTCCAAGAAGTCCTCGCGCGCATGCACCACCACCTCCCCCCTCCCCTCGCGCAAATCAACACCACACTCGACAACAACACGCTCACTTTCCCCACACATCAATCCCTCAACCTCGACTTCAGCCACGACGCAAACATCATCAGCATCCTCGTCGCATTCGGCCTCACCCAATTCGCAGACCACCTACCTACAACACACATCCTACCCGATCGCGATTTCTTCATGTCCCATCTCGAACCCTTCGCCGGCCGATTAGATATTGAAATCATCGTCGCGCCCGCGCCCGTGAATCCGCGGCGCAAGGGTGTGCGTGCGGAAGAAGTTTATCTCGACGGTAAGCCGACGAAGTATGTCCATTTTGTGTTGAATCAGCGTACGATTCCGCTGGGGAGGAGTCATGGCGAGTGTGGCGAGAGGGACGACGGGTGGTGTGATATGGAGGCTTTTGTGGAGGTTATGCGGAGACAGGTTGAGATTGCGGAGTATGATTTTGCGTGTTGGGGGAGTTATGATTTGCCGAAGTATGGGGAGGTTAGGGATGGGAGGCCGCTGAAGCGAGATTAAATGGAAACAGAGGAAAAGAAAAAGTATGAGAATTTGTGTATAGACTGTGAAAATGATCGTCGAATTCATATTACAATTTCAACACATCAACCCACCCCTCTGGCCTCGGTTTTCCTCCTTCCAATCCCTCATGCACCCACTTCTCCCCATCGAACCCAAACTCAATCAACGCATCCTCACTCCCCCACTCGCCCTGCCCACTCAACCCAATCGGAACCTTACCCTGGCCTTTAACTCCATCCACATATCCCACGGGGAACTGTATACACGGAACCCCAGTGAAATTCGCGAGCCAGACATACTCCATGTTCTTGAGCGTCATATTCGTATTCGACATACCGCACGCCAGATCCGCGTCCTCGATGGGCCAGCCAGCATTCGGCGTCGTGGGCGTAACAATCACAAGGCCTGGATGCTCTTGGAAGAGATATGCAAGGTGCTCCATGATAACGTTTCGGACGCGTTGGGCGAGTAAAAAGTCAATAGCTGGCGTTCGTGTCGCGACGCTCAGGAGCACGCGGTTCGCGGGCGTGAGATCCCATATCGAGTGTGTGAGATCAACACCCTCGGCGAGAATAGTCATTGCGTGTGCGAGTTGGCCTTCGCGGAGCAGCGGGATGCTGATGTCGATGAGTTGGTAGCCGAGTTCGGATTGCAAGTATTGCAGCGCTGCGTTGCAGGCCTCTTGGACTGGTGGGTCAGCGCGGTCGAACCATGGCTTGTAGATGCCGAGGATCTTGTTGCGTGGGCCGGTGTGCGGTTTGGGAGGATTGAAGTGCGAGGAGGGGAAGCTGGCGGGATCGGGCTGGGCGAGTACGCGGTAGGCGACTTCGAGGTCGGCCATGCTGGTGGCAATGGGGCCGCGGACGACGACGCTCTTCATGGAGCCAGGCAGTGGCCGTGTAGAGACGCGGCCGTGTGATGGCTTGAGGCCGTACAGTCCGCAGTAGTTGCTGGGAATGCGTATAGAGCCACCGCCATCTGAGCCAATACCGAAGGGAACGATGCCGTGGCCGACGACGGATGCGACGCCGCCTGATGAGCCTCCTGTGTAGTATTTGTTGTTGTACGGGTTCAGTGGCGTGCCCCAGATGGGGTTGTTATTCGTCGTGTCTATTTCTGTTAGCCTCTGCTATAATAACCACCATCTCGTTATAGCTGTCGAACGTGGTGCTCATGGCTTCAAAGACTCACCAGAACCCAGCTCATGCATGTTCAACTTTCCGATCAGAATGGCGCCCTCCTCCTCGACCTTCTTCACACACCAGCTCGTCTCGACATCTTGACCGTTCGTATAGTCGCAACTTGTCCCAACGTGTCTCTTGTACCCTTTCACGTTCACGTCATCTTTGACGGCGAACGGAACGCCATCAAGTACGCCCAATGGCTTGCCCGCCTTCCATCGCTTTGTAGAAGCCTCGGCTGCTTGCTTCACCAGTTCGACCTTGCTCTCGGTAAAGGATGTAGAATGGGGGCCGCGCTGGGCGATGTTGCGTCGTATCAGCGGAAGCAGGGCCTCTGCAATATCCGTGGGTGTGACTTCGCCGCTCTTGTACGCGTTGTGGAAGTCGGCGATGGTGTAGAAGCGGGGTTTGCCGTTGTCTAGTAGTGCGCGACTCAAGCTCGTTATGTCGGTATAGCTTGCGGGAGCTTCATCGCCGGGCTGCTGAATGGGTATAACAGTAGGATCAAGTCGCGTGTCCGCAGCTTCAATCTCCTTGCACTTGCGGAGCGCACCGAAGCCCGCGTTGCTCCATAGTAAGGACTGTACGAAGGGTACTGCCGCGACGCTGCCACTATTAGAAGGACATCAGCTCAAATATGAGGCACATACAGATTGCTCAAGTAATGCAGTGCACTGCCTTTAATTACAGGATTCTGCGGCGGTGGAGGCGCCTCATAAGGATGATGGAGGGGCTGGGGAATCGGATAGTTAATGAAGCGAGCATTGAGATCGGTTGACGCCATTGTAATTAACGATCGGTTACCACCAAGCAGTTGGTCAAGCGCTGTTTGAGCTCTTTTACGTCGTGCGTCAAAGAAACCGGCGACAGGCTTGTCATACAGAAGCTGGGGAAGTCATATACTTCGAGCAGCACCCTCCGATGCTACCTAGGCAACCTGGTGAGAGCTCATGCATGTGATGCCATGCGCCAAGTAGTTCGCCCTGCCCTGATCTACCTCGCAGCGAAACACTAACCTGTTCCTGATGCGGGACCACCAGAAATGGGCAACGCCTTGGCTGTCACATTGGCGATGCAGTTGCTATCATGTGTGCAGAGGAAAACATGCATGATGTGCACGGCATATCAGGAGAATAAGATACAGCTTTCCACATATACTGCTACAGACTACAATAACAATGACCTGTAGCGCCCATTTTGTGCTCCTGTGCCATGCGCCAAACTTTCCATGCGATTGTGAAAGGACATGACACCGAGCCCGGTTTATCCTCCGCTAGATGTTCTTCAACGCGCGGGCCCATCACGCGGACGAAATGATCGTCGCGTCGTATCTGCTCGAGCGGGCGTACTGGAAGCTGACGCTTGACGAACTTCACCCCGTCAGCATCGCTCCGGAATTGTCACTCGCTGCCCGCATTGAGACTGTGTGCACGTTTACACACCCTTGCGGGGAGCAGCGTTTGACCCAGCGACCTGATCACCCATGCGGTTGTACTCGCTCTGCATGCTCTCGACCTGCTTCTTGAGGTTCTCCATGTCACGGTCTTTGCGGGCGAGCTCCTCCTTGAGGGCGCCGACCTCGCCAGCACCACCAACATCCTTCAATGACTTTCCGCCCTTAACCTTGGGGTCACCCTTGAAAGTCTTGACCTCTTCCTCGAGACGGAGAACGTCCAGGATCATGACGTAGGTTCGGTTCAGGATGAGGGACAGGAAGAGTGTGAAGCCGCAAAGGTACATGTTGCGCTGCGAGTAGAACTTGCGGGCCTGGACTTCCATCCGCTCAATACCTCCGAGAGCTTGTGTGCTGTCCAAGGTTAGCACGGTGTTTTCAACGGACTGCTATACACATACTTTCCGCCCTGGTTGTTGCCCATGCCGCTGAGCTCAACCTGAACGCGGTAGACGCGGTTGACGCTGTCTACGAACAGGATCAGGATGAAGATAAAGGTTATCTTCATGCCATACTGTAATTTCGCGATGATGGGGCTCTCGGATATGAAGGTAAAGAGCTTGCGGCGCCAGGTGAACGGCAGCGGGACGATAAGGGCGAGGAAGATGAGCATCTCCGTCACCAGGAGGAGGAAGACCTGGAAGAAGAACAAAAGTAAGTAAACGTGCCACATTGCGGATGGGTGGATGTGAACATGACGGGCACGCGAGCAGCGTCAAGACTGCCATTGGAGTCGCTGTCAATAGCTACTGCCCGTCCGGTCCCGTTAGGAAAGAGGTGCACATACCAAACTGTAGTAGAGCGTCATATTGACTGTGTTGTTGTTGCCTTACGATGTAGGCTGATGTTTATCAAGACGCGGGGTTGAGTGGAAGGGGACCGAAAACTGGAGTTTCGGGAGTTTAGAGGTTGAAAGGTAGATGAGAGAGGCGGAAGAGCGGGATGGCAGAGAAGAACAGTGAGAATGTGGTGCAAGAAGTGGGCACAGCGACGCGAGCTGGAGAGAGGCCACGGCTAGCTTGTGAACAAATACGTCACCCTCGCGCATCGCAGCTTCCAGAGTGGTGGCTCGTGCCGCGCATCACAGGCTAGCCGCTTGCAGCTAGCAGAGACTAAGATTCACAAATTCATTGCACTCTTGTCTTGCGTTCCAGAGGCGGACGGACAAAGTCACCACGTCGGCGAGGCAACTTCGATTTCACTCAACTATCTACATTCACCGTGAAGATGGCAAGTGAAGGTGAAGGAGTCATGGCGGGGAATCCCAATGGCACCGCTGCCAGCGACCCTAGTGGTAATAATGAATCCAACGGCAACACGGAACCAACCAGTGACAAGAAAAGAACGCGTACTGGCAGTGAGGACGTAGAGATGGCAGACTCGCCGGTCAAGCGACAGAAGGGTGTTGCGCCAATCAAGGCGGAGTAAGCCAAGAACAGACCGTACACAGTAGGTTGAAGACCTCACTAATATCGATAGGTACATCATACATCGGGGCGACAATAAGGCAGAGGTCGTGCGCGAGGTTGTGGACGATGATGCTGCAGAGGCCGCGGATGCTCGCCATAAGGCAGCTGGAAGCGATTCGCGCGACAATCGCAAGGGCAAAAACAATAAAAAAGATAAGAAGCAAAAGGGCCAGAACACGAGTCGAACGTTTGGTAGCTCTCAAGATAAGCTGCCGCTTTGCAGTACTCGTGCGCTGCACAACGAGTTCTCACCAGCCGAGTGCAAGTTTGGCGAGAAGTGCAAGTTTGAGCACGATCTGAGGCGGTACTTGAAAGAAGGCCGAAGGGAGGACCTGGCTACCTTCAACGGACAGTGTCCAGTCTATGAAGTCAAAGGAGTGTGCCATCTTGGCTGGAAGTGTCGTTTCGCTGGCAGCCATTCCGAAGAGCGGACCACCGAAGATGGCAGGCAAGAATTGGTTTTGCGCGAAGATGCTGAGCGAAAGGCAAAGCTCAAGGATCTGGACGAAGACGAGGCTGAGGTGGTTAACATTGTTTCCAAGGAAGTCAAGTTTGGCCTATCCAGGAGGAAGTTAGGTACGCCACGCTCCGACCAGTACCTGGAGTGGATCAACTCCAACAAGGACGCCGAACGAGATCTCTTTGACGCCCATCATGGCGACAGTGCAGGCCTCAAGGAAGAAAGAGAGGCTCGGAGGGCTGAATATATCCAGGCTCCGTTTAAGCCGTCTGAGAAGCGCAGGTTATACTATGGACCCGAAACTCCTGTCCTGGCCCCTCTCACCACCCAGGGTAACCTACCCTATCGAAGGCTTTGCGTAGACCTCGGTTGTCAAGTCACGTGGAGCGAAATGGCAATGGGCATGCCTCTGATCCAGGGCGAGCGAGGCGAGTGGGCCCTCATGAAGGCACACGAATCGGAGACTACTGCGCCGAGGTTCCAAAACAAGGGCACACTGGTGCAGGGCTACGACAATGGGTCAGACCTGCGTTTTGGTGCCCAGATCGCAGCTAACAAGCCGTGGCTCGCAAACAAAACCGTCGAGCTCCTCACTGATCACTGCCCAAAGCTGCGCGCGATAGACCTCAATTGCGGCTGCCCCATCAATCTCGTGTGCGAAAAGGGCAGTGGGTCTGCGCTGCTCGACAACGAGGCAAAGCTCGAGAATATTTTACGTGGCATGGGTTACGTGTCAAAAGAGGTTCCCATCACCGTGAAGGTCCGCATGGGTACAAAAGACAATAATCCGACCGCGCAAAAACTCGTCCGACGGCTCGTCCTTGGAGGCTACGAGGCCGTTGAGTCTGGCAAGGGCACCTCTGGCGTCGCGGCGATCACCCTTCATGGCAGGAGTAAGCAGCAGCGCTATTCCAAGAGCGCTGATTGGTCATATATTGCTGAATGCTCTGCATTGATCAAGAGACTGCAGAAAGAGAAGGCCGCACAGGCCGATACGATCGCTGAAGCGGATCCACGTGATCTCGCCAACGGCGGCCACGTTTACTTCGTTGGCAACGGTGACTGCTACTCGCACGAAGACTACTACAACCACCTGGACAACGCGGGCGTCGACTCTGTCATGATTGGTCGAGGCGCGCTAATCAAGCCCTGGATCTTCGAGGAGATCGAGAAAGGACAGTATCTCGACAAGTCTGCGACTGAACGCCTTGCTTATATCGAGAAATTTGCAAAATATGGACTGCAAACTTGGGGATCAGATGAGCTTGGCATCGGCACGACCCGTCGCTTCTTGCTCGAGTGGCTCAGCTTTGCGCACCGCTACGTTCCGGTCGGCCTGCTAGAGCATCTGCCGCCAAATATCCAGGACCGCCCGCCAAGGTTCAGAGGCCGAAATGATCTGGAAACCTTGATGGCTAGCGAACACTACAAAGACTGGATCAAGCTGAGGTAAGTTTCCATTGAGCACATTTTGCAGATAATTGCTAACAAGCACATAGCGAGATGTTCCTCGGTCCTGCTCATCCTAACTTCAAGTTTGAGCCAAAGCACAAGTCGAACGCGTACGAGATCGAAGCTGAGGGTTAGAAGGATCATGCAGTCTCCTTCATTCTGCACGCTCTGGTGTGCCTGTATAGCCTCAGAGTATTTTGCAAGGAGAAACCAAAAGTAGGAAAACGCCCTGAATACATCCAGGCCTCTGTATTGCAGTAACTTCATACTGCAACAATTCAACGAGGATAGTCACGAATTATGACGCTGCTTGGCGGCTCCATGTGTCTGGTACTTCACGTGTCTACATTCCGCATCTAACTCCCTTGCTGCAGACCAGTGGTGTATATATTAACGCACCAATCAGATCATTCGTCATACATGCGCAATGAAGTACGCCTCGTTCCCTCCACACCGCCAGGATTCTTCACCAACCACCACTTACAAAACTCTAGTAATTCTTATGCTCATGGCTTATGCGGATACTGTGCCGATTCCCATGCACATCATGACCTTCTCCGCACTACTATCATCATGCTTCGCCCATCTCATTCATCCACATGCGCGGCGTGTTTCTAGTAAACCACGCCATCCACCTGCGAAACCAAGCACATATTGCGACGGGTATGCGCACGGAGGGGAGCATAAGCAGAGAACGGCAATGATATCTTTATGTCCTGCTCCACACGGCGAGCGCGGGTCTAGCACGTACTATGTCTCGAGATATGGGCATGCGGGGTTTGGTGGTGGCGGGCATTCTTGAAGATGAGCAGGATTGATCGATATGGTCGGATGAAATGTGATGATACCTACGAATAAATTTGTGTGTGGCTTGCCGGCACGATGCAGAGCCACGAAGAGTATGGGCTATCGGGTTGCTTGATCAATTATCCTACGTCAGACCCGACGAGCGTTTTCGGCCCATGTGGACGTTCTAGCTCGTGAATCCAGAGGTCGTGGTTGGATGACTGCAAGGTTGTGACAAGAGGGATTCACGAAGGTGGAAATTGATGGCAAGCTAGAGTATGGAGATTGGAGAAAGGCTGCAAAGTCAAGACGGATGGATATGTTTGTTGAAGTGGAGAAGTTCAGATGTGATGGAATGTATGGTGATGTTGTGATTTTAGAATCTCAGCGTTGGTAAGACCCCTTCGGAGGGGTTGTGGTGATAGACTAGGTACGCAGATGCACGAGTGAAAAGGTGGACTGCCGGTTGAAGACTACCTTCAGTTGTATAACTCTAAGATTGAAGACACTGAATACGTTTCGTGACATCACATCAGAACTCAAAAATCGCACTTTCCTCCTCCCTCAGCGCCTGGTCTCAGCCTTGTTCAAACACATCCTAGTCCTAGACCGTTGGAATCCAATCAGAATATAAAAATCTCAGTTTTCGAACGCGATGTAGCACGTTGCTTTGTGTGTCATTTTCTTCTACTGCGTAGTTATGATACTTAAAATCCATAGATTTTCGTCATATATGCAATCAAGTCTAATCACTAACGCCTACGCCATCACCTGAACACCCCCATTCAAACCTCCAACTCAATCTCCACCACCGCCGCCCCCTCCATCACCACCTCCTCCCCCGTCACCACCTCCGCCTCCGCCTCCTCCGCAACCCCCACCTCCGCCATCGCCGCCGTAGCCTCCTCCAGCATAGCTTGAGCTATAGTACCCGGACGTCGATGTGCTCGTGTGCCCTCCGCCTCCGCCTCCGCCGCCATACGAAGGTGACGAGTAATTCGTAACTTTGGGTGTGACTTTAGGTGCTGGCGCTGGCGTGGGTGTAGGTTTCGCAACGGGCGTCACAACTCTTGGTTTCTCGACTGGCTTGGGCTCATACGTCGTGGGCGTAGTATGCGTCGTGAATGGAACCGGGTCAGGAACTGTAGTCGTAGCTGGTGCAGGTTGTTTGGCTTTCTTGGTCTTGCCGAAGCATGATTTGAAGAGTGATGCGAGACCCATGATGGGTCACGTGTGAAGGAATGTGAGGCAGGTGTGTTTGGAGAAGTGATGACGATGATACATGTTGTAGTTGTACCTTTAAATATGGAATCATCATGGCACCAGGCATCGCATTTTTTGCGTTCGCGTTTTCCTTCGCGTTGTCCGTATTCACGAGGCTGATGGGTGGGCGGAGCATTCGGTGACTGGATTGGGGATGGTGGTGTGGCTGTGCCAAGGTTGGAAGAGAGAACCCCACAACACGACTTGCAGATAGGGTGGGCACGTTCTGATTCTTTGGCTTTTGAGTGGTTGTTGATATCTGAAGGTGCCTTGAAAGGCTGCTATCGTCTGAGTCGATTGTTGGTGGGTTCGCGGGACGGTTGGCGAACCGCAAGGCAGACGTCGCCGGCCAAGGCTGTGACATATCGCAAGGCCCCGCACTGCATGACAGCAGTATCAGATTACACATCTGGCACAGCCTTCTTTATTGTGTCCGACGGTCAGGAAAGATTATTTCGTCTCCACCGCAATCATAAGCGGATCGACATTCCTCCTCACATCGCCCTCCCACTTCTCCAACTCTTCCAGCAAACTCAGATTGTCCAGCTCATTCCACCTCGCTGTCATTCTCTTTGCCCAAGGCATAGATAACCACCCCAGATACACATCCATAAAGCTAAGCAGCGTAAGCAGTCCTACTAGCCCCAGCGTGACGCCGAACCCTACAGTGCTCAACGTAGTATGGTTCGGCGAATGGTACTTCACCCTTCCACATAACTGCTGCAAACCCGCTCTCTCCCATAGATTGATCGCCTGCGATTCATTCACGCTGGGCGGCTTCTCGATGGTATTGAAGACGGCGAGTTGCAGGCGGGCAAGCGCCATTGCGAACCAATACTCGAGCTCTACTTTCCACTGCTCGGGCTCGAGATGAAATTGCACGATTGTCTCGAGATAGCGTGCAGCTTGTAATGCGCTTGGAGCTTGACGGTGCTGGATACTACCAGGTATGGACGTCATGTCCGCGCTCAAGGCTACCAGTGAATACAGCCGCGACAACTCGTCGTAATCTTTGGACCCATTCCGAACACCTAGGACGTTGGAAAGAGTTGCAGTTGCATTCGTCACAGTCTTCAAGGCTGTGTTGAGGCCGGTGTAGGGTGTGCAATTTTCTGGACTTGTGGAATGGCCACAGAATCGAATAGCCTCTTTGCATGCGATGATGTTGAGGAAGCGATCCGTTTCCCATCGTACGAAGCCAGGAGGAATATCTCCGCTACTGTTGTCAAACTTTGTCTGCGTATGTACTGAGAACCACGGATCTTCATGTTCCGTCAAGAACTGCACGCCGTTTGAGCGCAGATATATTACGCTCGGATCGTGATCATTCGTGGTAGGGCGGAGAGATTCGACAATGTTCGCTGGCGAGAATATGAGGTGATATGATTGCAAATCGTACGTGCCGCTCGAGTTTGAATTACGATACCATGCGCCTCGCGCTTCATTTGGATCTGTGGGTAGATAGAAAGTATAGGATCGTCTCTCAACGCCATCTCTTCCAAGGATCCGCTGATCGAGGAACGGAGTATCAGGAACTACAGCACATACGCTGCGTCGCTGAACCGATAAAGACCTCGCAAACTTTGTGTTGATGCCCAGATTTTGGAAAGAAATCGCTCCGCTGTCCAACACAACTGCGCCGTCTGGTCTTTCCGAGCAGAGCTCGCTGCCAAACGGACATTGCACGTTGTGCTCGAGGTGGTACGGTAGAGACCGTGTGACCAACTTGTCACAGTCCAGAATACCGCGTGAGACGCCAAGTGGATAGCAGTTTCGGACATAGTTGTCTGCGTCTTGAGTCTCATTCAGTCGTAAAGACTGCCAGGTGAGCAACGATGCGAGTTCGCTAGTGTCCCGTCCAGTCCACTGGCCACAGCTGGGAATCGTGCGCGATACAACAAGACGGCCGACGACGATGTAAGAGGTCAAAATACCGGCAGCAATATAGGCGACATAATGAACAGTTGCAATGAGGATGAGTGAGGTGGTTCTTCCAGTCTTCCGCTTCGGGACCTTCCCAGCTTCGGAAGGATGTTGGTATTTGTCTCTTTTCTTCGCCTTCTGCCGGTTATCCCACAAAAGCTCCCCCAGAGTAACCAAAGTACTTCCCGCCGTCACTACATTCCTTAGAATGACTTGGAGTTGTCGCTTTGCACTGCCACTTGGTAATGCATCGCCATCCCGTCGACTTAGAACGTGATACAACGCGAAGCGCACAAGCTTCCAACTGCGATTCCCCGCAAAAGTGACAGCAATAGCCAGAAATGAGATCAGCGCGTTTGCCTTACGATTTTCAAGAGTCAGGTACGCTGCATTGCCGTGATCGTTCCAGAATCCAGTATAAACAGCACTGTTACCCGAGTCCGTAACCTGAGCCATGGTCGCGCGCGTGTAAATAGACAGAAACAAGAACAGAAACAAGGTGAAAGTAACCTGCGTATAATGTGCAGCCTTGTGTGTTCAAATGCACACCTCGTATTAACTCTGGGCAGCTGAAAACCCCGCCCAAAGCAGGTGTAGGCTCGGCAATACGCCAAATGTCTTGTGCTGCGCGCGAACCATGCTTTTGGAGTCTTGGAAGATAGTGCGACATGTTACGGGAAGCGAATGGTTGCGATGTGCGGAGAAGGCAAGGCTGAAAGTAGAGTGTCAAGGTTTGACTGAGGAAGCAATCAGAATCCCAAAAGTTGCACCTGCATGCCGGGACGAGACTGCCAAGACGCTACAGAATGCATTCCACACACATCACCGAGTACTTACAAGTCTCAAGTAAGGCTGAGTGTTTCAGGAAATCCAGGAATTTCCACGCAGGGCTGGCAT
Source organism: Paraphoma sp. B47-9 (assembly GCA_001748405.1). Taxonomy (NCBI): domain Eukaryota; kingdom Fungi; phylum Ascomycota; class Dothideomycetes; order Pleosporales; family Phaeosphaeriaceae; genus Paraphoma; species Paraphoma sp. B47-9. The sequence continues at coordinate 229,763 of BCLK01000278.1, forward strand.
GATAAGTTACCATTGGTCATAGGAATCGAGCTTGGCTGCTAGCCTAAATTTGCAACCATTTGTCAGGTCTGTCGTGAAGGCATACCGGTGTGAGCGAAACGATACACTCATGCAAGGTAATGAGGCTGCCATCTGTTGTTAGAGATACTGCGATCGTGTTCAATTGATCCACAAGCTTAGCCATATATCAATGCGAAATGTCACTTTGCGTACGATGAAACCATCCATCCACTTGCGTTATTTTAATGACTTAATTACAGCGAGATAGATATGGAGGCTCACCGACTTCGTGACTCCTTGAGCGCTAATGCCGTGCTGTCACTGCTAATGAGTCAAAGGAGCGATTCCATCGTATTCATTTCATATCATATGCTTCTATACATCGTCGATCCAGGCCAATTCTGAGAACCTAGGAAGGCTACCAGGTGGGCAGTCGCCTTCAAACAACCGAAAAGCCTCAATGTTTTGGCGTGCGGATATATTATTGGTCGGAATAAACGGGTTGTCTGGTCCTTGAGTCTTGTAAAAGTCTTCTGCAAGTTTGAGAACTGTTCCTATTTTCCTTAATGTATCCGGTTCGCCTTCGATGCCGTGCTTTTCGATGTTATGACAATTTGTGGTAGCTGTGATATGCTCCCGAGGAGAGTGCTTGCAGTCATATAGAAGTGTCGGATTTGCTCCACAGAAAAGAAGGATAGACACTTCGGAATAGACATATTTCCGAAACTTCTCTTCTGGTTTCCACATGTTTGCAATAACTATGCGCAGTGCCTCGGAGGTAGTAGCCGCGTCACTCGTTGGTGCAGCAGCAAGCAAGGTGAATATATCACGTGCACTTCCCCAACGATTTCTTCTCTGTCGATTTAAGCTGTCCTTGAAATGGACCTGAATGGAGTCGTTGGCATCAGTCACCTCTGGGATTACCAGAGGATGAGCTAAAGAAGCCAGTACAGAATTCCTACCAGCTGGCTTCATTGCGGCGACAGAATTAAGAATATGATTACACAGCTCGCGTCTCGAAAGAGACGCAGGATCTTTCTTAGCCAGCGAGATGCGTATGTCAAGGAGAGTGTAGGTAGTGATCCCAAGCTCTTTCGAAAGTTTTAACACGTCGTTAGTGTCGAGCAAGGAATTGAGAATTGCTTCCACTACTTTTTTGACGAATATAGATGGTTCGAGTGGATTGAATGAATGGACCTTTCTTTGATCGTGCCGTTTCCATTGACATTCTGGGGATTCCCAAAGCCATGGATACAATGAAGTATCCGGTGGTTCTGGCCCTGTCTGCCATAGCCAAGTCGATATGGTGTCATGGTCTCCTATCAAGACACGATGCATCAAGCTTGGGTGATATGTTTTCCACACAAGTCCGTAAATTTCTGTCTTGGCTGAGTCCCGCATCTCTTTGGGCAACCCTTTTAGAAGATATCGAGCAGCTGCATCCTTTTGCTGGTGGAAAGCGAAGAAGAAGGGAAGGTATTTGGTTTCCGAATCACCAAGCATCATACCTTTCCAAGGTTGCCACTCATGCGTGATGATGCCCAACACGTCTAATCTCTCCTTCAAGATTGCTGATTCGAAGACGCGCAGCACGACCGCATTGGCGTTATCATCTTCTTTTGACATCTTCTTCATAATCCGTAGCACAGCCTCGAGCATTCCCGCCTCTATTGCGATTTCTAACGGAGTTTGAGAGAGCCGGTTTTCTACCAGCAAACCATTTTTGCCGTCTATTATTCCATCGGGCTTAGGAAGAGCCCACACAAGAAGATCGTCGTTGTTGTATCGGGAAGCTAGGTGTATTGGATAGTTGCCATCGCGATCTGCTCGATCTAGAGGAGCACCTTGTTGCAGACATTCACGCACACCTTTCCAATCGTTGTTGTTGAAACACGACATAAGACTTTTCCAAAGCGCATCTCTAGCTTCGGCAGTCTGTACTAGCGGCGGCCCCAGCACTTGCTCCAGCTTCGAATCGTCTACCAGCGGTTGATCCGGGATAATGCTCAGCACTTGGAAGGGCCACCTCAATTCTAACCTCGGCAGTCGCTGGCGTAATCTTCTCAGTAACATTTGTATAGATACCCGTGGGTCTCGTGGATCAGCTGCTGTTGTGTTGTGTGGCGATATCGTCTTTCCATTGCTCTCAACGACGTCGTTAGAACCGCTACCGTTGGAACCACTCTCATTGGAAACGCCACCAACAGAATTGCCATCATCAGAGCCGCTCTTCTTGAGGTCGCCATCATGCTGAGCTGTAAAGAGCCGACTGCAAACATAAATGACGTGGCAAATCGCGAACACAGCAACAATAGCATTGGCGCTTTGTCCCCACTCCGTCCACAATGTTCTCCATGACCGCCCGACTGTGTTGGTTTTACGTACGATCATGATAACGGAGATCCCGTGGAGAAGGACAAAGGAGTAAAAAGTCAGATAGCTGGTTGACAAGGTTGTTGGGAGTTCGGTCCAAAGTTGCTTTGCTCTGTCATACTTGCTTTGGCTTTCGCTGCTTCGATTTTCGATCTTGTTCAAGTTTGAAGTGAGTCGAAAAGCTATCCCACTAGGGAGGATAGCCACCGTCACTCGGGATGCGAAATAAACCCATGACCAGGATCTCGAAGTTGGGCGGAAGGGCTGCGAGCCTATTCTGGCACAGGCAATCGCAGTACGACTTGTAATTTTGTCAATTGCAGCGCCTTCTACGCCGAAAGACAAGAGTTGCATGATGAACCCCACGACAACAAGTTTGCGCGCCGCGAGGATGTCCTTGTTGGCAAAGCTCATCGACACCGAAGCATTGACAGCATCGATACTTGAAATGGCTATAGCGATCTCCCGAGAGTTTAACTCTGACATGCCCTTCGCCAGATTCACCGCGAGGTAGGTTAAATCTGGATTTCGTTGGCTCAAGCCTTGGAAGTACCGCTTGACTTACTTGCGCACTGAGCGATGCACAACTCTTTCGCTCCGGAGTTTTCCGTCGAAAAGTGACCGAGAAACAGGACAAGGAAAAGAAACAAAGACGGTGAGAAGAGCCCGATGAGTACTCCTATACCGCCTACATCCGGGTTGATTTCCTCGCTTCCATCGGTACATGGCTGATCATCGGCTCTGGCCAGCACGGGGATCGTGATAACAGCGAGGATCGCCAGAATTGAGCAAGTGGCTGGTCCTATGCGCAGGTAACGTATTCGGTTTTCGATTGTGGTGTCCGCTACTGATCCAGAGGGCAATCTATGAAAGTCGATCCAGACAAGGTGTGTTCCATATGCAGCTGCGCAGAGACCTGTTGCAACGAGGAAACCAAGCAAAGGATCCATAACTTGAGCCAACGATAGTAAAGTGCAAGGAGTAAGAGATGAAGGAAAAGGGCCGAGAGGAAAGGAAAGAAAATCGAGGACTCTTCTGCCTGCAGCCTTCCGCGCGCCCACCCATGACGCCACCACCAGGCTGAGCCAAACAAGTCCTTCAGATGCAGCTGCACGTAAGCTGCATGAGCGCTTCAACACGCGTCCACGGCCTATACTTCTCGTTACCGGACGTGTGGCGGCCGTACAATGACACATGAATGCATGTCCATTTCGCGGCCTTAAGACTCGCGATGTGGTGTCGAATCCTTCGCGTTGCTATACTTGACGCCACAGTTGCTCCGCAGCAGCTGAGTGGATGGCTGAGCACATTCGATTGCAAAGTCGCGTATCCCAGTGAAGTGTTATGTTTACTCCACACAGCAACCAGGACGGAAGTAACAACCACACTCCCGGCCAAGACACTAGCCTCCAGCAGCACGACACGGCAGTAACGACCACGATCCATGCATGTTGAAGGTGGACACGTGAGGAAGAGACCCCAGGACGTGGACGCAAGCCTTATATAGGCTCTCATTGCCAAGATGGGTGAACATACAGACATGTGACCTGCTGTTACATTCCACGATAAGATCCGTTGCAAGTATATGTGGAGTTGAGTATCAAATATTCATATCCATATCCACCCGTCCTTCTCCGATCAGCATCCTATACGAGTCCGACTCTCCTTACTTCATTACCCAGCGCACGTGTCAAAGTTCACGACCCGCAGAGAACAATATACGCCATATCCGAACCCAACCCAGCCAAAACGCTCCAAAAAATGCAAATGCAAAGCCGCATCTCCACCACCCTCGTCCACCTACCCCACACCACATCACCACGCTTAATCTCAACTACGCATCCTAGGAAACGAGATCCTTCAACCCCCTTACGTCACATGCAAGTCCGCACACCGTTGACGGATGCTATTGCAAAAAGTCGCGCCGCACATTAACAAACGCGCCTGGTCCACCATCTTCACCCAATTCCGCGACCAGAGCTTCCGTCTGTTGAACGAGGCGTTCGAGCGCTGCGGAGGAGGATTTACCGAGACTCACTGTTTGATATTAGCATTTCATACTTACACTCTACATGCAAGTAATTGGAAAGACGTACCCAAGATAGCGCTATTAAGTTCCTCCGCTACTGGTGTTCGTCCTTTCGTTTCCAACAGTGGCGCGAGGGCACTTTCCCTTACATTCTCGTATGCGATAAGTGCGAACGTATCCTCGAGGGCGCGCTTGACTTCTCGTCTTGGATCGGTGGCGAATTCGGCGCGTAGTTCTTGGCCATATGCGATGGTGTCTTGGGTTAGTTGCTGTAGCTTCATTTCTTTGTCTTCGATGTCGTCTTCGTCGTCGAGCTCTTCGTCTTCGTCCTTGTTGTCCCAGCTTGGGGTTGGATTGTGTACACCTAGTTGTTCGTCGAGCTCCATTTCAAAGTCATACTCGTCGGTTGCTGTGGAGTTACGCTTGTTGAGTGTCGAAGCTGTTGATCGTTTTGAAGGTGGTGTGGGTACAGGATGGCATTGCGCATTCATTTCGTTACAGAGTCGAATCATTTCGATGAACTTCCGGCACTTTAGTTTGAAATAAATGTTTTCGTTGTCGCGTAGAACGGAGGGGTAGTATGCCGAGGTGTGCTTCAGTGCTTTGTCGATGTCGCCTTCCAGGATCGCTGTTCGGATTTCTGACATTCGTTAGCAGTGACTCGCAGGTATCGAGCTTCGAATAGCTCACTTTGCCTGTTCAACGCATCCAGATCCTCCACTATTTCTTCTCGCGGGAGCCCACTATCATCTCCGTTTGCGAGTGCTCTCGCTTCCTCCCTTGTTTCTTCTTCGAATGCGCGAGCAGTCTCAACATAGCCGTCATGTGCCAGATACTGTCCGATCAAGGAGTGTATAAACTCCGTCTCGTTTGCAGCAATCTTGTGTGCTGACCTCGTTCGCGCGATCTCTGCTTGTATGGCTGCCTTCTCGTCCTGCACCATCTTGTCAATGTCAAAGGCGAACGGCTCCTGTCCAAAGTTTGCGCGTAAAGTCTCGCCAGGTTTCTTCATGCCTACGGTCGGGTAATAGGGCATGTTTGGTTTGAGGTCTCGGAAAGCGGTGCCTGATCATGTGAGCCAAGTCCACATATGAAGCGAATGTTATAGCCTACCCAGCATGTGGCCGTTCTTGGTGAAGAAGGCCGTATTCGTCCGGAAGTTGATGCCACAGCCGATCACATCCAGCGTGCTGAACTTGGGACCATACTGCTTCCCAGATGTGGTATTACTGAACACCTGCCCATCGTCGCCGTGGTACGCGTACGAGTCTGGTTCCCAGCCAGGTATTCGACTGAGGGCGACCTTGGGTCCTGAGAATCCGACACCAATCATCCGTCTACTCTAGCATTAGCACATAAAATTGTAGTCTGGGGCAGTACTTACCCGTCCTTTCCCTTGGAAATCACCGTAGCCTCATAGTAGTAGATGCCGCATTGCCGAGGCATGGGGAAGTCTGCGCGCACCGCTGCTGCCTCATCGTGTGTCTTCTGCGTGCCTGAGAACTTGGCCTGCCTGCCATTGTCCTCAATATCCAGCTGCACGAACTTGTCTCCCTCATTCCACCTCGTTGGCCAGGGCGCCGGCTCGTCCACAAAGACGGGTGCGCGCTCGACGATCTCGTGCGTCAGGCCCCGGTACGATGGCGCCATCTTGTGCAGATTCACGCTGCTCGAGCTCGTCGATAGCGATCCGGCATTGGACGAGTGTGTAGACTTGTAGTCCCGCTGTGCCGCGACCTTTGCCTTGTGTGCCTCCTGCAGCTTCTCGGCATGCTTAGAGCCGCGCAGATACGACGGCACAAAGAACGGGGGTATATCTTGCACACTCCCTCCGAGGCCCTGCCAATATCCACCCTGGCTCGAGTAGGAGGGCAGCTGTCCGCCTCTTGTCCAGCTGGTCGACATGCTGTTGTGGTGGCCGTCGGCGTCGATGGAGCGCGAAAGGCGGTTGTGGCTCAGGTTGTGCGGTGTCGCATTGGCGCTGTTGAGCAGGTGGGAGAAGGCGCCTGATCGCGTTGGTGCGGGATGGGCCTGACTGTTTCCAGTGCTGCCGCTTGCCACGGCAGCGTACGAGGAGCGGCGGTTGTACATGGCAGAGTGTATCGAGATGGACGGATCAGGTCAAGCGATGACGTTTGGAGCGCTCGCAACCGCGGCTTACGCGGGTCCACAGAGCGAACGGCAGATGGCCGACACACTTCAGGGCATGCGGCGTGTCAAACGCCCAAATGCAAGCGGAGGCGCGTGGCTAAGTTGCGGAGTGACAGCGACAGTTGAGGTTGGAGCTATGGGCAGATGCGGCGGACACGACTAGAAGCTAATGCACGCCAGTAGACGCGTGACTATGAAGCCAGGTGCAATCATCGTCTGTCGTAGAAGTAGAAAAGCACTGTAAGCCGGTAAAGAGGAGGAGACCTTGACGTGGTCTTGACATGAGAACCGCCGGCCGGAAAGCACTGGGGAGCTACTGCGGGGACAAGGTTAATGGACTATCTCGGTCCACGATAACGCACGCCATCTCGCGTCGTCATGCCCACAATTAGCATAACATCTCCGGACGTGAAGCAGGTCCTGTTGCCAAAGGATATGGCTCGGTCAAGATCTGCTTAGATGTGATTGACATTACGATTCGACGTCATTAGATAGGTAACCACAATTGACCACCCAAGGCAAGGCACGTGTTCAATGCGGCCGAGCCCTAGGCAAGACCGCTTGCATTTGTAATTGAAACTCTTGAACTGTTCCTCCATTGGTATAGATATTCTAGCCAGCGGATGGTACCCATGCCAAATCATCCGAATGTATGCAAGAGAGTTACGTCCCCATGTCCTATCGAGCGGCAACCTGGGTGCCAGAAGAAAGACTATCCCGTCTCGATGAGTATCCCTTGCCCAACATAATCCTTTTGGGCGATATGCAGTGCGCCCCAGAACTCCAGACATGCTAGTACAATGCGAACAAAATGTAAAAAGACAAAAGATGAGAAGCTGGCGCAAGAAATACTCTTTTCAAGTCTTGGTGCTGCTATTGCATGACCAAGGAATCCGGCGACTGTATCCTACCAGTGCGCTGATGCAAAGCTTTGCAAAAGACAAGGGACAGATGCAAGAAATACGCCGAAGCATGTGTGCTACCAAGAGCTGCAGTACAATCTGCAGCGGCTGCAATGATGTGTCGAACGCGGGTAGTGACTCTCAACTGGCGGCAGGAACTGGAGCAGGTGAACTGGCCAAGGCATCAAGTGCGCGTGGCGCTGGTGTGAGACCACTCTTCTCGCTAATGGCACTACTCTCGTCCTTGATCTTCGAGTCGCTCGAGCCGGTTGAGTCGCTCTTGACGTCTTCGGAGAAGGCTGAGGACCGCTGAGGAGCCTTCCAGGACGGCAGTTCGACAACAGAGCCTGTGAAGGTCCGTAGCCTGAAGCCAGTCTTCTGCCACTTCCTGCACTTGAACTTGCCAGTACGGTCGAGGCTGCGAAGGTTGGCGTTGATAGCGCCGGCGTTGGCCTTGGGGCCCAGCTTCTGTGCTGGCGTAGGCGCAGCGAAAGGCGTCGTCGAGTTGGGGTCGTTGATCATGTCTCCAAGCTTCTGCTTCTTCGACTTGGGGCCGGGCTTGCCGCGAGCCTTTGGTGTGCCGTTGGTGCCATTCGCGCCGTCGACAGCAGCGATTGTGCGCTTCTTGGGGGCTGGTCCTTTCCGCTTGCCGTTGGGGCCGACCGCTGGTGGCGCCAGCGACGACGGTGTGTTGGTGCCGTTCATTGTGCTGGAGTCGGCAGGCGTGTTGACGGAGGAGTCGGCGGCCTGGGGAGCAGGCGTGTCTGGTGATGATGCGGGCTTTGCCTCTGGGGTTGGTGCTGCTGCGGGCTCGTGTGGGAATGCGACGAGTGTCTTTGGTGAAAGTCTGAGGATGACCGTCTTGGAGCGGACAGGCTTCGTGGACATTTTCGCAACCGAGTGAATCGACGGCGCGATGTCGAGGCGGCGTGGTGGTGGTGGCTGTGGGCGGCGGTAGGTGTGAGAGAGGAGAGTTGGGTCTTCCGGGGGTTGCTGAAGTGTTTCTTGTGTGTCAGCACCGGCGCGAGCGCAACCTTTACCAGGCTCGTGGTCTAGGCGTGCGGCGAGTAGGCCGTCGCGACTTCCAGAAAGCGTCAGCCAGGTGGTGCAGTCGATAAGATGTGCGTGGCAGAGACGTGAAGGGAGGGAGGCGGAGGGGATGGTGGAAGATGATTGCGGGCTGATGGTAGGGCACGCCAGCCTCTGCTGAGTTTGACGACCCCCATATTCATATGCGACACGCGCCTTTCGCGGGCGCTCTTGGAGATGGCACGTTGCTCAGGTTCTGATCCTCCGCGCTAGTCCGGAAGCGGCAGTGCCTGACTTTGACCACCAAGAATACATCGCCATCCATCACCGAATTATTTGCATGTATATCTTAGTTTTGGGCGCATCAGTACTGCTCGACGCTCCTGCTCGTCGGTTTGCTCAGGGGGCCCGTGTGTTCTTGCATTTCTCTGTAACTGGGTCGCAGCCACTCGGTAGCGCATCATCAAGGAAGGGGCGATGCCTCGTCCCTTCCCAAAGATCCGGCCACTTCCCCTTTCGTTGCCGCGGGAAGGAGCGAATATTGGAATGACCCCCAGACCTCGCACAGTGAAGCCAATTTTGATTATTCACAAAAGTTGCAAGCATTCTTCTAGTGACAATTTACATTTGCATGTCCGCTCGCATCGCATGTCATCCAAGTCGATCCCCCTCGTCGTGGTGGCGCGGCTCCAATGCCTGCAACATGAAGCCTCCGTGACCAGGACGAGCAGTCCCGCGCGCAGTATCATCCAGTGCCGCATCCGTGCCCACCACACCTAGCTGCACAGATTCGTTGAAGCGTACGATGCACACATCGAATGTTCCACTGCTTGCGAGCGTGTGTCGCGCACCTCCACGCCAGTGCTCGCACATTTCGTGTTCTTCCGCGCGAGGGTGGCTGGTGTTCTTGCATGACGACAAGGCCAGGTAACTTTCCAGGCTCGCCCGACACCGCCGGAACCAAGGAAGATGGCCAGCGATGGTGTGGCAATATTGGGCGCCATGTCCGGAGCGCGCCGCAACAGTCGACTGGGCTTCGGACATCCTTCGCTGACCGAAGAGCCCACCCGCGATGCAAATAGAGAAACAATCAGTAAACCGAGAATACATACTTTATGTTAGGAACTAGCTGTAACGCGCAGATGAGACACACAATGGACGGCAACGGTCACAGGACAAAAGTGACTTTTGATGACGCCGAATATCTATACTAATGTGCCGCGACTTGCTCTGCGCGACTTCATCAATGCGACGACGCGTCTATCGCGATAAGTGGGCGCGTATAGCTTCACGCCTCCCAGCCTGCTACACCATGCATGAGAGCAGTGTCTCACATCAATGACCCAGAGCGCGGACTGCAGAAATCGCGGCCGATGCTGCATCAGCCCCTCCACAATATCGACTTCACCACGGCTTCCACCAGCTCTTCTTCGGCCCCTCGGCCTTCTTTGTGACGGCCTGCTGCTCGCCTAGCTTATCGAAGAATACCACCATGATGGTAGTGTCATCGACTGCATTTCTGCCCTGTGGTCCAGGCACACTGAGAATCCCGGTGAACAAACCTCTCCTCGTGCCGCCCATAGCATTGCGCGCTAAGCAGACCGCCGCATTTTCGTCCTCGATGGCAAAGTACTCGGGCGTAGCTTTCCAGTCGACTTCCTTCCCGTTCTCGGGATCAACAGTGATGCCATCTTCCAGGTTGAAGGACATGGCGAAGTGCGCTGGGTTGCTCTTCAGGCGGGGATCGTTGATGACGGAGCCATTGCCACGCTGTTTGGCTTCGAGCCATCGTTCTACACACTCAACTGCGTGTTCCGAAGAAATGCGGTCCCACAGACCATCAGATGCCATGATCATGAAGTCGCTCTTGCCTGCTCGTATGCCTTTCTCTTTGACAGGGTCGACACGCACAATCTCTGTTTCTGTCACCTCCGGTTCTGCAGTCATATACGGCGGTGTCTTTGAGCCGGGCCGCGGTGCAGTACCCCAGAACTTGTGCTGCACAGTCTTGATGAAGTCGTTGTCCCACTTCCATCTGTGGTCGCCAAATGCGCGTGTGACTGCTATGCCTAATAGTCGGCCGGATTTCGGATCGATGATATTGGGCTCATCTGGGTGTTCTCTGGCTAATCGCTCGACTTCCTTCTCATTGAACCCAGTCTGGTCGACCGAGAGTGGTATACTAGTGTAAGCATTACTCGCAGGATCCCAGCGTCCTAGCACCGCGCGGCTGTCGCCTGTACACGCGACACGTAGTGTCTCTTTTTCGGGATCAAAGGCTGCGAGGAGAGCGCACGAGCCGGAGAACGCGGGCACAAGGGCTGCGAGGGCTGCAGCGTTGGCGGCCGGAAACCACTGCGCCGCACTTCGGGCTCTATCCATCAAGCTTTTGTCAATATTGATAAACGTCTGCTTGATTGCAGTCTCGATCTCCGGGGACGACGGGCTGGCAGGTAGGCCCAGGAGTGCTGATGAGAGGTGAGGTATCAACCTCCACTGCAAGTAAATGGCAGTGTGCCGCCCAGCGTGTCCATCCATAATACTCCAATAGTTCCATGGCTTTGACCCAGGGCCTGGTGAGGTTCCGAGCGCATAGAAGTCCTCACAAGGCTCATTGCTCCTGAACCTGCATCCATGCGTGACTGGGATGCCCTCCTCTTTTGCATCCTGTTCGGTCATCATCCACCCGAAGGCCAGCTTGTCGAACTGTTCGCTGAAGAGTTGAGCCACTCCAGGGTCTTTCAGCGGGGCTGAAGGATCAGGGATATGAAATTGTATCCAATGATCTAGCTCTTCCTTATCCCTGTATAGATGCAGCGGTGTCGCGACGGCCTGGTCTTCTCCTTGGTAGCTGTTGAAGACATCATCGGTCCAATCTTCCTCTCGGATATCGATGAAATAGTATGCCAGGCCTCCTACAATGAGCAGAAATAGGACAGTCTTGGTAGGAAAAGCAGACTGAAGTATATCAGGATGTACTAAGCCCCGACGCTGTGTGGTCATAGGCAAAGTGTATGCCTTCAGAGCGTTGTAAACACGTGACGTGGATGCCGGTACGCGTCCATGGTTTGTGTACCATGCGCGCGGCGTAAAGGAGCTTCTCGTCGCAACGAGATGCCGCGAACGCGTCACAGCCTGTGGTGTGCATCCTCGTCGCACCGAACCTACTAATGAACGCGAAAGCATGTTGAAAGAAGGGAGGTAGGCTGTAAAGGGTGCGATGAGGCGCTACCCAAAACGATGTTGCGCTCGGGCTCTCACGCTAAAACTTCGCGACACAGCCAATCCCGTGTGGCCGTGCGGGCCTGCAGTTTGCTCATGCTGCACCTGAACATCGCCAGTGGGACACTCCCGAATATCTTCGCGAGCGTTTGCGGTTGTAGGATAGCCTGATTGGCACACTGAAGGCCTCTAGGCTATCGTATCAAGGCTGTCTTGACTACTATAGCAGCGTTCGAAACTATCTGCGCTATTCGTACATGAGGTTGTGGATGAGTGGATCTATTGTCCCACTGTAGCTGTAGAGGTGTCGTAGGCCATGAAGTGTTTCACTTCCTTCCGCTGCATTCGATACCATGCCTTTAATCTTGCATCATTGCGTTGTCGGCACGCACATGTTTCAGACATTGATGTGAAATTGGGTATATATTGTAAAGAAGAAGTACATGAACATCAACAAGGCTGGCTGCTACCAGGCACCGCTCCACGCCTCCGTGTCATCTTGATCCATCTCTATACTGCAAACTGAAATATCGATGGGAAACTCCTGAAAGCCCTCACGCGAAGTAGGGCTTCAAAATAAACCTGATGATGCACTGAAGACCTTTTCGCTACTATATAAACTTGACAAGCAGAACTCTACTAGCGTTTGAAAATATTCGCGCTACACCTATGTGGATATGTGTGTATAGCAGACGTGATACCCCATCGGACGTGTTAACGTGCAGACTTCATCAAGCTATGAGCATCCGTGATTACTCTCGTGGGTTGCGCCGCCTATATTATCCTCCTTCAACGCCGGTACATATAAAGGATACCCGTCTGACACCCTGACACCATGCAAATGAGAGTGGACTAGCCCAGGATTGACGCTTCGCGCGACGGCGGTCATCGTGGCCAGTGATGTACCATTGAGTCAACTCTCTAGTGTGAGGACACCTTTCCCGATCGATAGCTGTAGACTCCGTTCAATATAGGGTAGCGACGAGAGTCGTTGAGAAGATGCTTGCCAGCCTGGTCAGAGAACGAATAGAGGTGCCTTCTTCCAGGATCGGCAAAGGGTCTTGATCCGCAAGATTGGGCTCGGACATGCCGCCTGGGAAGCAAACCGCAGTTGTAAATGGTTGGACTACGCTCATATGGCAGAAGTCCAAGTGTACACTGGTTTCTTGACAGTACTTTCGCACTCGACGCGTCTACATCTCCGTCCAATGTACATCCTCCACAGGGTCGTAGTAGTCTTTCTCCTTCTCCTTCTCCTTCTCCTTCTCCTTCTCCTTCTTTTCCTTCTTTTCCTTCTTCTTATCACCTGTACTTCGCCGTCTAAGCATGAGCTTCATCTTCGACGCGAGTTTTCCGAACGGCGCCGTATTGTTCTCGGAGCCTTCTTCGAGTGGCGGCTTGACTTCGTAATTCTCGTCCTTGCGTGGCTCCACGTTCTCGATCTGGTATGGATCGATAATGGTGACCTCTTTGTTGGCTTTGGCCTTCCGCGCCGACTTCACCTTCTTGACGGGAGGAGCAGCAAGTCGTGTCTCAATGGACATTTCCTTCGCGACAATCGAAGGTTTCTTTTGAGGTGTGGTGATTGCATCCGGAGCTTGTTCAAGTCTTTTTGGGGGCACCAGCATATCCCATACAGGCTCTGACGGGCTCGCAGGCTCTGACGAAGACGACATGGGTCGAAGCAATACGAGGGTCGAGCTGTCCCAGTCGTGATCCATCCTTGGCGAGTAGGCGGGCGTCGAGGGCTCCGAGTCAATGAAGGTGCCGAAGCTTCGTGCAGACATAGGTGGTGACATTGGACCTGGAGACCTAGGACTTGTGGCGGAAGAGATGATGGTTTGTGAAGGAAAGCCGTTCCCAGAAAATCGATGGGGCAGATCGGGTGACGTTACGCGCGGCGCCTTTGGTAGTCCATGGGTGGAAAGCGGTCTCCTGTTTACCGCCGAAGCGCCAGGAACTGCAAGAGTGCTCATGGTTGTGTGCTGGGTGCGTCCGAGTCGGGACGGGGCCTGTCGGGAGCAAATTGGCCGAGTCTGCAGAGTGTACAACCGATGGTTGGTATGAAACAACGTTTCGGACAGAAATAATAACCAAACTTAGTATGATGAAGAGGGTGGCAGTCAGAAGGAATGTGTAGGCAAGGCAACAATGTCAGCGAGCGGGGTGCGACGAGACAAGAGTACGGGAAGGACAAACTGCGCCCCCAAAACTAAAGCATCCGATAATGAGGGTCGAAGGTTGTACCACCTCTTCAGGCTGCAGCCGACATGTTCGTTATATGAATGCACCACACACGCGCCATCCGCGCCACAGAGCAGCATAAAATGGTAGGGGTCGCGCAAGTTGCATGCTGGCGCGTTTTTCTGCTCTGGTGGCAACGCAACCCAAGTGAACGCGTCTAAGCTATTCGGACGTTATTTGGCGATCTCTGACAATGGTAAAATGGTACGATTTTTGCAGCGCAGGACGAAAGTTGAAGGGATGAGGCGCTTATGCCGGGACATGATTGGCTGGCAAAGCCCTGTGGACAACACCTGCTACGCCGCAGCTTCATATAGAGCAGCGGCTAGAAGCTTGATAACGCCGAACGTTGCTGCTTCCGGGGCATGGTTCAACGTCTGCTGAATCCTGATCGGTGGGTCTCAGCTCCCCTTGTCCAAACTTTGGATGGTTCGGAAGAAGTGTTGTGTGCAGAAGTACGCTCATTGGCTGGCAAGTTGAGCCAATGAGCTGTACGAGGCAGTATTTGAGCTGCGCTCCAGCTCTAGCGAAGGGAATATGAACTCAGCTCATTGTCACCGGAGCCTGTCCACAGCATAGTTTGGACATTGATGAGTGAGCCTAGGCTTCCAGAGGCAAGTATTCGCCTACGATGGTTCGTATGTGCGCGACAATGACGATACCCCCGTCGGCTATCAAAGTTGGGACCACGCGTTCGTCGAGCGTGCGAGCTGGGAGAGATTCACGGAGGAATCCTTTTGCCCAGAGGGCTGAACAGACCTTCGGGCCGACGAGCGGTTGACCTCCCGGCTGACTTACACAGACAGGCGACAGTCAATCAGACAGCACTTGGCTGTAAGCTGCACAACGGGGAAGTAATGTCGCATGCTCGGTGTGTACCGAAAACATTATTGCAATATGCGTCTGAGGACCAGGCACAAAGCGCAGATGTTCGAGTCAGATTGTGCGAAGTTAGCGGACACGGAAAAGTCCGTCATTGTTCTCCCTAATACAGTAGCGGAAGAGGCGCAATAGCGATCGTCGCTGCATCCTGCGCCTCCAGCGTGCAGCTGTCAGAAGAGCGCCAGCGCGGAAGAGGCTTGATGGATGCGCAAGCGTGGTCTTGAACAGTCGGCGTGCAGATGCTGTGCCGTCGAAAGTACAGTAGTGTTGTTGGAGAGGGGCGGGGAGGTGTCAGAAATGAGTGACAGGCGTCGGCGGCAATTGCGACTTGGCGCTCAGAATCAACGTCAACCACCTGTTGTAGCGAGGCCCGTCCTCTTCCAGCTCGGCCATAATAGCCTCTTCGCCTGACCATTTAGAGCATCTTATCGACACGCATTGCCTGGGAAACATCGCCCATTTCACTCAGATCATCTGCCGCGCGTCATGCGCCATCTGCAGTGGAATGAGGTTGTCCGCTTGATCTATCTGCTTTGCTAAACATTCCTCCGACTTCTCCCATCTTATGGGCCCCCTTACAGTGTGTAGACTGGACAGTTGCCCCGGCCAGTGTACATGCTGCGCCCGCGGGGCCTATATTGGCAGCACTGCGGGATCCGGCCACCGCAGCATTGAAATCGTCGAACTTGGCCATCGATCAGCTAGTCGGAAGGGCTGCAGGCTTGCTTCGATATGCACTGTATTTGCTAAGTGTACATATCTCGCATTCCTCAACACCCTCATTGGTATAGCGATGGAGAACCACCGCCAAATTCGGGCCAAGGCGTCAGGTAACACAACTCATTCCTCACTCCGTCGCCGAGGTTGTAAACAAGATCAATCGTTTCTCTTCTCATCATAAATTGGATTCATCCTTGTCATTTTGTTTCACAACTCATCACCCTCCGCTCTTTCATCGCACTCTCTATTGATACTTTCCGTCACTCTTTACAATATGAGGGTAGACGTCTGTCTCTACGCCCTCATGGGCCTCGCAAATGCGTCTGCATTGATCCCACGCGACCCCCAGGGATACAGCGTCGACTCTGGGTACCCTGACGACGAGTATGACTACGAGACAGCAGACTACAAAGAGCCCGAGTACAAAGAGCCTGAGTACAAAGAGCCCGAGTACAAGGACCCCAAGCCTGCTTATGCTCCAAAGGACGATTACCCCGACAAGCCTGACGACTACAAGCCGGCTTATGCGCCAAAGGAAGAATACCCAGAGAAGCCCGCATACGCTCCCAAGGAAGAGTACCCGGAGAAGCCAGCCTACGATCCGAAGCCGGCCTACGAACCAAAGCCGGACTATGCTCCAAAGGACGACTATGCTCCATATTATCCAAAGGATGAGTATGCTCCAAAGGATGATTACGCGCCAAAGGACGCTTATGCTCCGAAAGACGAATACGCTTCGAAGCCCCTGTCCTACGACGACGGCTACAAGGCCCCTAAGAAGCCATGGAAGCCCAAAACCCATCACCCGGAGTTCTTCAGCCTGAAGGTTGATGTACCAGACAATGTGGTCTGCCCAGTGGTTGTTGTCCCTGGCACACCTTGTTCCATTGCCGGCTACGCCCTCAGGTTGGAGAATGGGATCGTCATCGCCACAAAGTATAACAAGTGGTGGGATCCCAAGCTGCCCATCTTTTTCGTCGATGATGACACCCAGGCTTACACGGTGTGTATAATGTGCATGTTGAATCAAGTACCACTATGACTGACATTCATCTCAGGTGAGCAAGAAACCACTCCAGATCTACGTTGACAGCGAGACGGGTGCTCTGAAATACGCCCCGGTTGGATGGCTACCTCCCAACTCTATTTCTACTAGCTTCTTCAAGACCGGCAACAACCCCTACGGTACCATTGGTCCTAGCCCCGCCTACTTCTCCTGGCCCACGACTGAGGGCCGTGCTTTTGGAAGCGCTTTCCAGTTCTGCCCTCTTTCGTGGGGCCAGTACCAGGTCTTCATCACCGATGTCAACTTTGGAAAGAGCGGATACAGTGGTCTACAAAAGGCAGGCTGCTTCTCGCTGAGCATCGCTGCTATCAACGCCAATCCTTGGAAGAAGGGCTAGAAGTGCCTTAGGTCACGCCGAGTTCCGTCAAGGATTTCTCTGCACACAGTACAACCCATTTGCTACACTCCGTAATCGCACCCTCCACCCTCATATCCCCTTATCCACTGTAATTTAGTCAAGATTGAATATGTCGTTTTCACCCATTGATCCATTTTCACAATGCTCTTCTCGGAATCAGGCGAACACTAGAAACGCGGTCATCTTAGCTTTCTCAAATTGAGTACTCACTTTCACCTCCATGCCGGTTGTGTCGTTTGCCTAGCGCGTGACCGTGCGTCACTTTCGCGTGCCTTACCCAATCGCTCCCACTCACAACACTTTTTCATGCGTACGACAACCAGAAACCCCTCATTGGCACATGTTTTGAAACAGACTTTCTAGAAGGTAGTCCTGCTCGCATCGTGGATTGAACACCACATGCGATGGTCGGTTCTATCCACCTGACTACCCTCCACTTCACCAGACTACTGTGACAAATCCACAATCTCACAAGCCAGCGACTTTTGACGTAGTAGGAAGAAGACTTTTGATTGAGTCGCTCCTCTCGAGAAGCCCCAAGGAGCAGGCTGCTCCTCCGCAGGGCGAGCAGTACTACTTACGAACCACTACTATGGCCTCGCTATTAGAGGAACGGAAGGCCAACGCAAGAACATTACGATCCGCGCCATGCACGCCTTACGCCACACATGAATCTCCTAGCCACTCCTACGAACAGCCACCACATGAGACAGCCTCACAAGCTAGCAGCGTGTACAGCACCGACCAAATCGAGAACACAAGCGAAAAGTCGGAGACCCACCAGCACCACCGGGGTGAATCTCTACATGTCAAGTGGAACGAAGACGACGTTCAGCGTATGGCCGGCGAGATCTACGAAGGAACCATCGCAGATGTTCACTTGTCTTTGCTGACATACTGTATGTCCGTAGACCCATTACCTCGGACGAACACTGATGCGCGTGCAACAGGGATTCTCGAAGACATAAAGAACTTCGATATTGCTAAGCGCTATATCAGAGAGCTTGGTGTCGACCAAGGTTATAATCCTGATAGAGAGATCAACGCGCACATACGCAAGCTTCTAAAGGACGTGAAGAGCATGCGACCAAGGTGAGTTGGCATTGGGCACCGCAGCCTTTCTTCACAACGAACTTTGCAGGGCTAATCTAGGGATTCCAGGCGGGCGAAACCTCCGGTTCTTGGTAAGCTGAAGGCCCCAGCCATCCGTTCCAAAGCTAGCCATGCTACCTTCCGGAACTCGTATGCTGGTGAGACTTTTGCTGATTTTCAAGTCCTATCGTCCCGTAGAGTTCAGAAAGAGCCCAAAGTTCAGCAGTCAGAGTCCAGAAGTCCAGCTTCGACCCCAACCAGAGATTACCCACCGAACAGTAAGCTCAATCACACGCAGATCGTGACACGATACTAAAAGCGACACAGCTCCAGATCGTCCAGCACCTCTCAGTGTCCGTTCAAGAACGAGCAACAATACTCCAACAGCAAGTTGCCGCTCTGTGTCATCACCAGTCACCGGTGGCCGGTTTGAGTTTGGGACAGATGATGTGTTTGGCATACGGCGACCCAGCGCATCTAGTCTCCAGTCCACACTGGTTGGTGAAGATACACAGGCCACTCTCACCGTGAGAACTACCAGAAGCGTCATATCGCAAGCACAAGACAGTATAGATGCCACAGAAGACGATGACACGTATAGCGCAGAGTGCTATGCTACCTCCAGCAATAGGTCCAGCCTGGAGACAGCGTCAAACGAAAGTCGTCACGGGAGCCAGGGCCTCTACTCATATAGCCCAGCTACTCCAGTCCTACCCACCTCGGAACCTCAGGCCACGATCCAGGGCGCTGGACAGCCTCCAGCCAGGCATGCCCGTCTCAGAATCAGGGTGCCCAGCCCGCTGACCAACGCACCTAGATTCCATCGTCCTCTCCCGCTACGCAACTATGAGAGCGAAGCCCACCTTTCTCCGACCGCTCGAGCTCGAGGCATATCCGATCGCAACCGCGCCATCTCAGCAGGAAGCATACTCCACAACAACAGGTCCAATTCCTCTTCCAGCCGTGATGACCGACGCCGTCCACTACCGATACAGCTAGCCAACATACATATCCAGCCATCTCCAACGAGAGACCTGCAGCGCATCTCGCCAACTCAAATCCAGACCGCAATCCAGAACCCCAGCGCCGACGTCGAAGAGTCTCCTGATGACGAATGGCAAGATGAACCCGACGACCAAGACGACCATTCCTCAACATCCACATACGAAACATACCAAAGCACTTCCCTCTCCGACGCCCTCACCCTCGCCGACTTCCCCATCCCACCCATGCACAACCCCGTCGGCCAACTACCCATGACAACCATCCGCGTCCTCACGCGCCTCGACGCCGCCGTCACCACAGGCGAGCTAGACACCTCATCTACGACCGCCGCGCTCGCAACCGCGTACCGCACCGTCGCGGCGGACATTGTGCGTCTGCGCGATCTGCTCGGCCAGACGCGCGCCCGTGGCGAGACGCTCGGGAGCGTGGATTGGCAGACCTTGTCGCCTTTTGAGCGCGCGTGGAGGGAGGTAAATGAGGATCTGCTGATTAGTATCTATGGAAGGCAGGATACGGAGTTGACGGCGCAGGATGTCGAGTATGTGGATTTGATTGCGAGGGATTTGAGGGAGAGCGCGAGTGCGAGGTGGGTGCATGAGGTGTTTTGTGAGGAGGTGGAGATCTTTTGAGGTGGAGATGGGGAAGGGTGCGGATTGGATGTTGATGGTGGAGTTGGGATGGGATGATTGTGGGCGTGGATGGGGATGTGTGTGCTGGGTTTGGATAGTGCACCAATACTCCGTTCCTTTTTTGTCCTACGATACCCTTTTCCTTGGGCACAAAGGTATTGCCAACCGATATGGCAGATCAACGCAGGTGTCGTTGGAATACTTCGCGATCGAAGTTCAATTCGGCAGAGAGTGCCTAGTACAAACAAGTGGAATGTGCTCTTGATCGGAATTCAAGTCCAGCGAACATCGTCCTCTAAAATTTGTGCTGTCCTTCAATCCTCATTCAATCCCTTGATCTTCTTCTCCTCTACAATCCTCCGCTCCAGACTACATCTCAACACCCTCTTCTCCTCCCCCACACCCATCTTCTTCAACGCATCGTCGTCCTTATCCCAATATACCGCCCATCCATACCCTCCGCTTTCTTCTTCCACAGCGACTAGACACTCCTCTCCTTCTAACGTCATTCCTTGTTCGTCCTCCGTCCAATCCCAAGTACCAACTGTGTGTTTCTTTGCTTCCGAACGTGGCCCGTAGCGCAATTCGCGCGTGGATCGGTCGGCGTATATCCACTGGAGTTTCGGTTTCGCTGAAGGGTCGGACGATGTTGGGGTGGGTATAGTGCTGACAATGCCTAGTACAGGCGTATAGGGAATTGGTCGGTGCGGGAGGTCATCGGGCGGAAATGGGAGATAAAGGCCCGTGAATGGGTGGGGCGCGTCTTCGCCATCGGGTCCTTTTGCTGGGAGTTTGGTCTTTGGGTCTTTGGGCCATAGTTTGACCTATATTTTTATAAGCATCCTAATGGTGGTTTCATGGGCGGAAAGAGCGCATACCTTGCCGTCCTTCAAGACTACTATCGCATTGTGGACTTCATCTTTCTTCCGGCTCTTCGCGTCGCAAAATACGTCTAAATAGAACTCCTCTCGTCGCTCTTCTGCCTCTGCTTCCTCGTCAAGTATACGCTGGCGGTGCACGGCCTCGCTTGCGCCGATGGAGATGGGGATTCCGGCAAATAGAACTTCCATTTCAGGTGTAGTCGCGTAGATCAGGATAGTTAATGGGTATGGGAGTACGGTATAAAGATCTGAAAATCATGGCGAAGTGGTGTGCAAAGCAAGGTTGTTGATTTCTACAGCTTGAACTGGGATGAGGCGCGATGCTGTCATCGCCTGTGGGGAAGTGGAGCTTGGACCCGCGCCGCTTGCAGGGGTCTTCGTCTGAACTTCATCTCATCCGTTTCTCCCATTCTTGCTTGACTTATAGCCTCATCTCCTGCAACGCGCATGTTGCCATACTTCCTCTCTCTAGTATGAGCAGTACTTCGTAATGGTCTCCTCGTCAATTTCCCAGTGTCGATATTGATGGTCGTTCCAAAGTCCTTCTGGATCCGGTCGACCGCGCTCGGAGTAGTCCTCAAAGTCGACGATGTAGCTGCGGAACTGTTATTATAGCACCTTTGCAAACCACCGAACCACTTACCAGGTCCTAGTCTCCCGATTCCATATCAGGTTTCGCATGGCGCTGTCGAAGAGGTAGAAGCCGCGTTTGAATACTTCACTAAATTCTGGTCAGCAGGCAAAGCACCGTATAGGCAAGAGAGCTTCTACTTACATGATAGCACGCTTGAAGGATGCCCTCAGCGCTTCTTTTTCCTCCATATCCATCTTACTCAGTAGCTCGGACGAGACACGCTCGCCAGGCACCTTAGTCATAAGAATGAAGATCGCAAACCCCCATGACATGCCCAATCTATCCACTCCGGGAGGCTGCCAGTCACCCACCACCTCTATGAGATGCGGGGTAGTGGCGCACTGCGTTTCATGAAACTTTCGAAGCGCGTGGACTTCTTTCAAAGTATCTTCGTTCGGTGTCGCAATCGGGTGGGTTGCATCGTAAAGCATTCGCTTGCTTATCTCCAGTTCGCGTAAGAGAAACGGATGTCTCTTTTGATCACTCTCTTTTGCAAGCTCGGCGCGATCACGGCGTTTCTCTGCCTGGAGTTCTTCAAGAGCCTTTTCACTTCCTTTTATTCTACTTCTGCATTAGTTGGGTCTATGGGAATGCTACAAGTGTATGCGACGCACTGGAATTTCACTTTGACGACGGCCGATCCTGCGCCCGAATGTGTTTTATTCGGATCATGAACGCAGACACATTCAAAGACTTCTCTAGCCTCGAATGGCGGCTGCACTTGCTGGTACTTGATGTGCGAGATTGATTTAATCAGCTTCCAGGAAGAGCCATCGCTGAAACGGATGACGGCATTGAGAAACCCTTGTCGAAGACCCTCCGTCTGCGATTTTGCCGGGCACAGCTGGATCGTTTGTGTTTGCTCAAGAGCTGTCCCAGTTTCCATGTCGCTGGTTATGTTGAATGGGCGGGAGTTACTGTGGACTTGTGGGCGGATGTCGGTGGGTCGCGAGACTTATATGCTGAGCTACGGACTAGCGCGCCTTACCCGTTTGGGACCACATTGTTCCTTCCGTTCGCTCCCAAGTTCGCCCTAAACAGACACAGACAAACAATCACCTCTGTGGACATACGTGAAAGTTCCCAGCACAATGCAAATGGCCCCGCGAACACTGGCGCCAGCTTCCATAAATGGAACTGCCCGAGTCCTTCCCGGTCAAGCCCCAAGTCTGCTGACCTCTCAACTCTCAACTCTCGACTCTCGACTCTCGACTCGCGTTCTACTTCGAAGAAAAGATAGTATGGGTTCGTGTTAAACCCCTTTTCTTTGTGCATTCAGTTGGACTGACACACTACAGGTAGCAACGATAGCGGCGATGGCTCCAACGAGCCTGGCAACGGCTTACCCAAATACTGGCTGAACATAGAAGAAACACTTCGTGAACCTATGCCAGCCTTGTTGACAGGCAAGACAAAAGTCGAGACCACCAGCAACGCCGGTACCATCAAAAAGTTCTTCCACGGAGAATTGGCTAGATGGGACACATTTGAACAAGATGTGCTTACCTTCTACGAAGAAATACGCACGACTGAAGAGCTAGCCCGGTGCAGAAACCTACCAATCGTACCAGATCACGCAATCCGAGAACTGAACAAATACGCGGCCACCGACGAGGTCATTATGAATGGTGGTGAAACCACGCTCTCAGGTCGATTTTTCCAGAACGCCCTAGTGCCAGTCATCTCTTCGGTCCATACGATGGCTTCAAAAGAATATGGCTCAACCAGCAACCCACCTTGGTTACCTACGTCGCTGACATTCGGCGATTCATGGATCATCGACAAGCCTGATCGAGCTGTAGGCCTCCAGCCGGATATCGTTCTGAAGTTGCGAACAGATGATGAGCACAAAGTACGCATGGTTGGCGAGCTCAAATTCTGTGTAACCGTTGATCTACAAAAAATGGTCGACCAAGCGGTTGATGGCGAAGGAGAAAAGTTCGATGCTATTCTTGGTTTGTTAATCCTTTGTCCTGAAGCCAGTCTGCTAACTTCCTTAGGCCAAATCATTCAATACATGCTAACGTATCGAATTAAGTATGGATTCCTTTCTAATTACACCAGCACAGTCATGATTCTCTTGGAAGATTTTACTGATGCAGCTGATAAAACTGCTCCATGCATCTACTTCTCTGATGTTATCGAATTCTCGGATTGTGTGGATGAAGCGAAATCGAAGATCAGCGTACGACTAGCTCTCTTCTATCTGATCCAAAAGACATACTCCAAGACTGCAGAGGACTGGACAATTTCCGAAACCTCTGTGCGCCTCACAAAAGACTGGATCACAACTGAAGCTGGAAATCCTCGTGATTTGCTTCCGCCTCGAAGTGAACAGCGGCTAGGGGTAGACGGCAATTCATCTTTAGACTTCGTTTCCATGACACCGAAGCCACCAAAACAGGCAGAGCCACCAAAACAGGCAGATGAGGCTCAACCACCTCTGACATCGGAGTTCCAAGCTGAATCTACAGGTGGCGTGCGTAAAAAGGTATCGTTCCCTGATCTCAGAGAGTCTGGACCTTCTTCCCCCGAGCTGGATACGCCATCGGGGCCACCGACCAAGCCTTTCCCATCTTTTCCGACCTCACTAAAGCCTGCAAGCTCCACTTTGTTCTCCGCAAATTCTTGGCGCAACACGTCCGTCGCGCGGACAGCTACGAATGATCAAGCTCAGCCAGAAGATACCGACGAAGAACTAGAGGCCGGTCTGGACCAACTGAGTATCGAGGATGCAAAATCGGACCCTTCGCCTGGTATTCGGAGTCGTACGCGGAGTAATCGGGGTAAGTAAGGCCAATCTCACTGGAGTCATGGACCCCTCTTGAGGACGTTTGCACGCCGCGACGCCCACGGACTTGCTGATTTGTAGCAGTTCAGGACACCCACATCAGGACCAAGGGCTGTAGAATTTCTGCCACGTATACTTTGTAGTCATTCAGGGCTAAGTATGAATTTTTTATTCCATGTTCATTTCGTTGCCGAAAGCCTTCAGCCTCACTCATAAGGCTTTTCTCGTAGACTCAGAATCAGCGCTCTATCGGGCAAATGAAACCACGCATTCCTTAACTTCATTCATATTGTTCCGGACGCCTACCAGCTTGCGTCTTTATAGCAGCTCAAGACACCCACACCAGGATTGCTTGTATAAAACCTTTATCATGTGTACTTCGTAGTCATTCAGGGTCAAGTATAAGTTTCTCATTCCATGTTCATTTCGTTGCCGAAGCCCTTCAGCCTTACTCATAAGGCTTCGGTCAGAGATGCGGGATCATCTATCTGTCATCCCGAGTCTATCGGGACTTCTATACAGCTCTTTGCCCTGCTTACAGCCTTCTTATACGCCGCAGACTAGGTTAACTGTCTGAAATATCCCAACTCCTAAACAGATAATCGCCCCAAGCTGTAGCCACGCGCTCTGGTTTGAGTTCGTACCAATCTTCAAAGTCGACGATGTAACTTGTCGACATGTTAGCCAGACGTCATCGACTGCGGCAAATTGAAACCTACCACTTCTTAGACTTATCGTCCCACATAAGATTGCGCATGCCACTATCACCGAGGCGCACGCCCAACTTACAAATCTCCCTATGCTATGGTAAGTATGAAGACTAAACGTGGGTCACATGTGGTACTTACATATATGCGACCTTGAATGCCTGTCGTATCTCCTCGCGCTCCACGTCGGTCATCTTGAAGAAGTCGTCGTCGAGTTGCTTGGCTGGGAGCTTTGTCATGAAGATGAAAACTACATAGCCACCCGGCATATACTCTTTGTCCCGCGGATGCATATCCTGACGATGGAAACACGTCAACAAGTGGGGAGTATATTCGCAATCAGCCTTGGCAAAGCGATCGAGTGCTATGATCTCATCGTGAGTGTACTTGTTGATCTGGTCTGTGGGTGAGGTGGCCACGCGATGGCGCTCTGTCCAGTATTCGAGGCTGCTGAGCGCGGACTCGAATTCTCTTGCGCTCAGTCTGCCTGTGAGAGCCTCTTTCCGCTCACTAAGAGTATTGGCGATGAAATGCTTGTTTTCTCCACCGGGACGGACCCTATTTGTAGTTAGTAAATGAGCTTTCGACATGGTGATCATACTTACTGGTATTTCACCTTGATTACCGCGTCTTTTACGCCAGGAAGACGATTTTTATTATCCTGCAGCAGAGTACATGCAAAAGTCTGTCGGCCCTCGAAGGGCTCCCCTGCTCGCTGATATTTGACGTCGCATAGGGCCTCGGTGATCTTCCATCGGGTGCCACCCACACGAAGGATCTTGCCGAGGAAGTCATTACCACGCTTGACAAGCTTGACAGAAGGGAGGGATGGGGCCAAGGGAGGGCAACTTGATGATCGCATCGTGTTGATATCGTCGAAATACCAGAGTTGAGTAAGGTCGCGCGAACAAAGGAATAGAACAAGATATATCGTGACTGTGAGCTTGAGACTCGCTCTCACTAGCTTGGGCGCGCTACTTGCCTAATCATGTGATGTTGCCGACTGTAAATTTGTTAGACTAGCGAATGCGCTAGAACGTGCAAACAACCAAGGCTTTCATTATTCTCCGGTTCCGACGGTGGACCAGACAGTCTCCCTCATTTCGGGGATGTTGGAAGTGTTACTGGTATTCAGTTCCGATGACAGCTTCTCAACGTGAAATTTACCGTGAGGGCCCTAGAGACCGACATTCTTGTAGGCCTTTCCAGCGTCAAAGATAAACTGGTGATCGTGAGGTCTCACGGACGGCACACCTCTTACACTACTCCAGAAGAACTTGTCGTTGAACTCACCGAGGTACTCCTGCACGAAATTGGTGCTTGTGTGCAGCAGTAAGAGCGGCTGTATTAGTATGATAATAGGAATGTGTGTTATCTGGTGATGCAGGCACGTTGAGAAAAGACACTTTAACAACAGCTGGTCGAGAAAAGCATTTAAAAACAATGCTCCAATAATAAAGGTACTAGAACTCTCTTGCCACGTAGGATGGGTACTGTAGTAAAGAAAGCCGTGTATTTCAACCACCTAGCGATTTCAAGGCTTGTCTAAGGGCGGTCCAGCAACGTTCCTCTAGCGGTCTCTATCTGAGGATACAGCCGTAGCACTAGTCGGCACTGATAATGTTATTCATGGCTTGCTTCGCCAAGGCCCCAAATCCGATACTCTTCGTCGCAAAACTCGGGAGGCGTTGCATTCACATCGACGACGCGACAGTCCTCAAAGTCAATTATGTAACTAAGCAGAGTCATCAGAATTGGTCAGAAAGTCCTTAGGGGCAAGGGACTCACCACTTGCGGTGTTGCTGGTCCCAAATAATGTTGCGCAATGCACTGTCGTTCGGTTGCACGCCACAAGCCCACACATCCCTAGATCTGAATCAGCAGGTCCCCTCATATGTCAACCGGGAAACACTTACTCTAAGGCTTCTCGAAAAACTTTGCGGACTTCATCGCGCTTTGCCTTCGACATTGCGCATAAGGCTTTGTGTGACAGTTGTACGCCAGGCACCTTGGTCATGAGGATCATTACAAGAAAACCGCCAACAATACCTTCTTTGTGCGTGTCAGGTCGGACGGCCGTTTCCATGAACTGCAAAAGCTGAGGTGTGCTTTGACACCGCAAGTTCGCGAATCGACGAAGTGCAGTCACCTCCTGGACGGTGTCATCGTTGGGATCAATTACCGGGCGCGTGCAGGCATAAATCGCTGACTCCATCCGGGCGATGCCTCGGTGAATCCCCTCGCGTCCGGTGGGGTGATTTAACATATCTTCTTGGTATTCGGCAATGTAGGATTGGTAGTGCCTTATCGTGTCATCCCACGCGCGGACCCTGCTTGTGTGAGCGTGTAACAAGCTGGAGGTAAGCCAACTTACTGGAATTTTACCTTCACTACTGCCTCTGCCATGTCGTTGTACGCGCCGCATGGATCTTTATGACAAGTTGCCGTGAAAACTTATCTGGCTTCGCATGGACTATCTGCCTGCTGTAGCGCAAGCTGGGACAAGGGTGTTGTGATCCGCCATCGCGAGTCGTCGTCGAAACCGACTGTACGGCCTTTAAATTTGCATTGGCTGGACATCATTGGCACGAACGATTATGGCGATGACGATCGGGTGACTGGAGAAGAGGGGAGTACAGCTCGTCATATTTTAGGACACGCAAATTATGGTAGCGGGACGTTTGGGTTTCACCCACGCAGGGTTAATTGGTAGAAAACCAAATTGGATCTTGGATGCAAGAACTACACCGGCATTGTGGTTTGGGAACGACTTGATATCTTTCGTATTACATCGTTGCGATTACCTCGGAAGGACAAGAAGCTGTTGAGCACTTGACAAATCCTGACTTGGCGGCCCTATGACAGCTGCTTCTTTCAGTGCATCAAACCCCACGAACCTGCTCTTCAAGCCACAAGGAACCACTCCGATTCCATCACTACACATTTCATACTGCTAGCATCTATCGTTATAGGTCCCCTTACCCTCATTAGCATGTCGCAATCGATTTTCGACGAGCTGTCGGCCGACACCGTGACCGATGTCCTTTTCCTGGCGTCGCTGAGCGATACAGAACTCCAAGCCTTCGATACGTATACACGACAAACTAGACAAGGTTTCCGGGATGCTATCGACGCGTTGTACATCTGCAAGTAGGATTTGGATTACGCCCTAAAGAGGTTCGCCTCCCACAAGAAAGCTAGGCTACGGAGACTTCGCGAAGAGGCCCGAAGGAAGGACAGCGTGTTCCAGATCCAGCTCGACAGTGAAGCCCGCATATCGGACGCCGGAAATTTCGCTACCGAAGGGCAAGTCCCTACTACAGGAAAAGGCCGTCAGCACGCACAAGCTGTACCGCGGCCGGTCACGACTCTTCTCGCTCGTCGCATCGACGAGTTTTCCAAAACCGAAAATGTTGATTGTACACCAATGGTGAGGAGAAGGATATCATCAACAGCCGTCGTTCACGATTGCACACTTGCGGACGACTCTAGGGATCCCCGCGCCGGCACCAAACAACGACGGACTCCCGAACCAGACTCTACCTTCCAGCGCAGTCGGAAAATTGCCGTGTTAACCCCACCGCCGAACGTTTCTACTGCTCGCCAGCTGGGAAAGAATCATCAAGCTATACCCGCGGTCAGCGACAGAGCAGGTCGCGCACAGTCACTGGAACAACCAGCTCTTCGTCGTTCGTCGCGTCTGCGCAGAGCCCTGACGACGATTGAAACCTCACAGCCGGATAACGTCATCAATAGAAAATCATCAAGAAAAGCAGACCCCGAGACCACATTATCCTCAACTGCACCGACAACGAGCACAACAACTCTCACGCCTGAACTCCAACATCCTAAGCCCATACGCCAAGGGCGCCCACCTCTCGTCGTACCGTTATTCTCAGAACCTGCTGGAGAGCCTGACGCCGGATCACCAGGAGACACCAACTCGGGGCGACCCGAGCGTCTGCCTGGCACTTCGAGGTTACCTGGTGGAACTTCTTCCGCAGCCGTATCGACCGTGCCTAAATCAGGGCGAGTGCTACGTTCGGGGAGACCTCCTTTGCCGATACCTCAATCTGAGCCGTCAGTCGCCATTAGAGGTCGTGTGCGCCACCGCCGTCGCGAGCAAGAACTGTCACCAGATATCGTGGGATCGCCATCTCTTACGCCGCCGCCGAATATCTCCACAGCTCCCACCAAACGTGTGCGGGACACGTCCGACAACGAGACTGAGAAAGCATCACCAAAAGTGTCACCTGTCAGCCGTACGCCTGCTGTGATCGCATCAGCTGCAAGATCTAGCAAACCAGATTCACCTCAGCTCAATACACAAATCGCAGTGCGGAGTCGAGTAGCGTCCAACTCTGCTTCAACATCCTCGACGTTGTCGTCTCCAGTGGCTGGTCCAGTAATGTCTCAAATCGCAAACTCTCGACGGGCATCAACTGCCATTTCGCAAGAGAGTGCGATAGCACAGCCAGCTCCGGCCGCCAATACCAGCGCTACTGCTGCTTTGCGGTCCTTCAACCTTGATGGCAAAACTTCTGCGGAAAAGAGGCCTAATACAGCGAGTGCTGTAGATAATATCGCAGACATTTCGTCGGACGACAAAGCAGAGAGTCGAGGACGGCCCCAAGCAGAAGATCAGGTGCGCCTCCGCGAGAAGTATACCTATGGCCACATCGCCCCTTCAACTCAAAAGGCCGGCGAGGCAAATAGTTCCGAAAACCAGCCTGATAGCGTCGACAAGAAGACCTCAAACAAGCGATCACGATCCAACCTGAGCCCTGTCTGGTGGTCCGAGCAGCCCAACACCACGGTTGATGTTTCTCGTACCAGTCCTGAACCAACGGTCGATTCTGCCTCCACGACTTCATACAATTCCAGAACGGACTTCTTTGCAAGGTTGCGAGAACGAAAGAC
Source organism: Paraphoma sp. B47-9 (assembly GCA_001748405.1). Taxonomy (NCBI): domain Eukaryota; kingdom Fungi; phylum Ascomycota; class Dothideomycetes; order Pleosporales; family Phaeosphaeriaceae; genus Paraphoma; species Paraphoma sp. B47-9. The sequence continues at coordinate 259,398 of BCLK01000278.1, forward strand.
GGGCTCACAGGTGCGAGATGCCGTCCTCACGCCACTAAAGGACGACCAACTCCCCGAGCCACAGGAAGGAGCGCCGCTTTTTCTCCCTGCCGACGGAGACCGCCTTTGGTATCTCGGATTCCTTCAACCGTGGAACGACTTCAATGAACAAGTCATCAAGTTCTGGAAGAGCAACAGGTGTCGCGCCGCCTTCGCCGAACTTAACGACGAATACGTTCTTCCGCCTCGCAATGCGCGTATCAGCTTCTTCAACACTGCCACCGGGGCCGAGAAGCTTGAGTCGTTCTTCCAGCGCCACGTGCTAGATGTTGTGGAGAACGTGTGGAATAAGGTATTGGAGACGAAGACGATGCAGGGCGCAGGCGTTCCGAAGGAAATGCACGCTTTTGGCCCAGAACACGACGATCTTGGTAATGCCGAGTTGGAATGGAAACCGACCTTTGTGTTCAAGGCGGATATGGGCGATGGTGATGAGGATGATGATCTGGAGACCAGGTTACTCGGACATGTAGAATACCTGAGCGGCAGGGACGATGCGTTGGTCATTGCCCTGGACAATGTCAAGAGAAACTCATGGGGGAGCTTCAGATGCGTAGTGGGTAAGTATTGATGACCCCGGAATCATGCCGGGCGACGAGTCTACTGACACAACGAACAGGAGAGATCGCACAGTACATGCTCATGTCAAGCACACGCTACGCCTTCCTCGTCTCCGCTTCAGAGATCACGTTCCTCAAATTCGACGTCATTCAAAAGACACAGTACAACGTTCCCGCAGGCCAAGATCCCGTCGACCTCTTCCATGAGCCGTGGCTCTTGTATTCTGAGCCCATCAAGTTCGAAGACGTGCTAGAGGAGGAAGACGAACAAGATACCATGGATGAGGATAGCGACGACGAGGAGAACCCGATAAAGACAGTCAGCGTGAAGATGGCGCTGCTGTATTTGCTGTACTGCAGCACGAAGAAGGGCTGGGAGCTGCCGGCTGATACGGGTCGTAGCTTGAACTATTTCGCGAAGACAAAGGCTGGAGAGGGGTGGAAGCCGATGTTGTCTTGGATGAAGAAGTAAGAGGTCTCTGCTTGTCGACCGTCTTTTGATACTTTCGCTTTGGTATTTGGGACCGACAGCTAGCTAGTTTCCTGTTAACTGGCAAAGGTCTATTGGGTATCTCTCGGATTGTCCAGCAAGTCTGGCGTAAGTTATTGGTAGCTAGAGCATGAGACATCCGAAAAATGCGAGCATCGCGGAAACGTAGCTGCGCTTTTTACTTGATGTACTCGGATATTCCGTGCGCGTCAAGCCCGATCTCTACAAAAATGTCGAGGGAAGAACTCGTCTCAAGAGCATAAGAGGTTGTCTTGCAGTGTCCAGGTATAATCGTTGTTTGTGAAGATGCTCATGAGAGAGCAACAGCAGCATTGCACTCCTCATTGTTGGAGGCAGCTGTAACACAAGCCCACTTGCAAAGCACCTACCTCACGCTCTGCATCTCGCACAAGAGCGCAAACTCTTGCGGCCTCAACCTCCAATTCGAAAGCAGCGCACACAACAACCTTAAGCCGAGGCACACTCACCTCCACTGCAATCTTCATTTCCACGTCAAACACACAAGCCAACAATCCAGAACACACCAGCTTACCCATCCCACCTCCTTCTCAAAGTCCCAGAGCAGTCCGAACAAGCATCCACCTAGCCCCGACCCAGCCCTCGGAGTGGCTTGCACGATACCTGCAAGCCACAGCTCCCCCCCGTCTTAGCCGCTAGGCACACAACGCCATACCTCGGAACCTTCTCCGACCTCGACATCACTATTGGCGACGTTGAAGCGCACATTGGCGAGATGCGGGATGGATAGAAACGTTAATATCACGACGTGTTGGTGTTGTGAGGGCCTGGCGGGTGGATTCGGAGGCGCGGGAGAGGGACGCGAGCTGTAGATAAAAAGTGGAAAGATACCGAGGCATGTCTGATGCGTCTTATTGGCGGATATGCTGCGGGTTGTGTGTGTGGGCGGGAAGAGTGATGTATGGGGATTGAATCTGGGGTACGGGGAGCCTCGGTCCCCTTTGCGGATCTGTGGAGCTGATTGGGTAATGGGGAAGATCTGAGGCACGGTATTCTGGTGCGCGCCCAGACATGTTGGGTTCCAAGCACCGGGATTTGATGCAGAGATCAACGTTCCCGGTGTGTTGGTTAGAGTATGTAGATGGCAAGGAGTGATGTGCTATGCGGTTTAGATACGCGAGACACATTGCACGCTCTGGGTATGCAGAGATGCACTGCGTGGTCCACAGAAGAACTCTGCTGCAGTGGAATGTAACCGGGTGGGCGGCAAGAATGGTGTAGGAATGTGCTTACTCCACCTCTGGACGCGCCCCACGGTAGTCGACTTTTGTGAGCAAAAGGCGACTCATTAGCAGCTGGACGTAACTGTATCGTTCTTTCCATATCCAGTCACACTTCGACAATTAGGCGAGGTCAGCAGCAAATCGATCGATGTGCATTGTGCTGTAAGCACGTGGCTCACAGCCACACGGTTATCGAAGGATGCATCATCAAGCGAAGTAAAAGGCTCTGTGGTGTGGCCTGACTGTTGACTGGATCCGCGGCCTTGGCGCTCGTTAGAACATCTTGCATTGGTGGGTGTTGGCGTACGCAAGTAGGAGCGGGGCGAATTGGGCGTCACCAGTGCGGATCAAAATAACGGTGTGTGTGGGAAAGAGCGGCTAGTTTGACACTACTAGGTCGCAGGCTTGGAGACGTTGCATGATGAACAACGGCTTTGTGAAGCACATAGATATTCGAACCAGTCGAACTGGTCATCTGACCAGACACCAGGGACCAGGCGCTGAACGGTCAAGCTGTACAAAGCATTTTGGGCCCTTGACCTGGAAGACTTGTGTCTCTTCTTGTGGGCTTTGCTTCAGTCCAAGCACCGGATCCCGGCGGTGGCGGCGATACGAGCTTAGCTGGAAGCAAGGTGCGGCAGATGGTAATGCAGCGCCAAGAGAGCTTCCGGTCTCATGCGGCTCGTTGCCTCCCTGTACAGAAGCGACGCATCATCCCATCCTGAAGCCAAAGTCGCGGAGGAATAGCCCGAATGAGATGATCTAGGCTGACATTGCGGAGCAAGTCACCTTGAAGGATGCTGTTTTACCCCGCGTGATGGTGGAGACATCGTGACGTGGGGATCATTGACAGTGCGCCAGCCGTACAATGCTTCCATATCACACAAAGAACAAGCAACTCGATTGCCACATATTCCTGGTCGCAAGCACCTGCCATGCCTTGAGCCGTAGCCACTGACTGCAAGCGTCAATATGAGCCTGCTAAGAAAGAGCTTGCGGTACTGGGCATCTGCTCATTGGCTGCTGAGTGGGTCCCGGCTGAAAATGGCGTTCGCGAAGGCGGGGTCTCCACGCTGCCAAGCCTTCGCTCCCCAGCTTTATTCCGCCTTCCTCTTTTCGGCGGCACTCCGCGAAATTTCGTCCAACCTGGTTGACCCTGGACAGGCGATGAAGGAGAATGCAACACGCCAATTCGAGCGCCCTGCCCGTGCCTCGGTAGTTTCTCGATGTTGGTTTGCTGTGGAAACCCACCCTGCTTGGCGATGTGTAATGGCGGGTCGAACAGGGGCGGKGGRCATATAATGAGCGCACCGTGCAACCTTCTTATCGCAGGCTTCAGCTTGTTCCTTCGACCTTCACCAACTTGCTGACGAGACGACCACACGAAACATGGACCACAACGACGTCGAGAAGAGGCCGACGAGCCTCAAGGAGAACATCCACAATGACGGCTCGAGCCAGGACGATTACGAGTGCGAGTTTACTCACGCCGAGCAGAGAAAAATCATCCATCGTATTGATCGCCGTCTTGTGGTAACTGTAGGAGTTTTGTACTGCATCTCTTTGATGGATCGGACAAATCTGAGTGCTGCGTCCATTGCTGGGTATGTTTGGCCATTGGTTGTATTGTGCTCGGCCACGCTGATCAAATTGCAGCATGAACGTGGAGCTGAAACTTAATGTTCTCATGGGAACGGTATCTCGCTATTCAGTCGTTACCCTCGTTTTCTTCACAACCTACATCGTCTTTCAGCCTCCGGCGACAGTCATTGTTCGATATCTTGGACCACGCAATTTCCTATCATTCATCGTTGTAGCCTGGGGCGCCGTGATGATCGGAATGGGCTTTGCGGATCGCTTCGAAACTCTGGCAGCTTTGCGCGTCATTCTCGGAATACTTGAAGCCGGTTTCTTCCCCAGCTGCGTCTACCTCTTGTCGACATGGTACACTCGCTTCGATATTGGCAAACGTTATTCCGTCTTCTACATTCTAGGGAGTTTGGCTTCAGCATGCGCCGGCATTCTCGCTTACGGACTGATGCAGCTGAAGGGCCGCGAGGGTCTCAACGGGTAGGTCGCTCTCTCGAACTTTGACAAGCCTCGACTAACCATCCATTTCCGTAAACAGATGGCGATGGATCTTCATTATTGAGGGAGCATTGACGTGCTTCCTGGGTATCTTGGGATACTGGGCCCTGGTCGACTTCCCAGACAAGGCTCACAAATCTTGGCATTTCTTGAATGAGCGGGAAGCCAAGTTCATCATCGACCGCGTGAACAGGGATCGTGGTGACGCCAAGCCTGAGCCCTGGAACCTGAAGAAGTTCTTGAGCGGCGCTCTTGATATCAAGATCTGGGGATTTGCAATGGTAAGCACACGTCTCCGGCGACTTTAACACGCGATACTGACCAGACCAGATTTTCTTCAACACCACGACCGTCACATATGCCCTTGCCTATTTCCTGCCCATCATTCTCACCGAGAATATGGGTTTCTCGATCGGTGCATCGCAGTGCCTCGTCGCGCCGCCGTATGGTCTGGCCGCGATTGTCATGTATGCCACCGGTTGGTTCGGCGATAAATACCACCTTCGTGGACCCATTATTATTTTCAACATGGTCCTGTGCATCGTCGGGGTGGCGATTATGGGATTCCACAGCAACGCTAATGTCCGATATTTCGGTGAGTGAGCCGACTCTTGATCTCGGTCATATTGCTGATTGAATCTCAGGTGTTTTCCTCACAACCGCTGGAGCCAACAGCAATGTGCCAGCAACCATGTCTTATCAAGCCAACAACATTCGTGGCCAATGGAAGCGCGCTTTCTGCTCGGCCACTCTCGTCGGTATGGGCGGTGTGGGTGGTATCGCCGGAGGTTTGATTTTCAGGTGGGTACTCCTTTCGGCGCTTCTCAATATCATCTCCTAACTGTGTGTAGATTCCAGGATAAGCCGCATTATCGCCCAGGTCTCTATGCATGCATCGCATGCTGCCTACTTACCATCATCATTGTCGGATTGATCTCTCTAGGATCCTGGAGGTCAAACAAGAAGGCCGACCGTGGTGAGATCGAGCTGGAGTACCATGATGATGGTGACCAGAAGGGTTTCAGGTATACCTACTAATCTGTTGGACCGGGTAGGATGGGAGCCTAGGGCCTTTCGAACGCATGAGCCTTAGCTTGAGGCATAACGTTAAGCGATCGGCGAGTCTCCTGATAGCCCATGGACATGGTCCCTTATCATACCTTAAGTACCGCTTGATAGCAATGAATGATGCTTTGATGACAGGCTGACTTCTCTGTTGTGCTGAGAATGGCTGCAAGTGAGTCGTCTCGCGGGCGTGAAAAGTGACATGCCGGAGTACAGCGCGCTGTAATCGCTCTGTCTGCGTGCAGCAGATGACTGGAGTAAATAGTTGTGCCAGTCTGATCAGTAATCGACTGAATAATTGCAGGCTTCCCGGATTGTACCACTTCCATGGTAGATTTGCAATTCTGACAGCATGTGCAAGGGGTACTTCTTTGATGTGACTGGCTACTCTATGCATGGCGAGGGACGGCATGTAGGTGGCTGGGTGACACCGAGTTGGGAATGCGAAAGAACGAGGTGCCGAGGTATGTTTTGAAAGTCACGTGTTTCCGCGTTTTGGTGTCGCGAACCTGGAAAGTACGACTACAGCGATGTGGCGACGTCACAACCCCACTCTACAGACACCTGAATCTATTGAGCATTCTACTTCGTCCCATGCGAATTCACAACCGTGGCTGCCATGTAGCGCGTCACACTGCCACCGGCGCCACCAGATCCCGAATTGACCACCTGCGCGGCGCGCTTTTTTCCACGATCACGGAAGTAACTCCCCCTGATCATAGTAAGGAGGCTCCGTTTGGCCTGCAAACCATCTTCCCCGATCATATCAACCTACACTATGGAGCACAGGTGGTGTCGCATTTGTCACGACACAAGCCACGGTGGATTACTGGAAGCTTTCAGGTCTAGCGATGGCCGACTTCAGCCTCGCCGTTGAAATGGCATCGTCAAAGCGCCAGAGGAAAACTTTCGATATTTCCACGCCCAATCATAGGTATTCGTTTGCGACAGTCGTAGCCCCTCATCGGATTGGCGATGATGCTCGATGTGTGATTGGCGAGATCGCTCTCAAGAGGCGGTAGCTTCATCCAGGGCATTTGACTGTTTTCCATATCGCTCCTTCAAGCTGGATGAGGCACTGCTCGCTTTTCGTACCGCCGAGATCACCGCTCACGAACACAACGAGGACAGCAGCGTACGCCGCCGTGGCAGCGAAGACCTCAGCCCTTCGTGCATTTGTACATAGTGCGACGCTAGAAGCGAAGAGCATTGTATACATTGCAACGAGGCCGAGTTTTGCTTTCGGATTGGGGACAAGATACAAGTTGACAATGGCGCCGATAAGCAGGATTGCGGCGAGAACCATGTCGAGCGCAGCAACTGTGCGCACAACGTGCAGGTTCTTGTGAATTGTTGTGCGATCGTAAGGGTCGTCAGTCTCCCGCTTGCGAAAGGGCCAGTGGTCTTGCAAGAAGCGAGAGAGGTAGTCCTCTTCTATCGGCTTGGCGAGAGTCATTAAATCATTTTCATCGTCCAAGAATGCTTTCGCCCGTCCGCTGATAAGCGGCAAAGCCATTGTAGACTTAGTCGAGGCGGTGCTGCCTTCGAGAAAGTCTCGAAAAGCGTTCAACGGTCGATTTTCCGGCCGCCTCATCGCTGCGATCTGCGACTGGAGAATGACCGCCTCGTCTGTGGCGGATGTGAGGTTCTGCTCTTGATACGCACCGAATGGGACAGCTTTGACTCACAATAGTCTTTTAACAGACTCTTTAGCTCTATCAGCTTCTGTAATCGAGTTTTCTCTGCTCGCGCCGCATCTCCAGCATGTTCCATGAGCGTTTCCCAGCGTCGTGACGCCTGTCTTGACTCCATGTCTGGGCTCCTCCCTGCGTCTTCGTCCAGCTGATCGATCTCATATTCAAGAGCTACGATCTGGGCCTGGAGATGTAGTATGTTTCTTGCAGATAACTTACCAAAGCGTCTGAAGACGAGAGTTTCGTGGTCTGGGTCTCTGGCGATCCACCTGGCAAGAGCAGGATAACCATCACGAAGCGGTCCCACCTCCAAGTCGAGCATCGGCGAAGCAGTTGGCATCTCGATAGCGTCTCCCCAGAATCATAAAAAAACGCCTCGTCGCAGCGAAACTTTGATGATAAGAGGACGGCGAGGTCATCACGATGTTTCTTGGCCACAGAGTCTGAGAATGCGGCTGAGCTGGGCCAATAGACTGCGCTGCTGCATGCATCAAGCTCCTAGGCAGCCTGCCACGTATGACGTCTAAGCCACCACAAGAAGAACCTAACTAAGTTTGTTCACCGGTGGATTGTATTCTCTCAGTTCTTTTCGCCGCTCGTCGACTATTTCTCTTACTTTCATGACTTCGACTTACCACCGCCTTGGCCAACCCCGAGCAGCCCTAGCGCAAACGATCTGATGGACGAAAAATCCAGTGGTGTAGTCTCGGTAGGCTCATGGCCAGATGCCAGCATTCGGTCATCATCTACATCAACGAGGTCCATGTTCAGCTCCCTGAGGAAGAAGCTCTCGAAGAAGAATTCAAAACCCCTCAACGATCTATCATGGTCAGGCGCAAGCACACAGCAAACCGCTTCGAAGACCGCGGGATCACGGACTACGGGGCTGGCACCACCTCAAAGCAACGGCCTATTCTCGTCATCACCACCTGCTACACGGCGGCCTAGTAAGTATAAGAGCATGAATCCATTTAGCTCCCCGAGAGAAGCGCCTCCAGCATACACACCGGGACCTGCCCAGTCCACTAAGCTATCACACGTAGTGTCAGCATCTAGTGACACCGATCCTTATGCCTTCCTAAAGTCATTCGACACTGTTTTCCTTATTGATGACTCCGGGCGCATGCGACGTGATGAACCACGTGCAATCTTCCACAGCATAGAATCTTTTCTAGCCACGAAGACGAAACCAGTTTCAGCAAAAGTCCTCGCTCAGAGCTCATCACGGCAATTCCGAACCACTGGTCATGGATCATCGGGGTCTGTCGGAATTTATGAGATACCAAGTATCATAGCATATTCGCACAAAACAAATGCTCTCGGAGATTTTTGTGCCAAGCAGAATTTCATGAACACCGAACACGCCAAATCTTTGGGACTCGATGTTAATCATGCGAGCATATCGACTGTCACATTGGGTAACGGGAAACGCATCACCACAAGCGGCACTGTGAAGACACAGTTCCGCTTCAAGGATGAACCAGAGATGTACACGCTACTGTTTCACCTAATTCCAGGATGTGTCCACGACGTTATACTTGGGAAGGGGTTTCTAAAAGCAACGAAAACGTTTTCGAGCTTGCGCAACCATACTCGCCGCGTGGTGAAACGGGTGATGAACGGCATCGATTCACTCAGCTGCTTGTACCTTGGAACATCAACCCCAGTCTTCACGGGTCTCTTCAATGGACAGAAACAAGAAGCGCTCGCTGACTCTGGGTGTAAAGCACTCATTATTGACGAAGACTTCGCACTTTCTAATGGCTTGACTGTGAACAAGGACGAAAAGCATCGTGTCAGACTTCGCTTCGCGGATGGGTCTACTGCCATGACGTCGGGCATGTCTTTCGGTGTTCGCTGGCAATTTGGACCCAAACCGACGAGCCAGCAACATACACTCGACTTCCACATCATGCGAGATGCCCCAGCGCCTGTCATCTTGAGCGACGAGTTTCTGTTCGATACCCATGCCTTTGTAGACTTTGACTGCTATCTATCTGATGACGATGACGAGGACGAAGAAGCATACTTCCTCGCCATTGACATCGACCCCAACTATTGTCACGAAGGTACGTAATCCCAAAATCCTTCTACGTATTATCAACTCATTTTCAACAAGCAGACGCGAATGCGCATGTCGACGATCTTGCAGAGCTCATTCGTCGTGGCGAGGAAGACGATCGCATCGCCGACCTCCGCTTCGCTGAACAAGCACAAGCACGTAATGCAGAGAAGCAACATCGGGCAGCTTGGGATGCGAAGCGGGCACAATTATCGCAACAAGCTTCAAGCACGACCACGTCGCAACAAAGCAGTACGGACGCCGCACCGCCTCCTCTCAAAAAGAAGTCTCGCTGGCACTTCAAGCTCAAGCGGCGAAAACCATAAGCGTCGATCTTTATATCTACGTCTCCATATTTCAACGAGCTTTCTCCTGGAAAACCCCACCATGCCACCACCGTTGCAGTTTCTGCTTGTACTATATCCCTTCACGGAGTTTCAGAAAAGGCGGGGCGCGCATACATGTGGAGCGAAGAGAAGACAGACATGAAATTATAGACCGGGTAGTTTGACTCCATTCTTTACGTGAAACTTTTGGGTCAGAATCTGAAGTGTTTTGACTATATCTTTGCTTTGGCATCGGCCACGAAAGTCATGGACATAGTCGATCTGTCAAATCACTGAGCATAACTTGTTCATGTCGGGCGTTTAAATAGCTCTTCACGCATATCATCTACAATCGAATACTTGCACGACTCATTACAACAATCTAATATCTTCATTCAACCACCTAACTACAGTCTTCAAATTTCTACTATCTGATCAGGGTATATCCAAGCTCCTCACCTCACGCACCTATTACATTCCAATCTAACATCTCCCTCTCACTCTCACACCAGCACCCATACCTAACCCATAACCCATACCTAACCCCCAACCAAATTCTATCCCAAAACCCATTACTATCTAGAGAGCGACAGAAAGGAAAGCGCAGCGCTATGCAAAAACATCGCAAATTCGTTTAAATCGAGAGAGACATGAGATGTAAAAAATAAATGGGAAAACAATAGGTATCCCCCACAACACTCTTCAACACCACGCGACAGTTATTGCTGAATCTCACCCAACGCATCGCCCAAAGCCTCAGCATCATAGTCCTGCACCACGACTTTGGTGGGCACTTCAGGGATGTCGAAAAAGCCCCAGATCGGACCGTTCTGATTTACGCCGCTGGGTCGTAATTTCATTTGTGGGCGTTCGGGCGCCTTATCTTTATCTTTATCTTTTTTCTTTGCGGCGCCTTCGATACTGCCCGTTGCAGTACCTTGCGTTGATTGGGAGTTCGATGACGTTGGACGCGTTGATTCAGGCGAAGTGATGGGCGCTGGTGTTGCGCCCCATTTGCCGAAGACCCAGCCGCCGACTTTGCGGCCTAGACCGGTGCTGGGCGCGGGTTGGGGGCCGTCGGACTTGCGTGGTCCGCGTTTCTGGTTTGCGATGCTGGAGTAGAGGGAGCGGTTGAGGAGGCTGCTGTCCATGGGTTTGCGGGATAGCGTGCCGTGTGCCGTGGCGGTCCAGGGTGTGAGCTCGGGACCGACTGAGCCTGCGCCACCAGGAGTCGAGAAGCGGGGCGAGGACGAGTAGAGTAGTTGTGAGGGACGAGATTGTAAGGTGTGGATATCCATACCGGAAACTGAAATAAGAGATTCGTGAGAAGCGTGGCGGCGTAATGCTGGTCGCATGGTAGTCATGGGTGAGACAAGGTCGTCTGGCTCGAATGGTTCTTCTGGTGGTGAAATGACAGGCGTGGGTTCGTTAGTCGAGATGGAGGACTCCTCCGTCTCTTCAGGAATCGCAGCTTGAGGTTGAGGTGGTAGATGTGGCGATAGGGTGAAAATATCGTTCGCAAGAGAGTTCGCAGGGCTGACGGCGGATATAATGGCAGTAGCAGGACTGCTCTTAGTGGTCATTGATATTGGCGTGCTCGCACTTCGGATGGCCGACAGACCAGGCGGCTTGAGACCATACGACTTGCGACGTTGGTGGCGGGGCGTGATTTCTGGATCTCGATGGTACTCGTTCGATTTGACAGGCCCAAACATGGGTGACTGAAGGTCGATTGAGTCTGGAGGACTGGTTGGCCGGGACGAGTCATATGCAACATCGCTGAACACTCGGTCATAAATGGAGCCACGGTGAGAGTCCGACACGGGCGAACTGGGAATGGATCCAACCGTGAGAGTTGTCGCCTGGGACCATCGATGCGTATTAGGCACGGAGACAGCAGTCTGATTGAGAATAGTAGCGGTCGAAGAGCGGTCGAGCGGTGGCGGCGGGTCGAAGTGTGTGGGTGTGAGACTGAAGCGTTTCTTCTTCGGCCGCTTCGACGGCTGGACTTTGGGCGGGTTCTTGCTGTTCTTTGGACCGTGGTAGTGGTGGTGGATGTGCAACTGTTGGTTCATAACCTGTTCACCTTCCGCTTCCAGTTCTTTCTGTAAAGTAGGAGTAGACGCTTCGGCTTGTGGTGACGAGGAGACGGGTTGATGTACTTGAAGTTGGTCGCGCAGTCGCTCGACCTCTTCATTCGAGTTGACGAGCATCTCGCGAAGTTCCAGGATGCCGTGTTGCAGGTTGGCGTTATCGAGCAGGATGTCCTTAACAAAATGCGAAACGACGTTTGTGCCAGCCTTCTCATGCCCTGCTTTCGCCTTCAACCTCCCTGCTGCCGTGTTCAACTCTCCTTCGACCGCCATCCTTCGCTCCATGCGTGCCACGACTTCGACATGCCGTTTCCGCTCTTCGCGCGCCTCCCTCTCGATGCGGTCGATCTGGTCCTGCAGGTCCCCTATGGTCCGCTCGGCGTTCTTCCACCTCTGGATGGCGGTACGCTCGTCGACCAGCTTCGCGTCGAAACTGCTCTGCAAGTGGGACTGCTCCCTTTCCAGGTCAATCAGCTGCTGCTCCAGTAGCTGTGTCCGCGCAGCCAGTGAGCTCAGCCGGTCGAGCTCCTCTTCAGTCGAGCGTAGCGTGTCGGTCAAGGCCTGGATCTGGGCATCCGAGTCGATGACGGCGTCGTTGAGACGCTCCAGACGGTCCAGCAGCTCACGGTTCGCTTTGATGGTCTGCGCATTCTTCGCTTCCAGCTCCAGCTTCTCCTTCTCCAAGTTCTCGATGGTAGACATCATCTCCCGGCGCTCGCGCTCTGAGTCAGCAACATAGGCTTCATGGCGCACAAGAAGAGCCTGCAGCGCGAAGGTTAGCGAGGGCGCGACGGCGTCTTCCATGGCGCACAGGTCAGGCAATCGCAGCAGCAACTCCTGCATGATTGACCGCGGTGTGTGTGAAGTATCGTGTAGTGACTGGAACACGCACCTGGCCCAACTGGGCAGCTTTGTTCACATTATGCTCTAGCCCGTCCAAGAGGCGTCCGTTGTGAGCCAGAAAAACGCAGTCGGTGTTTCCACAGCAGCATCGCGGCCCTGGAATGCTGCTAACCGTGCCCGCCTCCATCGGCCGCCCGGTCTGAAGAATGATAAATCCGACTCGGTGTGCCTCAGCGCGCTGGGCATGCTTCGGTGTGGTCGAAGTGTGGGTGGTGGTGAAGGCGAGGGGCGGGGTCGAGGGTTGATGTGAGGTCGGAGTGGAGGGTGAATGTCCCGGTGTTGACTGCTTGTTGTGTTGTTACAAGGAACTTCCCGGCTTAGCGGCGCATTCAAGCCTCGCCGTCAGTCCCCACCTCGTGCCCACCAAACCAGCAGCACACGCTTTGAACTCCACGTTTCAAAACGAAACACGCACCATGCGATCGCTCGCTCGCATGCGCCCAGGGCCATGTGTTCACCACTCTGTCGCACATGCCCAAACCTGCTGTTCAGATCGATCGCAGAAGTTGGCCGGCTACGTCACTGCCGCTCGACCACACGTTTTGGGAAGGCGCCGAAAACGCTGAGATTGCGTGCACGCGCGAGCCAAGCGCGCAATCTCACCACCAAAATAAACATCTCCTTTCTTTTCAAAATTCTTTGTGCGGCTCATACATTTATCGGTGGGCCTGTGCTCCAGCCATCATCCTCGTTTATTGCCTTGTTCGGCCTTGCGCGTGAGTACGGCTCGTGCTTATGTAACCCTCTTTTCGCAGTTTGGTTCCCAAAGCGGATGAACAGTCTTGGCACCTCACCCAGAACAGTCGCATCGTGGTAGGCAGCAGAAAAGCGATTTCAGTAAAGTACATGGCTTCGGAACAATTATTTCTATTCAATCTCAATTCCTCTTCATTCTCTACTATCATCTTCATTTATCACA